>VZDJ01000141.1:5770909-5878808 GCA_008694505.1 Cyanoderma ruficeps
AAAAAAAAAAAAAAAGCCTCAACAGCAGCAAAACAGAAAAAAAAACAAACCCTAATCCCCCCAAATCAAAAGAAACAAAAAAACAACCAACAAAAAAACAGAGTGGCAAATATCTGAGAACACCTAAATTAGAGATGAAGGAGGAAGAGGAGATGTTCCATGTTTCCATGTTAGAAAAGATATTTCCTGCAGAATGTGAAGGACCCATGCTGAAACAGGGGAAAGCAGTAAGAAAGAAGGAACATCAAAGAGGAACTGCTGTGTACTGGCCATACAGCACTCCCTTGCATTACTTGGAGGAGCAGGTAGAGGTGTTTGCAGTGAAGAGGAGAAGTTAAGCATAGAGAGGGAACATGGCGGGTGTTTTGATGTTCATCTTTCTATTCCAAATGACGGTGATCTCTCTTAATTTGCAACAAATTATTTTCCTCGCATCAAGTCTGTTACATCTAAAACAGTAGTTGATAAGCAATGTCCCTGACTCTGAGCACACTAGCTCTTTCATCCTCTTATATCCTCCTGTTCTGTGCAGAGGAGGAATCAGTGAACGGTTGTGTAGGCATTTAACTGTTTACAGATACTTATGTACCATGCACACCTACCTGCACTCACATTTACCTAACTCTCAACTGTAAAACTTCTAGACATGTGTAAGTTCACTTTGGAAACATTTTAGATATCTTCAAGCTGAAAAAGAACCTTGCATATCATTTAAGTAGCAATGAGAAATGCTTCAAGCCTATTTTTTTCCAAACTTAGCCATCTTTTGTGCTTAGAAAATGTTAGAACTCCACAAGTATTGTTTATAGTGTCTATCATAACGAATTTTCTGTCAGAGGCAATTAGTTAATATCCTGCTGGAAAGATAGTCTGCTCTAGAAATAATATTCATGTGTTTGCTGCAGGGAAGCTTTAACACCTCTTACACTGCATGAGGTTCCTTAACTTCTGCTGTGACACTTCTGTTTGGCTTTTGGCTTGGGAAGTAGTAATTTTCAGGTGCTCCTCTCCCATTTAGTTTCTTGCCTGACATGCAGGGCGTTTTTCTTCATCTGCACTCATATTCAGCCAAGATCATTTTCTGTCATCCCCTTCACAGAAAAACAACATTAAAAAATTTCCTTAATTTGTATTTAAAACTTACTTTTAGTTCAGCACATATAGTTCAGCAATACACCAAAATTCTAACTGCATCATTATTGAATGATCTCTTTGTGTCTTATAGTTCTATTCTGAACTCTGGATTACACTTAATTTATAGATGCTTCCTTTTTCTTAACCCAAGTATTTTGATAATTAAACTCTGTTATGCACACACATACATAATACTGCATACATTTTCATTTTAAAAGGTCATGTTATCTATCAAACGAAAAAAACCCAAACCACGTCATGTATCAAAAAAATTTTCTCACCTCTATCTTTAAGGCTGTCAAAGGTGATCCTTACCATCTCATTAACTGGTAATTTATTTTGGATTATTAGTTAGCATTTGATAAATTCACCACACATACACAGAAACACACACACATATATGTATAATTGTACATGTATATACAGATGTATATAAATATACACTTCAGACAGTTATTATAAACCATCCATAATATGTTCACCACTGTAATTATGATAAGTTAAAATGAACTGGGATAGTAGGATCCTAGGAAATCCAAAGACCCTCCAACAAGCTGTTGTTGAGAACATAACTCACTGATTCACGAAAAAGGTATTTTTCTCTTATGAACAAGAACTATCCACATGCCTCAGGCCTATACCTGAGGCCATTACTGCTCATAGCTTCTTTTAGCTGATGATGAAACACTAAAACATATTTATATGAGCTAGAAGACAACCACCCTTGAAAATAATTAGGTTATATCTTTTTAAAATGTTTAAAGCATGCTTCTATATCCCAATCCAGTTCTTTTCAGATAAGTAAAGTTTGGGCCTCCAGAAACACTGATGCAATTAGATGTTTCTAAAAATATCACATGACATGTGGAAATGACATCTTGTGTACATGTTGTCATGGTCTGTATATTTTGTTTATTTTCATTAAGCTAACAAAGATGATATTCATGTGGTAATCAAAACTAATCTTGGGAATATACTATTTATAATTTATTTTACTTTGATTTTCATCAGAAATTTGCATTCTTATATGTTTTCTAGCCTAAACAATTTCTGCTGTATGGCGTGTTATACACTAGGAGTGCCTGTGCCTTTCCACCATCTCAAAAGAAAAACAGGGAGTTTTGAATTTATGGAGTTCATCTTTCCAAGTCACCATTACTTATGATGGAATTTCACTTTCCTGGAGATGGGTGAACAGTGCACATCCATAGGAAATGGCGATTTAATTTCTTGTTTTTCTTTTCTTGATTATGCAGCTTTTCCTTTACCTGTTACCCTGTCCTTATCTCAGCCCATGGGTTTTCTAGTTTATTCTTCTGATTCTTCCCAGTTCTGGTACAGGAGGAGTGAGTGAGTGGCTCTGTGGTACTTGATTGCTGGTTGGGGTTAAAGCACAATAGTTATGAAGGTATTTAATCTCTAAATTAGATTCACCAGAGAGGTTATGGAATTTTTTCCTTAGACATTTTCAAAGGATTTGGTCCTAAGCAACTTATTCATCGCTTTGGGTTGAGGACTGAACTAGATGATCATAAAAGGCCCTTTTCAAATAAAGTCTAGGTTAGCCTATGATCATTTCAGTGTCCATCTATCCACCTATGTGATTAGAAAAAACCAAACTATAAACTTTTGGAGAAATTGTGCAAAAAATAAGGATGTTGTTGTATGCATGCTATAATCCAAAATAATCTTTGTGTTCTAAGGCCTAAGCTTTGTAGACAGTAGCTGTGCTATTTATACTGTATTTAATAGAGGTAAGCAGTAAACTTTTTAGAAGTTAACACAAAGCCAGCAACATATCCAAAGAAATTTGAGTTGATTGTTGTGGTTTGGAGGTTTTTGTGCATTTTGTAATGAATATCTATATCCTCTAGGAGTGCTAGAAATAAGGGTGATTACTTATTGGTTTTGAAAATGTTAATTTTAGTTTCAGCATGAATTCAGTTTTCCAGCTATATCTTGTTGATATGAATAGCATCCAGTGTCCAAGCTGGTAAGTAATTGAGGCTTTGGGAGTTGGACTGCTCTTGTACTAATTAAAATCTAATCATCATCATGAGAACAAACACCTACTGAGACTTTTAAACTGTAACTCCTAAAGAACCCCTCTCAAAGTTTGCATGCATGCACATTCTTTGTCAAGTGTGAAGGCTGCTTAATATGCTGAATATATTGTACCTGTAATACCACAGTTTCCTATAGGTTTATGCACAGGAATGATCTCACTCTCAGTTCTATGCATAAAGTGGTACAATCTTCTTACTTTTCTCATGGACTGAGGATACTTTTTCCTCTTCCATCGCCACAGATGTGATTCATGCAGTGTTTATAATGTTTTAATTATCAGCCTTATCTTCAATAAAAACTTTTTTTACACCTGAATATAATATCAACCCAAGAAACATGAAGTGTTCTTGTTTTTTGCAAGAACATCATCTAGGAACCAAGTATGGATGTATTCACACGTATATGGATATTGTAGCACAAGCTTGATTTATGCATTCAAGTAAAAACGTGACTTCTTGTTCAGAAATTGAAAATATGCTTTAAGAAAAATGTTTTTAGATACACTGATACTGTAAGCACTCATGCTAGAATTGAATCACCTGGAATATATAATGAATTCTGTTAATTTGCTCTTGTGTGATTTTGGAACATTAAATTCTTCCAGACAATTAATAAAATAAATAAAATCAGATCATGAAAAATACAAGGGAGAACATCAATCCTGATGCTGGTAAGCAAAAATATTGTTGCATGTTTTATTGCGTCCATATATTTTACAAATAAGCAAACCGTCATAAGGAATTTAGTTCTTTATAAATTTTAGAAAAAGAGACAACATGAAAATTTAAACAGAATTTCAAACTTTAGGTACAATGATGAAAATTATTGTGGTCTTTTAATATTAAAACTCTCAAGGACTACTTCTCATTGCAATACTTCTGAACAGTTGTCTTAAGAAACACTCACTCCACTCATTGTCAGGCTGCATTTGCTATCTTTTTGCTGTACATTACTTGTACATGTCAACAGTAGCTGTAAATACATAACAATGGACCTGGAATGGGTGGTAATTATAAACAGCAAGTTTCCAGTGCCCTTCTGCCATAACCTTCTGGTACTAAAAGTGCCTAAACCCCATCAAAAGTTAAAACTGGTAACAATTGCGGACATTTTCCTTTGCAAATTCAGGGAAATTTTCATGAAGTGAATATGATAAGAAATAGTTCCTCAGTGGAAATGATGTGCGAAAGAAAACTTATTGCAGTACTAAGATGCTACATTTGATGTAGATTTATTTAGTTTGGTAATTTAAAAATTAAATATTATAATTTTGATGCAGATTTCTTTTGTGCCATGCTATCAGATAAATCAAAGTAGTTTTAACTGGACTATAAAAGCCGGTCAGAGATATGAAGCCAACTTCTATCAAAGACATAAAAGAGAAAAAGAGAGTACCTTAGAGAAAACAATTATTTTGGGGTTGCATTGCAATATTGAGTTTTGGTACCGAGGTTTAGAATACGTGACAATATGAAAGAAGGAAAATAGTACTTGGGTTTTTTCCTCATTTGTTGAAGAAAAGGGCATGACAGCCTATTTATCAAAAGCAAAAGTAAGAAGCTGTGAGTAGATCGGGCCTCCATGGGACAGATTTCTATCTTAACAGAAAGGAAATTCAACTGGCCAAATTTAGTCCAGCTAGTTAGCTCTCTTGGGGTGGTTCTACCAATATGGATGATTTTTTTTTCTCTTCTGTACAAGAACTTAAATTTAGCTCATGAAAAGCAGAATAAGGAGACAATACCAAAGGGGAGAAACTCTAAGTCACTTGAGCCAGTGAAATTTTTGGTCTATGGAAGGAACCACTCAAGCACAAACTCACAAATGTTTAGTCAGAACAGTGTGGTTGGAAGAAGGAAAACGAAATTATCATAGATCTCTTGAGAATATTAACTCACGATAGGGTGTTTTAAGGGGATTTTGGAAATATACAAAACTTCTTAAATGTATTAGGAATTTCTTTTCACATGTGAAAAAAGAAAAAAAGGAGCTAAAGCTGGACTATGAAGAAACAAGGGTGAGAAAATGGGGAGGATGAAGGACAAAATGGACCAGTCATGTGTAAGCTGTGTTTAATGTAATTCTCTGGTCAAGACCTGCATCTAATTGCTGCACTCTGTCCTATTCTCTTGCCAAACTCTATTTCCTGTGTGATGCAGTTTGTGTATTTGGCAATTTGGTAATGCAGCTTACACTGGACTAGCTGTTGAGCTGGAAAATAAGGAAATCAGAACTGTGAAAGGCCCAGGATTAGAGCTGGACACTGTATAAAAAAGGCTGAGGGTCTGGACATGGACTGGGGATGTTGCCTTAAGGCCTAGTCTGGGATCTGAGGGGCTCATGCCTGTAAATCATTAGAGTGATTGTGCATAAATGTACCAACCTGCAAACTTCAAGCCTGATCAATCAGACACGGGGAAGAAGAGCATAGGCCCATTTGTGATGTTCACATTTATGTGAGTGTTGTTGTCTGGTGTGGCTTTGAGTAAAGGCCTTATTCTCCTATTTGTGATGATCTTGTGTTTTGGCCTGACACATTTCTCTTGAGTACACGTGTGTTTGCTTCTTTTGAATACGCGCTCAGCCTCACAACTGAGCTGGAAATGGGGAACAGCAGCAGCAACATCCTGCAAAGCTGTGAGGAAAAGTCCCCTGGGTTCATCTTCCTTTCACAGTTGAGACTTTTATTGTTACAGTTGTTCAGCTGTACTCAGAACTGACAGGATCTTTTTCCTTGCCACTTTCACCTCTGTACCTGACATCTCTCATACTGAAGCAGGTCTGTGAGCATTTCTGTTGGATTTTGCAGCAATGCCTTTCAAATTTCCTGGTGCTTTAAGCATTTCTTTTTAAATCTTGCTTCAAAGAACATGGCATGTCTCTGAAGCCCAAGAATCATTCAAATCAGAATCACTCTGGGGTTTCTGAGTCACACTCTGTAATTTGAAGCATTTGAATCACCTGGGAAGATCTGGGATGTATTTATTAATTATCTTCTTATAGTGCCAAAAATATACATAGAGATGTAGAGCCAAAATTAAAGGCATAATTCTTTCCCCCCACACTCCCCAGAAACTAGGTGACTGATCATATGAAGTGACAATAAGTGTCAGTGAACATCCAAGGACAACTGTGTTCCCAAACTCTCTGGACCAGTTTAAACAACAGGTAGAACATTTTCCTGCAAGGGAATTTTGAACTCTCAGATTAAATTCATGCCTGAATTTTGAATGCTTAGGTGAATCATACTTCTGAATCTTTTAAATTCAGGCACCTTTATTGCTTAAGGGATATGAAGTCTTCAATTAGCTTTTACAGGAAAAAAATCCTCTATCACTCTGTGCCAACAGTGTGTGTCTGACAAATACCCTTCCTCTCCCTCATTACTCTTAGAATTTTTTATTGGAAAATAATTTACCGAAGGGTCCACAGCAAATTTTAAGTCCATGTTTGTGGGAGTCCACGATTGCCTAGTTCTATAATCTCGGGTCTTCCATAGTGTTTGCTTCCATGTGTAATGGACTTCCCACACCGACTCCTTCCTCTTCCATTTCCTTTTCTGTTTCTGACTCTTGCTTAGATATTGTCTGTTATCATTGCTGGCACTGAAGGAACAAGCTCTCCCTACCTGCATATTCATGTAGAAAAAAAAATTCATGAAATTGCAACTCATCTCTAGACTTTTCTCAATTTTCCTGTTCATGGGTCGGTTTCTCTTCCTCATCCACCTGGCTACATATGAGCTAATGTCTGATTTTTATATCATTTCTCTCATTCCAGGTTCTGCTTCATAAATCTTCTATCCAATAGAAAATGGATAGAAATTAATTCCAAACTTGATATTTTTTTCTGTCCTCATTACTACTCTCAGTAACTTCAAGGTAGTTAAATGTATGTAGTAGACCTGAATGGAACTAAAATATATTCCCTACTTTTCTCAAAAAATTCTTCTTGTAGTTAAATCCCTTTGACAGTAGGACACCATCTCAGGTTAGGCAGATAAAAGAAATGGGAGTTTGAGATTGTAACAAGAATACAACTGCAGAAAAGATTTTACCATATTTTCTTTCCACTGTAATATTCTCAGTTTATGTCAATGGTTATATAAGATATCAAAGACTAAATAAACAGACTATCTTGACATAAGCTTTTCCAAAAAAAAAAAAAAAAGTCCATAGTTTGATTAGTGCTCTACATTCTGGATAATATATATGCATTGTATGACAGCTTAACACTGTTAAAATGATTTTGTTCCTTTTCTAACTGTAAAATCTGACAAGCTAGAAAACACTGGAATAATATGTGCTGTATTAAGTATCAGTGGGATTAAAAAACAAAACTTTTTTTTTTTTTCCCCAGTTGGCAAACCAGCATTTCCAGGGTTTATTCTCCTGAAAGATAAGACATGCCTCTTGTTATGACCGGTCACATTTTAGTAGCTCACTAAAGCCTGGCTTTGAATCAGGGCAGTAACCTGGCTTATCTTATTGTTCTGATAATTAATTGCAGGACCATGTAATCGATACACAATTCATTGCCAGTGCCAAACTGTGCCATAAAGCTCAGGAAATTGGCACTGAAAATACTGCTTGAAGGCTTTGGTTCCTTCTGCTGTTCAAGTTGGTAACAAAAATTCTATTGATCTGAACAAGAACAGAATTTTGTCCTAACTGTTAGATGTTGTGCCTGCGACTGAGGCTCCTTTAATGTAAATTGACATGTCTTAGTCTGACAAATTCTTTTCATTATGGGCACTAGGATTGCTTCATGGCCTAAAGCATCCATGATTCTAAACTGTTCTTGGCATTTAAAAAAATAATTATTTTAAGTCTATCCTGTCTCATTGCATTTTTGGTACTTAACTTCTCATGCTTCAGTACAAAGCATAAAAACATGAACTAGTATAGCATAGGGCAAGGGAGGTGCACAGAAGTTGAGTAATAGGGTGTAGCAATTTTTTGCTGGTTCCTAAGTGCAATGTCTGCAGTTGAAATATCAAAGGGTAAATTCAGGACACTGTTTAAGTTGGAGTACTCCCACCAGTTTTTGTGTAAGGATGTAATCATAAAGCAGAACTAATTATGAAAAAAATAAGGCAAATACTAGGCACAAGTGTTTTCTCCCTTTAGCTTTTAATTTAAAATGTTGGGGTTTTCTTAACCATGAGCTGCTTTTACTTCACTAAAAAGATAGGATGTTGCAGAGAATCCTATCCTATCCTATCCTATCCTGTACTGTCCTGTCCTGTCCTGTCCTGTCCTATCAGAGCACCCTCCACAACTTTGCTGTTCTTTACCAAGTTATTGTAGAACTTGAGACTGCAGTCTGTTTTTTACAAGATATGACCTTCTACAGTGTTCATGATATTAAAACTCACTCATACCATGGCATAGATGGTATTTGTGCAATCAATCCTCTTGGCCACTCTGTATAAAGCTGCCAATGCAGAAAATATGGCATCTCAGACTAAAGGAACCCATGAAAATTTCTTGACCTCCACTCCAGTTGGCAAATATAATAACATTTAAGTATAGAGAAAATGGCAAAAGAAGGAAAATAAGAGCAGGATTTTCCTGTTAAAAACTTTATAAAATGGAAAAAAGAGATAGAGGAGAAAAGGACCAGACTACCTGCATTAGCATGCATTAACAAGAAAGAAACATTTAGTCAATTAAAAAAATAAATGCTGGATCTTCTAATGAACATGCAAAATACCTTAAAGGAATCATAAAGGGAAGAAAAGGCTGATATTTCCCCCTATTTTGAATAAATTTTATTTCTAATGTATATAAAGACATTTTGATATTATACAGATGGACTGAGGGAGGAGTTAATTATCAATTTCTGTGGCAATTACATTAGTGGCAACTATGTAATTTTTCACCAAAATTGGATTTTACCCTAACAGTGAAGCTAGCTAGGTGGTAACACCTGAATAATCTTATTCCTCATACTGTAGAGCAGACAAATCAATTATGGATTCTCCCCCCTGTCTTGTCTCTGTTAGTCATATTTGAAGTTTTAACACTGCACATTCCGTTTATTTGCTGCTGGCCTAATAATCCCCCGCGTGCTGGGAAAACCTTTGTTCTCTGACAGAAGTAATAAAGCCGTCTGCACGATTCCCTCTTGTGAGACATGGAGTGCTCCCATTTTATTTAATCTGCTGGTGTGCAGCCTTTTCAAAGTGAGCACTTCACAGGGAATGAATGGGAAATGACATCCCAGTGACTGGCCTGTGTGGAAAAAAAAATAAAAATTAAAATTCGCCTGTCAAGGTAAAAACCTAATGACTCTTAATTTCAGATTTCCCCTCTCCTCAAGAAAGCTGCATGAGAAACCTGGGTCAAATGGGTTTTAGCTCTCATTTCTGCTGGAGCATGTGTCTTCCTGTGGAAGCGCTTCAGCTTTTCCCGCTCTTCATTCACTCATTCCCACTGAATGGCAGCATACAGAAAATGAAGAGATCTAAATGCCAGCAGGAGGCTGGCCGCTTTCTTCTAGGCATGTCCTGAGCCCAGTCACCCAGAACAACTTGTGATCCCTGGACAAAGACACTCACAGCAGGTGACCATATCAAGAAATTTTCCTCCTGGAATTAGATATTATTCCAGGAATCACTACTGAGTCAAACATAATGCCCCATCCTGCTGGGTCAAGTAGGATTTCATTTCAATTTCTTTACACAACGATGCGTTTCATCTTGTCTGCATACAATGACAGTGCTCAGGCATGAAATAAATTGAAGTGCTTGAAAGGCAGAATTATCCCTTGAACCTGCAGCATTCCCGACCCCCAAAACATACATTGTCAAGTGAGTTCCAGATAAGCAGGATCTTCACCGAGTGTTTGTGCTGCTTGGCTTCCTTTAATCATACTCCCTTTTGTAAAAGGGATTTTCGAGGGGAAAGATAAATCATTGCTGAGGAAAAAGGTCATTTTCAAAAGGCTTTAAGAGCTTCATTTCATGTGGCTTTTCAAGGTGAAACAGGTAATTCAGTGCAGTGAAAACCTTTTGTATTCAACTTAATTCACAGTTCACACTACCAAGAAAACAGTAACGAAATAAGCTTGAATAAAATTCTTCATTAACACTGTTCTCATAGGTGTGTGAGCCACATTTTGTTGTTTGCTAATACGTTGGCCTGAATATTGAAAAATAAATTTATGACTAATACTGAGCTGTCTATTCTGGCTTTAAATCATCTGTGCCTCCAATATTGGACCATTTTCTTCCTGTAGCACAAAAAGCATCAATCATTTCCTCTGGGAATAACTTTTGTAACATATCTACTGAATATACTGATACAAAGACATCCAGGCACATCCAGGCACATTGGATGCTCACAACAAACAGAGGGAGACTCATATTTTTAGGATAGGGTGGCAAATATTTTGCAATGCTTCATGGATAATGAGCCTTCCCTAGATTTCAGGACTTTTTCTGTACTTCTTTCAGACTACCAGTGTAGGCCTTACAGATCCCTGGTCATGGGTGAGGTATCTATCTTTCTTTAAGGTATCTGTGCTTTGTATTTAAACCCCAAGATATCAGCTCAGTGTAAGGATGACCAGATTAATGTACATAGTTTGGGTTAGTAGATAAAGTCATGATCCTTTCAACTGTAATAAATACACTTTTCTCTTTTTTTCTCATTTTTCTTACAGAGCTGAGTATCCTCTAAAGCTTGGCTACACACATTTCACTGGGAACAACTGTGCAAAACTGTTCATTAATGTTAATTGAATCATTTATAACCATAAATAATGAACCTGACTGAGAAGCTCTTCTTTCATAATGAGGACAAAATATTTTTTAAACATGCAAATGTATCAAGAATAAGATGCACAGAAATGGATCTTGTTTTACTTTTTTCTTTTCCAACACAAAAATAATGTTGATTAAAATATCTTCAGCTCTGACACAGAGCATGTACCTGCCCCAAACTATTTGAGATTCTGATGCTGGTCATATTTTAGTAGTAATAGGTAGAAATGCTGATAAAAATGGAATTCATTTTGTGATATTGCTTTGTTCCTTTGATATTTCCTCTTTCAGTGGAATACCAGCCCTAAGGAGATGCAAGCACTATCACTGATAGAATATACCTGATGAGGGATCCCATGAAGAAATCATGTTCCCAAATTCATCTTCTTGTCCCTATCACATCTATTTGTTAAATAAAAGATAATACTCCTACCTGCAAACCCTTCTTTGTGAAATATTGTTGTTTGTTTAGAAGTATCTCAAAGAGATTGTGCATAGCACATGGGTTGAGTCATGCTTATGAGCTGTCAAAAGTACATAATGTATGTGTGAATCCAGTTCAAATTTTTAATATATTGCATCTCTCCAAACCACATGCCACTGCCCAATCCGTGCTCTTTATCAGAAGAAGATACAAATATATAGTATTTATACAGTAATAATTGAAAGGATGACTTAATTTAGAAGAGTAAATGTCTGCCATAAAAATTAATTAGTATATTTATCTTGTGCAAATAATTTAATAATCATAATATTGATAATAACAACAACAAGAACAACAACAAAGCTTTTCTATTCTGCACAATTATTTTTGGTGGCTGCAAGAAGCCATATCAACCTTGGAAAGAATTTTTCTTCCAACTGTCCTTTAATGTGGATAAATCTGGACTGGAATATAAGAGATAATCAGGGTAGAAAATAATAAATATGGGAGAGGGAAGATGTGGGTTCAAAAAATTATTATTAAGAGCAAAGCAACTTATGAAGTTGTTGATGTCCTTCTGGCTACTCTAATGTAAGATTATTCAATTTTTTTCTCCCTTCTTTCCATTCCTCCAGAAAAAAAAACAGACGTGGTTCTCTAGGTAATGTAATTACAAGGACAAAAACAATTTCCATATAAAACCTTTATCTTCAGGCCATTGGTAGAACTTTAACCTGGAAAAAAAGTTATATATTCTATGCGAATGAAAATTTTGGACCCAGTTCTACTAATTCCAAAGTAAATCAGGGCCTCTCAGTGTATTCCAGCATCTTCAGAAAAAAAAGTTACAGGGTAAATCCCAATTAATTTTCTTGAGTAGATAATTAGCCTATTAATGTGATCTGAATCAGAAGTATTATGTTGTGTGTTAAATTTTCCCAAATGGGATAGATCAGGCAAAACCTTTGTATTAAATTTAAGTTTGTGACAAAATATATGTATCAGTCTTATAAGGAAAAATGTCTATTTCTCAGAGTTGTTATTTGTTCAGGATTAGAATTTGCATTCCTTTGTGCCACGCACCTATTTGTTGGTTTTAATCTTAAATTTCTGACTTTTTTTTTCTTGTCACATGGGCATTAGATTGTTTTGTTGTTTGGGGTTTTTTCCCCCCTAGGAGTTTTTCAGCTGCTTTTCCCAATTCTCTTCTCAAAACTTCATAATGCTGAAAGTTACCCCAAAAGCAGAAAGCAGTTTCCTGCCTTTCAGAAAGACTATTTTTATTTAGTGGGAAAGGGAAGATTACATTTGTAAAGAAGCAAACAAAAAATACACACCAAGAAGATAATTCTAAAATTAGCCGAGAGAACCTATGATTATCAACAAATACCAGTGTATCTAAAGTGATTTTTTTTTCATTGCCAACTGAAATGGCTTAATGTAAGAAAAGACATAGAATATATTTTCAGTAATCGTGTCCATTGGCCATGGAAGTGAGTAAAAAGGAGTTCAGTGAGGAGATAAAATGTTGTGGTGATGTTGTCTTAGATATAAGTCTTGCCAACACAAACATTTCTCTGTAATCAGAGCCCCAGAAAGCTAATGACCCTATTCTCTCAGAAGGCAGGAAAGAAATTGACAGGACAATTTGTTTTTATTCTTAAAGAATTGCAAGGAATCATGAAAATGATGATACAGTTAATTTTGTTGCTTATAAAAACATGTGCATTGTTTTTGTCTAATTTTCTTAATATTTCAAACAATTCCACTGGAAAAAAAAAGATAAAATGAAAAAACCTTCCATGGTGATGAAGTGAATTCCCATAAATGTTCAGTCCTAAAAATAATATTCCTTCTTCTTTTCTTCTGATTGTTAATTCAATGCTTATTCTGAATTGCAGCCAGAATACACAAAAACCCTCATTATTTCACGATTGTGATTTACCTTATAATTTTTCTAATTCATGAAAGAATGCCACCAGTCAGCATTGTTTGCTGATGCATATTTCAATTTTTTAAATTGGCCAGAAAGTGCTATTTTCATATAGGTATATTTATAATGAGTCATCAAGAGAAATACTGGGAAAATCACTTAAATCCCAACCAATCCACACACATTACGCTATGGAATAGCTATTCTTATTCTGTCTAAATTGATTTTATTTTCCAGGATTAGTTAATTGAAAGAAACAAAGAAACCTATCAGTCATTTTATAAATCAATTTTCTTGGCTTGCTGCATTTACAACAATAACTACGTATTTCAAGGTTTACCAGACCATTTATCATGTTTACATTAGTGATAAGCACAAAAACACATATCATAGTCATTTCCTTTAGATGTGTCCTTATCTGAAGAGTGACTGGTAATTTTGTTGCTCACTCTGGTGTTCAAGTGGTTCTAGGCATGCCAGATGAACAGTTATTACAGCTCATGATAAGCCTAGTCTTTCTTTAAATCAAAAAAAATCTGTAAAAGTAGCATCCCACTTACAGTACTGAGTCTGGTATATGAACGCCTTTGTGTGAACCCATAAAACGCACAAACATGGTTTCTTATTACTTAGTCCTTATTTTCACACTCACTTTGATCTTCCATAAGTGAATTGGCAAGTTGCACAAATGTGCATTTTCTTGAATGTATATGTAAGAGAGTTCCCCCACACCTTTTCTTCCTAGACACTTTAGCTTTTCCTATTGGGAAGTCTATCAATCTCCCAGGGGAAAGTTTTCCATGGGGAATGAAGTATCCATCTACATCAGGAATTTATAAACCTGAATCTTTGGGTGCTTTGTTTCCCACTTGTGCAAACACCAAGCTTGGCACCACAGCATATCAGGACAGGGAGCACAAATTGGAGTTGGAGTTATGCTGCTCCCACACAGCAGCCCTTGGTGGAGGGATGTCTACCAGCTAAAATAAGCAAGGGCAACCACTGCATCTACCTGGAATTCTCTAATTAGCACTTTACATAGCTTACACTTTTTTCAGCGCCAACTCAGCATTAGCACGTATATCTATGAACTCCCTCAACTGAAACTGCCTGCTAAACAAGCTGAATTTCTTCTTCAATACAGAGCTAATAGGTAAATTTTTATATTACAGGTTTTTTCAGTATTATGGGTTTATTAAAAAACTGTGGTGCCTGTCCACAATGCTGTAATCCCTGTATTTTCAAATTAAGAGTGCGACAAACAAGAACGATTTTAAATGTTTTCTATAGAGGCTTTGACTTGTCTTTAGAATTTTTCAGTTTGTTCAAATGAAGAGGGTAAAACTCATCAAATCACTACAGAGTTTGCTTTTCTTTGACTCTCAGTTCTCTCGTAGAGCCTTATGCTTTGGAGTCATAGGAATATTGTTCAAGTGCTTATTTATTCAGTGTCCATAAAATGAAAATTTAAGCTATCTCTGCAGGTGAATTGCTGTAGGTAGTGACATTATTGTATTATCTTGAGCAAATCTTTTCATTCTCCCTCCTTTTTTCTATGCCTATATATGTGACTGTGGGAAAGGGAAGCAGGGTTCTGTGTGAAATTGTGTGTTCTCACTCCCTGCTGACAGTGAAGATTCCCTTTCTGTTCTTTCAGAAGGAAAATGTGCTTTGTTTAGCCATTAATTCAAGTCCATATTCTGCTATTTCTATTTTTATAGTTTTCTTTTATACAACTGTTTTGACTCTGACAGACACTGTACACATACAAAAGGAAAAGACAGACCATGTCTTAAAGAATTAATGTCCATAAGATAATAAAAGCCTAAGCAGATAAAAGGAAGGGGGAAAAAAAGGGCAAGATTAATGATTAATGATTGATACAATAAACAGTCATTTCTACATGTCAGTTCCAGGACCATGCTTTTAATGCTTACACAAGGACCAGCAATGACTTCCAGTATTTAGATATGGAAAAGTCTCTCTCTTACCTGAGAAGAAGCGAAGAGAGCAATGAATAAAAGATGTAAAAGTAGATTCCAGGAATTGATGGTCAAAGAAGATCTTTTACGGGAATGCCAAGAAAAACTACCAATAAATACCACCCAGACATCAAAATAAAAAATTGAATTGAGTAGTATATCACATAAGAAAAAACAATTTAATTTATGAAAAAACATTAAATGCCATTCAAAATCCAGTCACAAAGAACATTATATTTCACTTGTTTTATATAAGGTTAATAATTTGTATTTAAGGAGAAAGAATATTATGACATTTCTTCCATTTTAGGAAGTGTTTTTAAAAAATATTATGATTTATTAACTTAGAATTTTCATCCCTAAACATGGGGGGTCATTTTGTTTCAAAAGTGTTGGTCAGCTAAGGAAAACAGGAGCTACAAAACAACTAAAAGAGCCACTGGTGTAGCATACACTAAATTTAGGGATACAGTCTTTCTCAATTTTAGAAATTAAGGTAAGAATTTCTTCCAAAAACATTGAAATATGCATTTATAGCTTGTTCATTAATTTTGTTGTTGTTACTGATATACCAGCAGTACTTATAATCTGCCAGACATCTATTATCAACTACTTATAAGTTCTGAGTGCAGTATTCAGAACAAAACTCCTTCTAGTCCTGTAAGAATATGTTATTAGATATTGAATTAATTTCAACAAGCATTTTTAATTATAATAACCTTTCCAGGTTGATCTGTAAGGGGTGTTTCCCACATACAAAATTATGACATCAGTAAAAAGCCATTAGATGTTCCTTTTGATTTGAGGCTTTTAAGGTGAGTCATAATTTTCAAAAAGCTCTCACTACTGCAGAGCATCAACACCAATATAACTTTATTTTCCATGGTTCTTTTGTGAAAACTCTGTATTTTCCCAGTAATGACTGAGGGAGTCATGCTGGGTCTTTAAGACAGACTTATATTGAAACTGGTTTTTAATTTTTTTTCAGATGGGCATGATAAGAAATACTTACCAAGCATGCATCAAAACTCACAGTCTCAATGGTGAACGTCCTCTTCTAGAAAGATGCAAGATCAGAAGAATGGAGCGAAATCAGCTTGATCCAGTTTCACTTCTAACAGCAGAATTCATGGTAATGAAGGTACTGTACCATCATTTGGCATATAAGACATTTTTTTTTTCAAAATACCAAGCTATGTTGTTGGCTTTAAGAGAGAAGTTTTAAATGAAGTAAACAAGAAAATAAAACCAGTGGCCACATGGTACCATTCTTATTCTCTGCAAAATAAATGCCAAGGAAACTGAAGAGTGGTTTCCTGCTTGTTTAATCCAACACCTCTAAATACAGCAAAGCTCATTAGTTGTAGATGAGACAAGGTAGTGAGATTAATCTTTGCATGGTCACCAAAATTCTAATCAACAAGAGCAAGTGTGATTATTGCTACTTGTCTACAAGATCCAAAATATTTGCTGTCAGGCAGCAGATGCGTTTGGTCAGCAAATTAGATTGTCTGAGCTATATTTTTCTGGGTCTTCTACATGGAGATATGAAGAAAGATCTGTTTTCACTAACTTTCAGAATATGTTTCTTACAAGTAGATAAAATACATCCCTGTAAAATGGATTAACTACTGAGATGTCTTACAGGCATGGGGATTTTAATAGTGAGCAAGAGGCAGCATTATCATTTAATATCAGATGACCATATAGCAGCAAAAATTGCAAGAAAAAGAAAAGGAAAAAAAAATCAAAGATCAGTTTCGGATACCTGAAATTTGCTTAGAAGATAATTATTTTGCAGTTGGTAAAACATACCATGATGCTTCAGCTGAGTAATAAAGCATGTGTAGAAAGACAAAAATAGCAAAGCAGTACAAAGACTTCAAGATACAATGGATTATGGGAACAATCCTTTCTCCATGACTTCCATTTGAACAAGTCACTTGGAAAAATCCCTTTGTACAGAGATATACAGTTCTCCATTTGGGAGGTTGATGTACACGCTCATATTGTCAATAATGACAAAAATCCCTTTCCCTTGGGGTTGGCAATCTCCACAGAAGCTTCACAGAAGGGATATACTTTGCTTTCTTACAAAATATATGGCATGCACTGTATGGCTTCCAATGTATGTCTTTGAAGTTATGCCAGTGAGAGAGGAAAACTAAAAATGCCTATTAAAATAAACAAGTAAGGTCAATGAAGGTTATTGACAATTTAGCTAAGCATCTTTCAGATACAGTTTAGTAATATTTACCCTGTGTTCTGAATTAATGGTCTAGTCCTAAGACATTTCTGTTCATTTATGCATACAGAATTCAAACACTCTAAAGTTAAGAACAACCAGTGGTTGCTATAAACCAGAAATACTTGTTGGGTGCAGTAACTATCCAATGTCAAAAGAATATAATGATTTGTATTATGCTTTCCTAAACTTTCCTTTCAAGGGTAAAGGTTCTACTTCGTGACCCAATATGATGTCAAGACACAAATAAAAACATATGTAAAAATATAGCTATGGAAATAGAGAATAGTAGTGAATTAATGGCAAGAACAAAACCCATAATGGTGCACACTCGAATCTGGGGTTTTTTTTCCACAGAACTGTCACACATTCTAATTGTTTTTTCATATTTCAGAAATTATAACATTAAACATAGTATTTTGATTTTGTGACAAGGCACATCATCTCCATATGATGTAATTTCAAATATAATGGATCAGTTTAAGAAATGTGATTTCTTTTGTATGTTTGAAGTTTGTTGCCTGGTCATTTAATTAAATATTATCCAGCTCTTGCAGGGAAAAAACTGATTTCCCACTCAGCTTCTCCTAAAAATTCATGATTTTATAGGACTGTATGTTTATTTTTGTAAGGCTATGTGTATTTGTGTGCTCTTTTCCAAGGCAGTCTTTTTGTAGAACATTTCCATAGCTGTAAGCATCTCTTATCTTTCTGGGTATCTTTCCTGGATCTTTCAGAGGTGGATGAAGCATTTCAAAGCACAAAGCTTCTTAGAAAGGAGTATAAAAACCTGAATGATTTCTTCTGTTAGTTCTGTTCCTAATTCCTTTTATTAACCAGTTACACATGTGACAGTGGGCAAGGTGAATTGATAATATAAATCAGTAATATATATGAGGAGGTAGGCCACACAAGGATGATATTTTTTTTTGCATAACACATGTTCATGGCGATAACAAGAGGCCAAGCCCTTCTCTCACTACCACACCTCAGATCAGGCTGGAATCACGTCTGATGCTCACGTGCAGTGAAGAGTGAAGAGTTAGAGCCAAAACACAGACTTGGAATACAGACGCATCACTAATAACTTTAAAAAATGTATATGACAGCTCCCGTTTGAATTACTGCCAAATATCTCAGAGCTTGCCCTGAGTCTTGGATGCAGTAAATTCTTAAATATATGCCTAAAATTAAGAATGGAGGGAAATATTGGCTTCAATGGGCAAGGTTCTGAAAAGGAAGTAAGGCTTATGGGGAGGGATCTTTCACTAGACTAACTAGTAATTGGACCAGAAATGGATTTTGCACTTGAAAGCCTGTCTCTTTTTCCCTAACTGTATCACTGGGTTTATCAAAAGACATAACTGATTCCACCAGAATTACTGGCATCTTTAAGTTGTAAGTTAAGCAAGCTATGCAGAGAGAAGTAAAGATATTTACATTTCAAATGCATATAGTCATGTATTGTCAGTGAATTGCCACCTAAATTATACCTGACTCTAAAACAGAAAGTCAAGAGCAGCCCTGTAAAGTGGACATCACTTCTCTTCTTTGATAATTATTTAAAAATCTGATGCCTGCATGTCAGGGCATAGTTTCCACATTATGGCTGCAGGCAAAGTAGGTTTACAAAGCCAAAAGACAGTAGGCATGCTTCATGTAGCCCCAAATTGTCAGGCAAATGCAGTCTTTTTTTTCATGGTCCAACTTCTCCTAAAGACAGAAGACACCTTGTGAATCAGAATTGTGTTTGCTTTGCAGAGACGGAGCTCGCCTCAGACACGCTTCCTTGAAGCAGGCTTGAGTTGAGCTGATGTTACTGGCTTCCCACACTTACGAGTGCCAAGGGGAAAAATAATTTAAAAGTTGTACATTTAAAAGTAGCATGCACCATTAAGCTGAGTCTACTGTTGTGGAGATGTGTGAATTGACTGATATATTGACACGGTGCTTAGTGCAGCAGAGCAGACCTGCACGTGGCTTGGGAGTCGAATAGGGAGGGGGAGGAGAGCTATTTGTTTTGTTATGTCAAACCATTCTGCTGTCTCTGAAAGGAAACTCATTTTGGGATAATGGAAGTACAGGCATAGAAACTCAAACAATAGTTGCTGGATCCTAAAAGACACCCACATGTTATTTATTTCCTTCCTTTTTTAACAGACTGTTATGCATTAAAGTGTCCCTAGTGTTATTAAACTGGTGTATTCAGAATATTATAAAAGAAAGTGAAGCATCTTCAAGCTGACAGGCATCTGTACTGAGAACAGCCAGTGTTTCTTTTCTTGATCCCAAAGATGCTGTATTATGGCTCCAATTTTTTCTTCATTTTTAGAAAAGCATCTTGTCATTGTCTCTGTTTACAAGAACCCCATTGTGTCTATATTCTCATTAGCTTCATTTTGTCATTAAGTGTACAGAATGAAAAATATTTCACATTTCCATTGGCGAGTTCAGGATGAGTTTTTCAACATCAGTTTTATTTGACATCATGTAATCTGCACTCCTTGATCAACCCTTCATGTGGAATATTTTCATAGATTTTTAGTGCTGTTGATCAAATGTGAGGACTGTGCAAAAATGAGCCTCTTTTTCATTAGTTATTGTGGCTGTTATTGAGGCAGCTAAAGCCTAAACTAGGTTAAAATTGCTACATTATTTTGGTAATGAAATGCAACAATTTTTCTACTTACTCTGTTGAGAGAACCAACTTATTCCATATTGTAGTATTTGCATTTAATGTAAATATATTGGAACCACTCTTTCTACCCCTGGACTACACAGAGAAATACTGTTTGAAAACCCAATAGGCAGAAAAACACCAGAGAAATATAGCAGAGAAAGCAGTTTGTACTGTAAATATTATATTATCATGCCAAAAGATAATTAAACTGAAATTATCAACTCCTTAACATAATAAAAAGAGCATTGAGTATTCTATGGAGCAAAGAGGTATTTTTGGCATCTGGCTACAGCTTCTCTACAGACCTACTATATAAAATAAGTACCAGCTCAGGAGTGCTCGCCAAAAAAACATTGTGTTAGAATAATGTTGGAAATTCATTGTTGTTGCTATTGTTGTTAATAATATTATCAGCTTTTTTTTTTTTAAAGGTTTATTTGTAATATATCAGAGATAAAATCAGGAAGAATTAGTTGTACAATAGAGCTGGCTCCCTAAGGCTTGATTGTTACCATTCATTTATACTTTTAGACTGAGAAATCTTTACTGTCAGCATTTGTAGGGGAATTGGAATTGTCTTCTAAAAATAATAAAGTTTCCAAAGAAATAATGTGAGCTACTTATGTTGAGCACAGATTGTCCCATTCTTCTTTCTCTCCTCTCTCTTTGATTTCTTATTTTTCCATTTTAAAATAGGTGACCAAATAATATGGTGTCCATGAGCAGAATATCAACAATTACTGGAAATAGACTCTTTTTTCTTCATTAAGTATTGCAATTAATCTTAACAGAAGAATGTAGTGAATCATACATTAAATGGCTCAGTAGGTTAGATAAAAACTGGGAAGTAACTAGAAAGAAGAATAACAACACAGGAAATGAGACTGGTGCAAATAAATATCAGAAGAATTTAAACAGGACCTACCACTTTGATTTGGCATTAAAAATATAATATAACAGGAAACTTTCAACTTTGTTCCAGAAATGAACTGGATACTGTCTTCATTTTGGGCCAGCTGATCCAAATGCAAACCAATCTTTTTGAAAAACTAAACACATAAAAGAGTATTTAATTCACAACTGAAATCTATACCAAGGTTTAGATGTCTTCCCTTTAATGGAAAAATGATTGCAAAAAGATACTGTGAAGCACTATTTGACACTGAGGTCATGCTACTCACATACATTACACACAAGAAAGAACTCTTTATGCTTACTTACTAGAAAAGAGTTGTAGTTACTGCTTGAACTGAGTAAGGTATTGTTTTAAAAATGCACTTTTGCCTATCAAAACGGTTTCATTAAGGCCAAAGTGACATAGTACCACATGGCTGTAATTCAAATTTTTTGCCACTGAGGCAATAAAAAGCAAGCAGGTTTTTTTTCTTTGCCTTTTTTTTTTTTTTTGGTGCACTAAGCAGATTTACTCTTTAACAGTGAAGCTTCAGTGGATGATTATGACATCAAAGTGTGACAGACAGTGATTATGTACTGCAGAGGGAAAAGACAGATAAATACAGACATTTAATTCCCTTAGCTTAGGGAAACGTTATTCCTGGCTAGTAGGAAAAAAGAAGTATTCCACCTCTATTTCCTTTAGGCAAAATCAGTTATGGATTCAACCAACTTGCCTTGTCTAAAAGTTTTACCTTTAAAAATCTTAATTGTAAGTTTGTTTCTTTTCTTTAAGCATAATTTCAGTAGATATTTTGGTGTTTTGTTTTTTTTTTCCTTTACTTGGAGGCTTATAACAGGCAGCTTGCTGTTCTCCATTCCAAAGAGCTCATCCATAATTGTGCCTAGGCATGACCTTCCCCGCCACTGCAGAAAAGACATAACACTATGAAATCAATTTTAAAAGGAAGATACTGGATATAGTGTCCAAGGAATATAAGTAATTTAACAATGATTTAAGAACTTTAGGCTTCCTCTGAAATTGGGAATTACTTTTTCCATGTAATTCTCAAAACAAAAGACAATACACAAAACTTCATGCAAGAAACACAAGATTTGATACAGCTACCACTGAAGTTCCAGGAAAGATTCTTTGTTAGATTACGATTTTGTTGTAGATATAACAACTCCATCATTCTGATGCTTAACCTATATTAACAAAATGTTTGGGTTTGGTCTTGGGTTGCACAAAATAAGCAGAAAACAAATTGCTGTTAGCCTTTAAAAGGAGACACAGACAACACCACAGATTAAATTCAAATCACTTTTTGTCTTTAGTGCAGAAAATTTTCTTCCATTAAAGGTAGGAAAGGAGAAAGATGGGTGCAGTGAAGGGGTTATGGATTTAGTTACTGAGGGGGGTGGGAAAGACATCAGAATAATCCTCTTGATCTACAGCCAGTATATATCAATTAAGTGCTAGACTTCAAGCACATGCTCTTTAATAAAGAACTTTTTAAGGGATAAAAATCAAAAGAGTAAATCCAGTAGATTATTTGCTTTTTGGTGTTGCTATTTCTTTAAAATCCTGCACATTAAAAATATTATCTCTTTTTTCTTCTTACACAGAGTGCAAGAAATACAATGGCTGATGAAGTCTTTTTTTTTTTCTTTTTGACCCTGCTACTGAATACATTTGTATGAAGAGAAAAGGGTTCATAAACAACTTTTTTTTATGAGGAACAGATGAGTAGATGACATGAGGAGAGGAAAAAAGGGGTATAATTAAGAGTTAAAGATGAAATTGCTGAAACCGTCTCTTGTGTGCTGAGATTTGCGTTGTTTTGTTAGAAAGCAAAAAGAAAGGGGAAGTTTCCAGTAATATGTCGATGTCGAGAGGCTGGGAGAAAATCCTGCCTCCACAGAAATCAATGGCATACAGCTATCGATTGCCATGAAACCTAGTTTTCATCTACGTTTTTGCCAGCTAGCAATGATGTGTCCAGCTCAAACACTAGACATGAAATCATTCTTCAAGATATATTCTGATTTTAGTTTAAAATTCCTTGTTGATGAGAGCCTTCTAGAAAACAACTATATTAAGCTTTTAACTTATCATTCTGCAAAAGTTTTCTGTTCATGCAGTTCTTGTAGGTTTGCAATTTTTCTTCTCCTCTTCCTTCTCTTCAGCCTTTTCTTATTTCCTCTCCTGGCTGAAATCTTGAGGTCGGTCCTGCAGTGACATAAATAAGAAAAAACCCCACAACATTCCAAATGAATTGCAATGTTTTATTTCAAACGGTAATGTTTTATTATATGACACAGTGTATCCTGAAACTAGACTGTCATTCCATGCAGCAGGACATCTTTTGACCACTGACCACTGGACTTTTTCTGGCAGTTTTATGAACATCTGTGTTATGCACCTTGCAGTGGTTCAGAGTGAGAATGCAGAGAATGGGTGAGTTAGCAGTCCTGCAGAATCATTATAGTCTGATCTAACACTCCTTGAGAAACAATTTTCAACACTGTTGCAAAACACACTAAACCAGGTTGTTTTTTTTTTTAACGAAGAGCATAGAAACTGCTAATACAGTCTGCTTTTATAGCTCACCTAGAACAGAGAGCCTCCAAAGGACCAATTCAGAACCACACTCTAAAGTCCTGCATCGCCTGTGATCTTCACCGGGGTGTTTGTACGAAGTTCCTACACAAATCACACCACCATGTGGGAATCTGAATTAAGAATTTGAATCCCTATATTTAGATGCCTGGAAGGCATTTATAGAAGTGTCATAACGTGGATCTGATATCTTCCCAAATACACTTTTGCCATCATTATATATTTAGGAAAGATTTTTATTTTTTTTTTTAGCTAATGGCTTTAGACTTGTAAACATGTCAGTATCTTTTTCTAAAAGATCAGGACAGGCATAATAAATCCAAAAGCATTCAAGTGATTACAGAGGAGATGCTATGAGTTATTGCAATGAGCGCTGAATGCTTTATATAAAGCATATGCCTGTTTTAGGAAGACACCTCAGAAAGATTAGAGCATATAGCTCTGATTCATTTTAATGCAGGTCTTTATATTAAAAAATAGGGTTTTCAGAGGAGAGAAAGTAAGCACTGTTGCTTGTGTAATGTATTAAATCCACAACATTTTTCATTCTTGCTTTGCTACCCTTTTAATTTTTTTTTGTAGTCCACCTTCTAAAAATGTTAAGAAATCTGGCAGACCTCATGGAATTTTGATTTTAAGAACACAAAACAGGAAGCTATTTTGAATGCTCCCTCTTGATCCATCTTTGTGCTGGCAGCACAATGCCTGTAAAATCCACCTGCTGGAAGTCGGGTGGTTTATGCAAAGGGATGTCATGGTAATTTGGAAACTGCTGAATACAGAGTGAAGCCTTTTCCTGCCCCCCAAACCTGCCACACCAGTTTTTCTAGCTCATTACATGCCAAAACTTTTGATTGATGTGCTCACTTCAGTCATGGGTAATTTTAACTCCTATATTAAGTAGCTGTGGCTTCCACTCCATTATATTACCTTGTATGGGGCAAATCAGAGCTCAAGCTTGGCCTGTATTGGCTTGACCTAAAAGGCAAAGTAAGCCTTTGTTCAGTTTTGTGTAGGCAGCAAGCCAATATTTCAAAACAACTTAGACAATCACTCTGCCTTTTCTTAATTGTCAAGTTCCCTTGAAGATGCAGCTTTTAAAGACTACTGCACAGCACTTTTTCAGGAGCCCTGAAGAGATAAGAAAGTTCGTAGAGGCTTTCTAGACCAAATTTTTTTTTATTATTAAATTTAAGCAGAATATTTAGCACAGTACAGAATAATTTGTGACTGCCTTGACAATAGTCAGTGGGGTGGAATTCCTATTTTGCACAGCCTGGTTGCACAATTCTCTGGATAGGTTCAGGACTGACAAGAGGCTGAAGAAAAACATCGGGTGTTTTCTCAGAAAAAAGCCTCCGCCTACAGTCCTATAGAAGTCAGGCTACATGGAAAGAGGGAAATGACAACCAAAAATAAGATTAATCTATCCCATGGCTCTTTAAAATGAACCTTATTGACACTGACTGCTTAGGTTCAGTATCTTGCAAAAAGAAAAATATCAGTCCTTCAAGTTCATCTCATCATTAAATTAGTGTATAAAATGGGAGACATTTAAATGGTTGTGAAAGGCTGTGAGCTGCTATATGTAATGTTTCTTAAATCTGATCTTCACCCTCAGGTTTAGGGCTATATATCATCCAGTCACCTAAAGATTTGAGAATGATACAGGATATAAGATTTTAGACTGCAAGCAGATTCTCCTTTGTTTAATTCTGTTTCAGATACCACTACTGGGAGGAAAGCTGTTAGTTTGAGATGTGGCTTGGCTTCAACAATAGGATAACTGAGAGGAAATAGTCCTCCCTAAATAGTTTTTGGACTTCAATTTCTGTGTTAGGTATGCAATTTAAAGATCCATGTAAAGCTATTTGGTGGAACATTAAACATTCAAGCTCCTACCACTGCTTCACTGATTAAGTTCAAATGCACAATTCAAATAAAACTCTGTAGATATTGTTGCTTGCTGACAAAGCACATTTATTCAACTGGGCTGGTTATAAGCAATAAAGACACAAATTATAAATGTGCATAGTCATGCCAGAATCCATTTTATGCTTATTTGTACAGCACAGACCTAGACATATAGCGCCTTCAAAATTATCTTCTGGATGGATTACTTAAGCATTGTACAAACACCTAAGATTAAAACCACAGTAGTACAACAGAGGGAGTAGGATTCATTTAACTACATAGACAAAAACTTCACAAATATTGATATATGGATCCTTGAGCTAATTATGAAGATATACTCATCTTTGAGCTAACTTTTAAACCTCAGAAATAAACATGTTCTTTCTGAGACTAGTGAATCTCATTCTAAAATACTCAAGTAATACACACAAAGATAAGTACTTTGTACAATGACTGATGGTCTCTGTTTGGAAGAAAGGAAGACCACTGTGTACAGTTTGAAGTATTTTTTCCATACTGCTGATGCCCAGAGTTAGATATGATGAATCCCTTCCAAAGATCCTTAAAAACCTAGTGCTGGAACTGGTAACTTAAGTGCTTATGGTTTTGACTTCAGTGTCATAGAAAACTGGAATCTGCCTGCTGAAGTTACTTCCCAGGGTTCATTTGACTCCTTTCCTGAAGTTTATTGTCTTTGCAGTGGGGTAGTTGACCAAAACTGTTATATTAAACTGGCTTTGATTTCAGTTCACAGAACTGCACATAATAATTTAAAAGAGGTCACAGAGGTTCTCCTTGAAGAAAAAGGACAATTAAGAAGTAATTAAAGGACTTCTTTTTGCCTTGTTATATGTTTGAAGAACTGCGGAATTCACCATTTTAGGAACCTGCAGAGGTCACAGACTGTAACATATTAAAACACAGAGCACGCTTTAACACAGATGCCTACTACCCACTAGACATGAGGGTTGACACAGGCTTCAAGAACATATGTGCTTCTATATTTTAGTACAGAACAAGAAGAATACCTTCAGACATCCACAGGATTTAAATAAATCCTCAAGGAACACGTTCTCTTCTTTTTTATTTTTCAGGGCTCCATGACATAGCCTCAAGTTTTACCAAGATAACAACAATTTTTAGGAACTTAAATCACATCCCACTTACTTTTGCAGCTATGACATGAAAATAATAAGTAAGAGAAACATCTTCAGTGTGCTGTATGCCCCTCCTGACTCTTTTTAAAATATTCAACCCTTGTGTTGACATGGACCATTTCCACCTGGCATGATTTTTTCACCCATGTCAAATAGGTGACCATTTAATGGTGGACTACAATGATTTGATACCCAACACCAAAAATAATTAAAAAAAAATTAATGTGATGCTTTTATTTTAAAATTCTGCAATTTCATTAAAATCAGATTTTTTAAAAATGAAATTTCAATTTAATTAAAATCAGATTTTTAAAAAAATATTTATGTATATAAGCTATAGAATTTTAATATGATGCACAGAATGAAACACAGGAAAAGGCACAAGGAAACTTTAAAAGGCCTCATGCTGACTTTCAACTCTGGGAAAGTCACAGAGTAGAAATAGCCATTGCTTTCATATAAGAAGTTAAGTTTGAAGACTGTGCTAATTTTCCTTTGACTTAGAGATGTTGAATCAGTTCTTGAAACACCACTACTGGTAACACAGTAGCAAGAGATATTACTTTAAACTCTTTTATTTAAAGGGTTTTTCTTTTTCTTTNTTCTTTTTCTTTTCTTTTTTTTTTCCAAGAGCTTTAAATTCTCAAATCATCAATGTGCCCCTTGAGGAATTTTTTTGTCTCCTTCTTCCACATCTTAACTTTTACATGTTCCATTTCGTTGCCTGATTAAATCACTCTGCAAATCCTGTTTAAAGTGCCTTTCTTCATAGAGATTCAAAGCTTGATGTAAATGCATCATACCTGTAAAAAGAGAAAGAAGCTAATACGATTATGCATACACTCTGGAGGAGTTCATCTGAACTTCAGGCATGGTCTGTGATTTTTGACAGGTATGTATATGGCCTTTTCTGCTCTTTAGCTCCAAGGTGCCATAATATTTCTTTTTTTGGAAAATGGTGTATATTTGGCTTAACAAACTCCATTTATTTCACTATTGCACAGGGGCTTTTATATGTGGAAAGCTGTGGTGATACTCTTATTTTGGGTTTAAATCAGGTTTGGTGCAATTTAATACACAGGCACATCTATACTAGCAACACTACCATTTTAGAAATACCAATTGAGTAAATCAGCAAAGTGCTCCTAATGGAGTCATTATCAAGCTGAATATTTGTATCAATGTAATAAATTCACTGTCTTGAAGAAAATCAAGCTAAAGAATTTTTTTTTTTATGGTAAAAGAGAATCTGTACTAGGGGTTTATATTAGCCCTAGATGTGTGAGTTTACACTTTCCTCAGCTTGCAAAACAAAGTCTTTAAGGTAGACATAATCTAAGTTAATTGGAAACCATCTCAGATGAAATGGTTTAAATTGAACTTCAATAAACGAGTGTGACATTGCAGTTGATTAAAAAGTGGTTTAAATTTTTTGTAAAAGTGATGAAAATGTCTTGCTTGTATATGAAACCTTTGCACAATCTGCTGTCTCCTTACTAATTTTTCCAGTTCTATCTTGAAATGTATTTTATTCAAGCTCAGAGATCAGCTCTCCTTCAAGTATAGCCTTCACATATAAGCAAATGTGTGTCAAGCAATTTAGGAATATGCCTGAAAGAAATATGATTTTCCCTCCTGAATCAATCAATCCTCTCTTCTTCCTATACTACCTATACAATTCTTATAAATGATACCTTCACAATTCTACTGGGAGGTTAAGTAAGTGAAATGTTAATGCAGTTCTCGTATGAGAGAAAATACATGTAGATTCCCAGTGCTCTGTAATCATAACGCCTCAAGATCATATTCATATCCTTGAAATGCTGTCTGCGTATTACAGAGTATATTTCCTTTAAAAGATTAAAAACAAACAAAAAAGGAAACAAGCAGGTAGAATCAACGTAGTGGTGTGAGAACCAATGTAATTAATTCACTACAACTGGAATCTTGCAAAGGGTTTACAAACAAAGGGGTGGGATTGCAATTAACATGTTCTCTTGTCCCTGAGCAAGCCTCCCCTTTGATCTTTTCAGATGACAGAAGATGTGTCTTAGGAATTAGAATGTAATGCAGCCATCAGCCATGATTGATGGAGGGGTATCAGGGCTGAGCGAGGGGAAGCTCTTCAGGCAAGCAGGCATGTGCCACTGTATTTATTGCACTGCCCCTCCTCCCAGCTCTCTCCTGAAAGGAACCTTTTCACCTAGGTTTAGCTTGTCATTAGCAAGGGCACTACAGAGGGGTGTTTTTGTTTTTTAGTTATGGTCTCTGGAAGCTGTGTTCTGTCAGGTGCTCCTTTCTTTTGACCTACTTAAGATTACAGCTTTGCCTTTAATAAGAGCACAGTGCCCTTTTCACAGGTTGATAGTCATGGATATAGATACACCCTGGGATAAAAAAAAAAAATGTAGAGATAAAATATCAAGTGTTTAGGTTCCTACCTCTAACCTGAAACAAGGCAGAGCAGAAACATTTTCTTTAGTTATATAAATAAAATACCTCAAGTACTGGAAATTTTAGGTAGGCTTTGCACATTTAGCACATTTTTTTGTTTATTAATCTTAGTACTAGTCCACAGAGTTTTTAATTAAAAAAGAAATATTGCTAAGAAACTCAGTCAAAAGAAATGTTTTCAGCAACCAGTTTTCTCAGTCCTCGAACATATATGATACAACTCAAGTCTCTAGAAGCATTGCAGGTTCTTGCATCAACTGCACCTCTGGGCCATTACTTAGTCTTTTATATTGCCCTGAAATAATCTGCTAGTAATTTAAATTCTGTTTAAAAGGTAATAAAGGTAATGTGTTCATGACAGTAGCTGTCACTTTGTGACTGACCACTTGACAGTCATTTGCCTTCCAAAGTTATAGTCAGATTAATGACATTGTACCACAAAGGCCACAGGACCTGAAGAAAAAGAGGCCTCATTCTTCTAATTCTTCTGCAATGCAGGCTATGCATGAAGCTGTCAGATGCAGAAAGACATAGTCCGATGGAAGGAAATATGGAGTATGAGAATTCTGTAAGAAAGATGAAATATTTGCTTTGCATACCAAACTCTTATTTTAGAATTTTATGTTATAAGAAGCTTGCTTATAATATTTGTGTAGGCTAGTTTAGTCATTCCTACAATAAGTGAGTCAACAGAAAACATAAGCAAGTGACTAATTTTCATTTTATCTGTAACTTGATTCTTATTCAAATAATCTTATGCTTTATTACATATTATACTTTATAGAATATTATAAAAAGATGGTCTTTCCATAAATAATTTAAGTGATATGTCATTTGAGATGTAAGGTAAGAATGAAGTTAATTTTTTTAGCTTGAGAGAGGAAGGAAAAACCATTCAGTTTTTCACAAAGTTGTCTAAGCAGTTTATGTAAAACTTCAGTAAACCTAAAATAGCATTTCTTAAGCAACTGTGGCTGAACAGGAAATGTAGCAATAAGTAGGAATCTATCAAACCACTTAGAGCTTTTAAGAGTGGCACGTGTCTGTACTGCAAAGAGAGAATTCCCACGTAACGAAAGGGACTTTGTGGCATTAGATCTTTCCGGGATTTTGCCTTCACTAACTAGTTTTTTATTAAACTCTACAAAACTTCAAGGAGGTATCTCTCGGGTGGCATATTACAAGAGCATACAGCAGCCTTTTGTAGACTAAATATAATTAGGGTTAGCTGATTGTTAAGAGATTTAGAGGAAAAGTATTATGAAGAAAAAAAAGGGGAAAAAGTGCTCCTGTATTTTAAAAGCTGAATTAAAAGCTGCATGAGCAAGTATACATAAAAGTTTTAATAACTAATCACTAAGGATAGCAGATATATACCATACTGGTTAATTAAGCCATCATAGAAAGAATGCTGCAGTAAGCAGTCAGTAGTGGCTCTCAACAGATGCACCTCTCCTTTTCTCTCAGTTGATTATACTAGACTTTTTATTGCAGCTGAGAAAAGGCAGGAAAAATAATCTGTCAAACCTAGACCGGGAGTGACAGTTGTGTCTGAGTGTAGCATAACTCAGGACATATTGCTAAAGGAAAAAAAAAAGAAATGGCTTAATTGGTGAGAAGTCAACAACACAAAAAATCTGACTTTTCTGTAGCCTTTCGGAATTTTTTTGAGGATTTCTCTCTTTCTGGCTATTTAAAGTGGTTAAAAGGCAGAAATATTTCTCATGGAACACTATTATGCCTGATTCAAATATTTTCTGTTGTGGAATAAATACCCATATTCCTCCCCCAGCATGTGTGCTATGTGATCATGCTTTGTAGGTGAATGAGATTATTCCTGGAAATTAGAACAGTACATCTGACTTCATTTGATTCCACATGAGATTTAGATGTCAAAACAAGGTCTTTTTAAGGAAAATGAAGATACAGGGGGTGGGCAGTAGAGTGTACATAAGCTTGACAAGGAGCAAGTTCAAGCTTGACTAATATAGAGGAATACATTTGGTCTTCTGTGAGTTTTTTGAAATTCTGTGCTCCTAAAGAAGGTCCTGCTGAAGGTTTAATTTTTAGGTTGAACGGGAAAGGTGTAAAGCTGCAGATCTTTAGAAAAGAAGAAACTTTTAACACACATTCCTTGGTCTTCCAAACCCAGGCTGCACAGTAGTGTTCTCTTTCATCATGTGAGATCTGAACAGTCTAATAAAGATTTCAGACCTGAGAGGGATGTATCATACAAGGAAAATTTCAGTATTGAAATAAATTTTTGTAAATGCAATTTGTTCTTAAAGAACAAATGCACATTTTATTGAACACAGAGGAAATTAGAAAACCAACCAACCAAACGAACAAATAAGACAAACAAAAGAGTGTTTCTTTACTCATGTCTTCAAACCACTTTTATCCAGCATGTGGTTTTCCAGTCTGCATGTCATTTTACATTATTGATTTCATGAGCATCTCACTTCTAATGGTGTTTCTGATGATGTTTCTTTCTATCTCCCTCCCTTTCTTTTCTTCTCCTCACCCCTCGCCCCACCTCCTTTAATTTTATATGTTCTGTTTGTGTCTGTATGGAGGGGCTGGTACTTCTATTCTCCCGGCTGTCCAGACCTGGAGCAGTATTGTTTATTTCTCATCCCTGATCTCAAATATCCTCCCAAGAAGAATCTGGAGATATAGCAGGGTGGTGTAGATCGGGGTCTTCTGACATGTGCATACGTGGTAGTAGTGGCAAGACTGAAGTCTCAATGTAATACAATATGCCTGTTCTGCCTGTGCTGCCTGGACACAGTAGTATTTTCTAGACTAGCAGACTTTTAGATTAATGAAGAAGAAATCTTCATCTACTCATGTTACAGTTCTTACTTCTCAAATCCTTTTTTTTCTAGGAACAAGTTTCACATAGTTCTTCTTGATTTTAGTGCATTAGTACACAGGTTTTTTTTAATTATTTCTTTTTCAGATACAATGCCACTTATAAAACATTAATAAAAGACCTATATTCAGAAATTAATGAGGCTTAAGGACTGGGGTGTTTGTGTAAATTATTATAAAAGTCTGAATGTTTTTTCCTTGAGTGAGTCATTCTCCATTCTATGCCCAAAATGCACAATAGAAACCATGACTGGGTCAACTCCTGTCAAGAAGTTTGGATTCCACTGCCCTAATTCAGCTGATTAAAAAAATTAGCTTGATAGTTAAGCATCATACCAGGACAGGTGCTGTCAGAGACAGAAATAAATATCATCTGACTGTTTTTATTTATTACTTCAGAGGCAGCCATAGTGTTAACACTTGAGCCTTAAACCACCCATTCTGAAAAGAAAGGCTTTGGAGGTTTTGGAGAGAACCATTGTATTAGTATCAAGTAGAGACTCTGTTAGTTTTTGTCTTGGGTGGAGGCCATCATTGTCTCAAGAACTGATTAGATTTCCTATTATTTCTTCATGAAAAGGCAGCCAACAACCTCATCAGTTATACATTCTTGAGTGCCATCTACTGGCACCTTCTCTAATACAAGCACATATACACATTTGCATGCATGTTTACATATTTATATGTGCGCATAGGCAGACACACATATCTGTATACACATATATAGAGGTAAATGGGTCCATAAGTCAGGATTGCAATAACCAATTTGCAATATGCATTCACCCATTTAAGGGCACTCACCTCATTGTTACTGTGCTTAGCAGTTCAAACTAAGTTAAATTAGCAGAATTAATGAAGTCAGTACTCCTTTGAGACTGTATCCCATATTCCTAACCAATTCCATGCCCCCTCCCATATGCACAGAACTCACAGATCTGAGCTCCCAGTCTTCCCAACGTCATCCTAGGCTCTCTGAACTGACCGAGATATAATTGTTCTTTCCTCAGAGGGAACAATAAATTCTGTTCTTTACTCTGTCTCCTGAGTTTGCAAAAGTTTTAGAACGCACACATCTTTGAGCTACCTGTCCTTCTTCCTTCTTCTCAGAGCTCACTGGAACTGATCACCGAGGACATAAAAGTTACCAGGTAGAACGGTATAAAAGCAGAGGCTGTAATCCCATTTCTCCTTTCATTTTAATTGCATTCATTTTCATGTAGCTCATTTTAATTAATTGGTTGCCCTAATAATCATTAAACATGGATTGACAGTTAAATAAATATACCATTTATTCTTTAAGGAGATTTAAAGGTTGTTTGTTTTTATTTGGAGCTTGGAGGTGAATCTGCAGGCACTGAGAAATATACTGATACCATTGGCATTCATATAAAAATGAACAGGTGAAAACCAGCACAGACTTGCTTTCAGTTCAGACATGTGCCTTGTTACTTTGGCATTGCAAGTGGCATTCTCAGAGATTAAGCACACAGAGTTAAGTTCTGGCGAGCAACCAAGCTCTTTATAAAACAATGCTATGGTAATTTTCTCAAAGCTATATTCACAATTCATCTTTGTCATTTATTTTTCTCCTATAGAAAAATCTTTTCCTGTTTCTACCAGACAATGACAAATAAATATGAGAAAAAGGCATCCACTCTACAGATCAGGCAGGACTGTAGAATTACATATCTGTGCTCTGTCCAGATGACGCAGTGTAGCTATATACATTTACCACATATAAATTACAAACTATCAAGCCAACAACCGAGCAACAATCGTTTGTGCCGCTTCAATGTAGTCCCTGTCTTACTCCATGTATTTCATTCCTCTGTCAGTGGAGGCCTGAAAAAAAAACCATTAATCATTTCATCTTTCAGAAGTAAATTTTAGTGATGAGCCCAGAACTCAGGCAGTTACTAAGTAGCTGATGAAATAACATTCACCAACCCTTGTCATTTATTACCATTTGCTAAACTGGAAAGCAACAACCTTGGTATAGAATCAAAATCTATTGCAATGTATCAAGATCCAGACTAAAAATGTTTTCATCCCTTTCTTTTTAATAATTTTTTTTTTTAAAAGCTTGCTACATGAAAAGAATAAATTTTGATCTGGAATTTTCAGAAAAAAGAATAAAGAAGTAACCATTTGCAACTAAACTGTCATCCTTTTGAAAAATGATTTAACTTCACGAATGTGAGCAGATCTAGGAAATTTCTTTGTAAAAAATAAACACTAAGAAAGGCTAGAATTCTCATCTAATTTTAAGCTAACACAAAACAAGGAAATATAATAAATAATAAACAATGGGAATAAAAATCAAAATGTCTCAGCTTATGCATATTTTCCTCCTTTCCCTTTCTCTTGCAGTTTTCTTTCTATTTTAAACCTCCATCAAATTCTATGGAATCTCTGCTTTCCTACTTTTGAATTCATTGAGTGCTTTAACTTTTAGCTTCTTCTAATATTCTGCTTAGGAGTTTTATTTTCCTACAAGACATCTGCCTCATTTTCTGAAATATGTTACATTCCACATTTTCATTTAATTCAAAATTAGATCAAAATAGAGTAGAAATATAAACTGAAACCACCATGTGTTTTCCTGTTAGCAACTTTTCTTTCTTTTATTTTTTTCCCTATAGTTTAGGTGCCCTCCTTGCCCTATCTAAATAGTCACAAACTATAAGCAAGCAGTTGGAAAATAGGTACAAGTGTCTCTCTTGTAAAGCTGAATTAATGTAAGGTACATCCACTACATTAACCCTCCAAAACAGCGAGTATTAATGATATTAGAGGCCAGTGGAAACACAACTATTGATTTTGATGGGCTTTGGATTAAGATGAAAAGAAACTGAAAGTTTTAACAGGTCATTTCTCATGGGTGGTGGAATAAGAGATATTCACCCACTGCTGAATCATAAATAAGGAACAATATAATAATTTATTGTTTAACTCTATCCTGACTTGAAAAGATAATTTTTTGTTGGAAATAGGTTTTGGAGCATAATACATAAAAAATCTCAATGGTACAAAGCCAATTCCATGCACTATGTTTCTGAAAGTATGAAAACTGTGAAGAATTTCTCACTTGATAAATAAATGCTCATTAGTTTATCTCACAGTGTATTTTAATAAACAGTAAAACTTTTACATTATTAGTTGACTAGAGACAGCAGAGATGATTTCTGCTTGTTATAACAGGAGATTACCAATTTATATAGTTAAATGAATCATATTTTCCATTACAGTTGATTATAGCATCTCATAGTTTTCTAAAATTTACAGTTTTTCAGATTGAAATTTTGCAGGTTTTTTGTCTCTGACTATGATGCTTATTGATACTGTCATTATTCTTATTTCTGGCTATTATTTTATGTGTGAAGATTGTTCATGCAAGATGTTTGACAGCATCTTTTTGAAAGATAACCAAGATAGAAGAGAGGAAGATAATGTTTTATTTAATGCAAATGTTCCTATTTTTAAGATTTTTAACAGCTTTAATGTTTCAAATAAAGACAATAAAATTTAATTTTTCCACTGCACTGTATTTGCTGCAAGTCTATCTGAATGTTCCCAGAAAAAAACATGGGGTAAAAATCTGAGAACAAATAACATAATGTTAGACTGTGTTATTTGAGAAATGTTGTCTGAACCTGTAACTAAAGACTGAAACAATAAATACATGCAGAGACAAAGTTGAAGCTGTATGTGCTGCAGAGCACACTGACAACTTAGCACAGCTATTTAGGAAACAGCACTGTACAAAAAGAATGCATCGTTTGACCTGCAGTAGAATTAATCCAAGGTAAAAATGAAAAGAAGGGTGCTACAATTTCAGCCAAGATGGTCCAAGCTATAAGTAGAATGTATTTCCCACCTAATAATAAGGTACTATAAAGAATATGTGATGTAACACTTAATACTGCAACCTGATTCATATTTTTACATCAATACTATAAAATAGGATAAAAATTTTGGGGAGAGTTTGCATTTCCGGTCATACTTAAAACTTTCTCACTAGCATGTTTTCAATAGATGTCTTTTTAAATATTCCCAAATGGATTTTTTTTAACCTTCCTTTCTTTCTTCTTCCTTTTTCTCCTTCTTTTTTGCCCCTCAATTCAATTTGCACTTTGTCTTTGAAGTTTGCTCTCTGCCTTTAATTACCTTTGATGGACTGGTAAGTCTCTTTCCACGGAACAGTTCATAGGCTTAGGCTAATATATCATAAATGAGAAATCTTCTGCTTGAAGCACCATTTTAAAGCACCATTTAAGACTGGAAGGACACATCACATTGACATACACTCAATAATAACATTTCACAGCTTTTAACTAAGCGGGTAGGCATGCTTTTTTTTCCCCGTTTTTTAATTTTTTTTTTCTCCTCTCAGAGACAGCTGCCTATTCCTGTTCATGCACGGTTTCTGCCAGTACTCTGATGTCTTTATTTAGGGAATTATAAAGAATTGCTTGGAGTCTTCTGCAGTTTGAAAAAACTTGCCATTGAAGGGGAGGAGGATAAAACTTATTCAGAAGACAGATGACAGCTTTTCATCTGGGGATCATACAGAAGGATGCTTCCTTCCATAAAAATAGATCCTGAAATGTTGTTTTCTCCTCATATTTTCAGTGACCAATCATTCTTAAAAAGAAAGAATACCTTTAAAACTGTGAAGTCAGCTGAATCTCACAATTCCCATTCAGCCAAACTGGTATTTTTTACAATTATTACTCTTTTACACAGTAAGGCATGCAGAATTGACTTCGAAAAGAAACAGATTGTTCTCACAGCCACCCCTCCCATCCTTCAAGAAACAATACCAGCCTGAGTCAAATCAGCTTGCACTAATTTTGTTTCATAAAGAGACCATTTGAATTGTATTTGTTGACAGTATCTCTTTTTGTCTGTATCAGAAAACCAACAGAATAGAGGAACATTGTGATCATTATTAAATAAACTGTCATCCTATTTAACTGAATGGAGTGATTTAAATGTCACTATAATGAGCTGTTTGGAGTTTATTTTTTGGATTATAATCTGTTAATTAACAATTAATGTGTGCTTTTAAGACACAGCCCACTGCAGGAGGTACTGGTGAGGCATTTTGCCTCAGCAGGAGTGCTAGGCAGTAGTTAACACAAAATAAGCAACCGGGACAGATCCTCAGCTGGTTAGGATTTAACTTTGTATTTTCTAGGGTACAAAAGAAACTAGACTTTCATATGGAAATAGGTCACGGAAGTGTCTTTCAGCAGTGGGGAAAGGGTAGGGTTGTAACTTGTGAGGGTACCAGGCAATTGTATTCCCTGGGGACGGGAAAGAAGTGGTAATGCTGGAGTTTCATTAGCAATATAGACAAGCGGGGATGAACCATTTAGCTGACCTGCTGCTACCAATTATACCAAGTACTGAAGGATCACCGATCATGTCGTCTGCCAGAACAAGTGTTTCAAACATAAATAAAGAACAAAGCAAGCACCACTTGTACTCACAGGTTACTCACAGGTGTACTCACAGGCATAGGGGAGTTATAAAGATTATCACTCTTATTTATTTCCAGGTCTTATGAAGGGTTGATGGCCTGGCTGAAGTATTTCTGCCACTGAAACATTCAGCTTCAGGTGAGCTAGCTTGTTATGCAGAAAAGTGAAACAAATATGCAGATGTTGACTGAGTTAACATAAAATTATTCTTTTAGTCTAGGTATTACTGACCATGGACTAGTGCGGACGCCATCGGTCTCTAAAACACCAAAAGCTTTTCAATTCTCCACAGACAGAAATCGGAAATTTTAATTTGAAATTGATGCACATACCCTTCTCCACCCCCCATACCCATAAAAGATGGTTCTTCACTTTTAGTAATTTTGTTAAAATTCTAAAAGCCAGAATGTAATTGAGAAAGGTTTTCTGAAGTTTGTTTTGTTTTGTTTTGTTTTTTTTTAATTTAGTGGTTGTAACCAGCAGCCACAAGTTCATCAATTACTGTCAGATCTTTGAGATTACACAGCTGGCATTTTTTTTATCTCACCCAGTTTGCACTTCAAATGGATTGGTATTACTTGCTTGTCCTGAAGAGTTAGAGGATAGCAAATATGTCCATTTTGTAAATGAAGAGCTAGCAGACATTAGAACTAAAATCAAATTGCCCCAATTAGAAATATAAGTAACTGTATGTAGATGCTGCACTCAGTTTTCCAGCCACCTGAATGCTTTCCACACCCTGCCTACCTCTACATGGAGTTGTGTGCCAACATGGACACAGAATGGATAATTTGCATTTTTATCCCTGTATTTTTTTATGTCTCTTGACTTACATACAAACCTTTTCATCAGTGAATTTGAGTTTCCTGATATTAAGTCCCTGTCTAAAGTCCTCGTCATATTCTACCTTTTTTTTTCTGTTTCCTTGTCTAAAATGTATTTTTGAAATACAGTCGTAAGCCAATCAGTATAAACAAAATCAAGGTGTGATGAAGAGGTTCATTACAGAGAAGCAGAGAACTTGTTAAAAGGAAAAAAAAAAAACCCCAAAAACTTATCTGGGCTTAAAGGAAAAATAATGCAGAAATAGAAGTAGACAAAGCAAGAGGAAAATATCTTTTTGAGGTTATGTGGAATCATCATGGCTTTAATTTAAACAGAGCCATTATCTACGCTAGCTGACACAGGACAGCTTGTGTTCATGCCTCCAGAATCTCCACCTAATTAATGAGAACTTCTGGCCCACAGTAGCTACTGACCTGTCTCCAGCAAGTTCGGAGGAGAGAGTGCTGGTTGGCTTCAGCCAAAACTGCTCAGGAGCTGGGGCTAATAATGTAAGACCACAAGTAAAAGAGGGTTTCTGAGAGGATAACTAGGTGTGATTCAAGTTTCTTTTGTGGAGCTGCAGGTACAGCTCTGCACCCCCTCTAACAAGCCCCTCTCTCACCTGCGCTGTTTTGAGGTTGGACTTAGACCACCTCAGGTGCTTTCTGGTTGAGCTCACATATGTCTTCACAACACTGCATAGGTACCAACCTTAGTATCTTCACTAGTGCCAAACTAGACTGATGGAATATCATATGTATACTTTACTCCCTCATTTGACTCTTTTCTTGAGAAAGAAAAAAAAACATATTGTATCAGAAATAGCAATTACAATTATTGATTCTGTAAAAAAAGTTATGGATTATTATTATTATTATTATATTAAATTATTGGGTTTTTTCTTTTCCTTACCAGAAAGTCTACACTGAACACATGATTATTTCCAGCACTTTGCTTATCACAATGCAGTTTTCAGACAAATAAAATAACAATTTATCCTCCATTCACTACAAAGTGTAAATTCAGAGATAACAGTGGCCTGGGGATTTAGAAATCGTGCTAAATTCATATGGTAATGAACATCTGTGATGTTTTGATGACTCACTTGCTCAAAAGGATACAATCCTCAGGTTTCACTATTGTCTTTGAAAACTTGCAGGAAGTCCCACACGGAACACTGATGACAGACAACATGGGATGGTTTTAAGCAGAATCCCAGTAAGACAGAGGGCAATGCTAGGCTATATCCCAGTGTGATACAATGGCTAACGTCTAAACATGGAAAATGTCTCAATATTTTAATGCTTAAATGACATCATAAAACATTAATGAAATTATAACTTAATGAATCACCCTGAGTGCTGTTGTAATTTTTCGCCTGTTTGTTTTCTCTATTTGCTGAAGTGGCACAAATCAAGCCACCTGCTAAGAAATGCTCCTCTGAATGGCTTAATTCCTTTCTTTTGCCTCTCCTCCCACTCCTCCCTTGACAGAAAAGACTTTTTTCAAGTGTGTTCTGAGAATTTCAGAGTATGCTTTCCTAATCAACTGCGTTGAGACACTCAGCCAATTACACTGGACAATTTTCTTTTTAGAAATAGGAATACCTCCTCCTCAAGTTATTTTGTCACTGGGCTTGCACCACTGCAGTTTAATTAGATCACAGGGAGAAAAACACCAAAAAGCAGTTTTGAAAGGAAAATCACAAAAATTTGCTTTTCAGAGAGCTGTGGAAAATCCAGGAGAGAGTAAGATAATGCAAAAAATCCAAATGCAAGCTACTGCTCAGAGTAGAAAAGGAAAGATATTGAGACATGAAAAGTATGTTGCAGATGAAATCAAAAAAAACTGTTGTTGTCCGAAGCATTTTATCCGCCAAAAATGTCTACATCTTTGGCAGGAAGGGAAAACTACCAAAGGCAACACATGATGCATTCAGACCGCAGAAGCCTGTACTCACAGCAGTGCTAATGCAAGCTGCCCACATGGGAAACAGGTACCTGGACAGCAGCATCAATGCACCAATGCTGTGTTTAACCATCTTCTTCTGTGTATGACTTGACAACCATTAATCTTACTGAACAATATGAAGCAGGATTTTGCGCATTAAAGTTTGGTGGGGTTTTTTTTTTTGGTGTTTTTTTATTTTATTTTTTTTAATATGAATAACTGTCTCTCTTAAACCTTGTAAGTAGGATAAAACAAAACAAAACAAAACAAACATTCCTGAGAGGAATGTCTTTTTTCCCCCTCTTCAACTATTTTACCTAGATGATTATTTGCAAGCATCTTCACAGTAACTCACAGATTAATGCACTTATTATAAAGTCAAAATATGTAGAAACACTCTATTGAACAGATGAGATGCTTGATTTTTGTAAACCTAAAGATAATTTACCTCATGACCTCCATAAAGTGACATTTGGGTCACAGTGGAAAAGAAGATTTAGAGACACTGCATTTTTGCACACAATTTTCATGATTTTATCATGCATTTAATTTTTTTATTTTGTGCCTGGTTATCCTGTTCCTACAAGAGTCTATTGTTTCTGAAAACTTAATCAAGAATAAATAAATATATGGATTTATAGCAAGAGTACTTGAGATTTTTACAGTTAACAATTTTATTGCAGAGATCTTTACATTAAGTCTTCAGGGTTTATGTTTTCTGAGATATCAAAGATCAGGAAGAAACCTAACCACAAATGCAGATTTTTCTATGCACTCTTGCTCCGTGCTCTTAGGTCTTCTTTCTGTTGTCTTTGAACTGGACACAATAGGAGACCGTCTATCAACTCATCTTTAGTCTATCCTAACAATTACTTTTTCCCTAAGAATACTTTCAAATACGTTTAAACTTTCAGGTGGTTTGGCCAAGCTATAACTCTCCTTTTCTGTCATTTAGCTCTCTTAAATCCTGGGTAGTTCAAATTGTTCCAAATTTTGTTGAAGGGATTATTCTTTTAATTGTGATTATAAAATAGATTTCATGATCTGTGTTCACCGTACAATCACAAAAAAGTTTTAATCCTAAATAAGATGTTGAATAATAATTAAAACTACTGAAGACTTGATTAAGAGTGTTCAGGGATTAGAAATGAGAATTAAAGGTGGTTATTTGGTCCAGGGGCAAATTCAAGGACTTCAGACATCTTTACAAGTAAAAAACCAAGAACAACCCCACACATACTAAAAAAAACCCAAATAACCAAATGAAACATTTTTTTTCGAAGTGATTAAGGAATTTACTGGACTAAGCTGTCTAAATAAGCCACATAAAACAATGGAATGCACTTTCTGAGTCCACAGAGATGTCATTGTGTGTCATGGGAGACATAAGCTGTGATTGGCTTCAGAGGGTCTTAAATGCCTGCACAGTTAAAGAAAAGTGTGAACGTGGGGGGGGAGAAGTGGAGTAAGAGAAAAATTTGAGAAAATCAGAAAGCAAACACTGAATTTTATTTTCCACCACAAATGTGACCTGTTTAGAGTGAGCATGTACACAACCTTTTTTTTCTATTTTTCCAAAAAGTTGGAAAACTTTTTTTCCCCAAAAAGGTGCATTGCAAAATGTCCTTCATATAAATAAAACATATTGAATAATACCACAAATACACTTGCAATGAGTGAAAGTGGAATATTTTATCCTGATAACCACAGACTAAAAATTAACTCTCTTAAACATGGTGAGAACTTCTTTGGCTAAGCAGTAATATATGCGTATTTATATTTAAAAAATTGTACATAAGTGCATATTCATTTGCATGTATGTACATATATATTTTACTTTTTACTGCAACTTTTTGCAATTCTTCATCACAGTATTAAGCCTTAGGATGATTGCATTATACTTCATTTCCAGTAAATTACTGGAAGATGTCACTGAAAGTGCAGGAGAAATCGCAAATGTGTGAATCTTGAGAAATGTCTTCCAAAAATATCAGCACCATCTATGTTTTTAAAATAAAGTTTTATAAAAAGATTCTCTTCTGGTACCAGCTAATGAAACTTCAGAGATGCTAAGATTATTTCTACCAGACAAGGCTAGTTAAAATGCCTCAGCTCCCACCTTCTAATTACACATGTGGTAAAACCCATAAAAATGCTCATTTCCTAACAAAATCACAGGATATTCTGAGCTGGAAGGGACCCATAAGGACCATTGAGTCCAACCCTTAAGTGAATGAAGATGGGGCTCAAACTCACAACATGGGGGTTATTATCACCACGCTCCAACCAACTAAACTAATCTCAGGGTCAGAAACAGGGCAAGAAGTGGTTCCTCTAAAAAAAGCAATCTTCTGACATCTCTGAGACATTCGGGCTTCTAGCTAGAAAATGTGGCACACAAGGTCTCTCTGTGGTTTCCTGTGTGTAAATTTACCTGGGAGTCACAGTAAATAGGATTTGACTACTTTGAAATTCTACCCTGCTCTTTCACGTTTTCTACATTTTTGTAGAAGCTGTTCTGTATTTCCTCATCAGTGTATGTTAAAAGCCTCCTGGATATCCAGTCAGAACTTTATAACAGTAAATGATGAAAATAACTCAGAAAATCAATTAATTTGCCTCTAGCAAGGCATCAATTTTACATATGAATAAAAAAATGTCTTTCTGAGCACTGCCATTTCCCTAATACCTCTGGTTTTTTTTTCCCTTAATTTTTTATTCCAGATTGGGAAAAAAAGGATAAAATAGTATCATTTTTATTAGAAAACAATCAATTTTGATTTGATCAAAAAGCATTGCTCAGATAGAAATAATATGAATGTGATTTGGGCATATTGTATTTTTTGAGCTATGTGTTGAAATATGACTCATTTTCAAAGAATCACTTCTAAATGGAAACTTGAAATAGTCAATGTAAAATGCAGAAATGGAATATGTTCCAGTTGGTAGTGAGTTTTGAGTTTTTTTAAAGCGTCTCCAGAAGATATTTCTTCCATTTTGACGATAAGAGGCTTGTTCATTCTTTTAAAAAACCCTCACAAACTCAACATGGTTATAAGAAGCATATTTCAAAAAAAAAGCTTTCCTAATTACAGTACAACTTTGATTAAACTGTACAATTGGTTGTGGTTTAACTGTATGAAGCATGGATCAATCTCTTAAAGTCATGAGAGCTTAATCTCAGTCTTGAGCATCTCTGATAAGGTACTTTATGTAGTCATGGGACTAGCACTGATTGATAATTGCCTTTCATATAATTTTGAGAAGGAAGTAACTTGTCAGGAAACAAGAAATTATGATTTTTTTCAGTGATCTCCCCATCTGACATTGTAGATTCTTGACAGAGGGAAGAGTTGCCGTATATATAGTCATTGCCCAAGTGCCTACAGCCAAAGCACAAAGATAATACCACTTTGCTTTTTGCAGCCAACTGTGAAAAGAAAACAGTAAAGCACTGTAAAGCAGAACGGTGACAGACCAGAAGATACCAGAGATTACTAAGAATGACTAATTATGCCTCATACATTCAAAGTGGGAATGACAGCATCATTGTGAGTGACAGCAGATACTAAAATTCCCTGGGGAAAGACACCGTCTTAAGTGATGTCCCTCAGACGGATTCAGAGGTAATACTGGCCCCATGGTTTGGAATTAAAATACAGGAGAATTTTATAATTCTAACTGAGAATCTGAAGTTGCCTGATACTGAAAAAGGTATATTGGACACTGTGGAAGCATCTTTAGGCAGCATTCCAGGCCTGTATCTTCTCTAAATCCATAACTTTTATGAATGATTCATTATTTGTCATTATTCAATGTAGTGTTACTATTATTATATCTAGTGTTTTAAAATACTAACCTTGTAACCATCTGCCCCTCTGAACTTCACCAGCTCATATTATATCTTGCATTCTTCAACACACTGAGAACTAGGTGTTTATCACAAAAGATTTCAAACCATTCATGACAGTTTTATAAAGGAATTATCACAGAGTTATTATTTCTGTAAATGTATTACTGTACTTTTCCTGATAACTTAATTCTGGCTGCATACAGGTGCCCTTCTTCATCTCCCGTGGAATCGGCTATTATGCATATGCAGTGACAGGTACATGCAAATGGGAAATTACAAATGTTGTGTAATTTGCTTCAGTGTATTACTTCCTAATGTGTACATTTTTGAATTTGCAGTCTCTGACTGAATGAGGAACCTGCGTGTTTCCTGTGAATTTCACTCTGTGGTTTTTTTATGGCATAAACGATAAAAATGTGTTTTGAATATGTCTAATTATGTATACCTGATCTTAAGATAAATTAAAAAATAAAGACACTTTGTTTACAGGCAGAATTAATAAATACAGGAGAAAAAACCCTCTGTGTATTAAACTGCAGGTATGGCTGGACATTCAGCTTCTTTAAAATAAAAAATTCCAAAGCTCACACACTTTTAATTCACAACTTCATTTTGTATAAAAATTTATCTGAACTACTTGGGGCTCTGAAGCTTTCTAAAATGTTGTAATAGGGATTTGTATGAAACCAAATTAGGGACTTTTTTTTGGGTTTTAGAAGATTTTTTCCATCATAAAAAGAATATATTCAATATAAATTTATTTCAAAAATTTTTAATGAAAACTAGACTTTTAAGTTTGATTTCAGATAAATCCAGATGTGCAGGTCTAGAGCTTCATCCAAAGCCAAGCGGATCTACATTAAATCTAGTGCAGTCAAAATGTTTAATGTAATGAGAAAAAAAGCAAATATATGTAGGTTTTGTAACAGTTTGTTTAAATATTTTATTTTTATTTTAGTAAAATATATACAATTCCCATATTATTTCTGAATTCTAAACCAACTTATTAAAATACAGAGAACAGTTACTGGAGTCTTCTACCAATACAATTTATTTGCTACCTGTTTAATTTTATATTATTTATTGCTTTGCTTATGGATGGAGAAATTTAAATTAAGGAATACTTTTTTTTATTTTTCAAAATTAACATGACAATTTCAAAAGGATAAACTGCTCCATATGCAGGAATATATCATACCCATAGGGGGACCTTTCTTCAAGTTCAAAGGGAGATTAATGCACTTGTTTTGATGTAAATTACACTTCTAGCACTGACACATAAGAATTGCTATAAAAATGTACTGTAAATACATATAATTTTGGCACCAGATAATAGTTATGTGTCATTAATTTAAAATGTATATGTGCCTCTCTACAGTCCTCAAACAGGACACAAACATTTTTCCCCTATGTGCCTCTTTTGTTCCCTCACAAAATGATCCACTCTTTCTCAATTATGTGGGGACTGAAATGCAATTCGGAAGTTCACATCTGTGAATTTAGAATGCTGGAAAAAAAGTGTTGGGTAAAAAAATTTAAGCTATTTTTTAATCTACTTTTTACTTTGCAATGTATTAATTTTTTAGATATGTGAATATTAATTACCTGCATGAGCACTTTTAATGGGTTTTCATTTTCCACAGAGATAAAACATATTTTATATTCAAAGATTTTTAAAACAGTTCGTAACGGAAAACACAGGGCTCCTTACATTTTATTTTCATCGATGAATTGACAATATATCCTCAGTTGATATTTTATCTTCTACTGTAAGCAGAATTAACACTTCAAGCTGGGTAACCTATGACCCAAGGCATATGAGGTCATACAGACAGAAGTTTGATGACAGACAGAATGCAGTCAGCAATCTGAAAGTTATGCTAGGATGCAACACATATCTAGATTATTTAGAGTGAAAATTTTCGTATCTGCTGTTCAGTGTAAAGGAAAATTCTGAGACATGAAAACAAAAGACACCTGAGTCTATTGGAAAGCCTAAAGTAGCAAAAAGTGGAAAACCTCAAGGATGGTTAAGAAGCACTGCTGAGGTTTGGAGAGAGAGTAGGACCTATGAATTCTAAGGAAGATAGTCTCTTAGACCTTCAGATTACTAAAAGACACAATGAATTGGTCTTCAGCATAAAAAAACCCAGGCAATACAGTCTCAGAAAAGCAGTAGAAGTGAGGAAAAAGAAGCTCTAGCAGGGTGTATTCCACAGAGGTGGAGTACAGAACATCAAAGGTAGAAAAATTATTCTTAACATTATTGAATAGTGTTTTGGGACTGGAGGCTTGTGCCTGGGCCATTAGTTAAACTCTGGCCTGACGTTAATCAGCAGAAAAATAAATCATCTTGGTGTGTGTAGATGGGTCTTTTAGCAGGAGCAGAACATGGGGTTTGTTCTGGAATCTACTACAGCATTCATCATATGTTACTGTTGTTATGGTGCTGCACATGTACAGATTGCACAAGAAGGAGTTTTTGAAATGAGTACCTCCACAACCAGCCATGCCTACCCTCTCAGAGCTGTATTTACAAAACTACTGACCTGAAAAGTAGGTCCCTGACAACCAACACGTTCAGAGGAAATTCAGCTTTGCCAAATTGACTCAGCCTATAAGTGTTACGTTAAATGTAACACAATACTGAAAAAGAGCCAAAATGGGTCAGGAAATGTCTGCTTTAGATAGTGGCAGTGTAAACAGTTACGCTGAAAGTAACAGAGAGCTATTGCACTGTGTAAAGTTTTATTAGATTTAATCTCCCATTAAAGCTAGTTCCTTTGCAGTTCAGGAGTAAAGAATTATTTTATAAGCACTGGGGATCAATATAAAATAGAAGCTTATTTTCCAGACAGTCTGGTTCTCATGAAAAAAAAACCCAAAACAACAAAAAACAATTTATATCCTAAGGGTAACAAGGAGAAACCCAGGATACTAATTTGAATATTTAAAAGTGATCAATGGCTTTGCAACTTCAGATGATAAAAGGCTGGCTCAAAAATACCCAGTATTTTTAAATATTGCCATGTTGAACACTGTATCAAAGAGTGTCATGGGAGAACTGGCCCTGTCCTGCCTTGGGGTTGCAATGCATCCAGTGGTCTGAACAGCCATACTGCAACAGTCCCAGGGCCAGGGGAAGGGTAGCCTAATCCTAGTTTTAGAGTTTAGGACACCCATTTACACACAGGAAAGACAGGTCTCCCCTCCTTGGATCCTGCCTCTTTTCTTTCATCTTTTATTCTATGCATTCATATTTATGAAATCAAGGACCACATCTACACATGCAAGACTGAGCTGAACCCTTGGAAATCCTCAGGATGGGCAAGGAGATTCACTGGATAACTGGGTATCTTCAACTGGCTGCTAAATACCAGACAGAGTGTGCCGTTTTAACTGGAACAGAAGAGAGCTTCCAGTGTCTGTCTTCATTCAGGTGAACAGAATCTCACTCAGTGCCTCATCAGGAGGAAATCCCATTTACTATGATAACTTCACTTAACCTTAATTCTAGTTTTTTAATGAAAGCCATGTCTTTTCCCATTGAAAAATATTTCCTTTATATTTCCTTTAAACCATTTTGCAGACATCTTATCATATTATCAACCTGTAACAAAAACCTTTAAAAATTGTGTTCAGGATTTCTGTTATAAACATATAGATACTGTAACTGTGAGTCAGATATGAGATGGGTTCTGAGCTAAACATTTTTCTTATTTTGAAATAAACTCATAAGTGTAGTCCAGTCTTTGTCCAGAGAATTCCTGGGCTAAGACAACGACAATTTAATAGAGAATGCAAAAGCTGAGCACACAAGCAGAGCAAAGTAAGGAATGAATTCACTGATTCCCACGGGCAGGCAAATGTTCAGCCATATCCAGGAGCACAGAGCCCCCATCACACCTAATGGTGACCTGGGAAGACAAATGGCATCACTCCAAATATTTCCTCCTTCCTCCTTTTTTCCCCCCACTTCATGTGAGCATGATGTCCTACGATCTGGAATATCCCATTGGCTAGTTGGGGTCAAAACCATCTCTATAATGTCAACTCTGTGTTCAGTAAAACTCTAAAACACAACCCTGTACTAGACACTGTGAAGAAAACACACCCCATTTAGAACCAGCACATATTATTTCAAGCCTGGCATTTTTACTGACTTTAAGCTCTGATACAGAATAAAACTATGATTTCTTCTCACAGTCCTTCTAAGTACTGTTTTCCTCTCTTCCCAAACACTTTCAGCATAACAATTACTAACTATATTCTGATAAAGATCCATTTTGTTTTACTAGTATAAAGATAGGATTATAACTACTTACAAAGGGTTATAAACATTTTTTCTATATGATAGAGCATATTAGTAAACTGAAAGACTAGGAGCAAAAATTCTCTTTTAATTATTTTTTTTAACATATCCTCTCAGAGAACAGATTTTGTACCCTTATCATTCTGTAAGACATATCCTATGCCTGAGTTCATACCTGTTGCCTATTTTGTTCTGACTAAGCTAATATAATAAAGACAATATTTGTGGTTTTAAGATCATAATATTCTTAAAGTTACAGCAGAAAGGAACTTGAATTTAGCAACAATCTCACTTTAATTTTTTAGAATCATATCCCTTTTTATTTTCTTTACTAATTAGCTAAGTTAGTAATTTCAAAAGGGTGTATTTTCAAACAATTCTTCAGAAAATGTAATCCCATGGAGCTCTTCAAAATCCATGGACTTGGTTGAGATGTAACCAAGCCTTGGTTGAACCTTGTAGAGGTTCAGCAGGTGGCACTAACATGCAGAACACAACTGTCCAGGAAAATGGCACCAGAGTTGTAGTTCCCACAGCTGTGGGTTACTGGTGCAAGGAAAGACACTTTATTTTGGGATAAATATTATACAATCCAGACAAAAAATTATTTCTGCCTGACAGCACTGAAATCTGTAATAGCCTTCAGCATTTCATCCTGGGACTAAGTGAATTAGAGGGCAGGACTGAAATGGGACTATGACTGCTTTCTGTTGTCTGTAGGCAACTAAGGTAACGGTCACAGTTGTGACAGTTCAAACTGTAGACTCTGAAATTGTTAATCATTCATACTAAAAGGACTTTCTTAGTTTCTATGTTCTGGGATGTTTCTTTTCAAGATTTTAAGGGTACAGCTAATGACAATGAGACTGATTCCCAGCTAGCAAAATCAGTGAAGTGAGTAATTGATCATGATTTATACCAGCTGAGTTTCTGTTTATTTATCTTTCTAATGTTTGGGTTCTTTCTTTCCCAAGATAAGATTTTTGATATCACTCAAAGCTATAATGAAACTCAAATTTTAATTTCCTTTACATTTTCTGTTCCAGTTCCAGAATTTAATCAGATGGTTGGGTTGTTGTCATTCCCATTACTGTTATGATAATTCTTGCTACTCAGTCTTAAAGAAAACATGGTATGCTCATTTGAGCCTAAACTTCACTTCCCATACTCACTTGTTAGTGGACTTGCTGTCATGCATGTCTTGATAAATAGCATGAATGTGTTTATTGTTGAATTGTATCTTCTACCAAACTTGACATGCCCTTGTAATGCATATTCCATAAACCACTAAATAAGAAGAGCTAGAAAAGTTTGTGGGAAAAACAGGAAAGTGTTTCGTCATTCTGTTATCTGGACAGCAAGAAATAATTGCACTGGAGTCTGAATTTCAAACTTTTGTTCCAAAATATTTTGACAACAATACATTGAAGATTTGGGCAATTTGGCAGTCTTGAATTTTGACAGCATTGTGTATGCTAATGTAACTGATCAATGTGCTTGACATGAGACATTTTTTCCCTAGAATGCTCACAGATATTTGTCAGAATACATTTCCTCAAAAGAAGTCAAACTACTAAGTTCATTTTGCCTTCTAACATGAGCCATCCACACTGCACAGAAAAAATCTAAAGCTCTCTGTGGAAACAGCATCAGGAGATACACAACACAGTTTAAGACTCTGGTCATTACTGAACACCACTATGAGTAGTAGCGACTCACAGATTGTATTGTCTCAGTGCCACAGTACTGAGACTGAGTACTGTTTCCTGAAGCCCTGCAAATGAAAAATAAAAATCTAACCTTCCTCCTGATATGTCATTTCATGTCTGATTATCAAATCAAAGTGAGGCAAAAAATTAAAGAAAATGTACAGTGCATCTAGAGAGTGCACTCTTGAAATAGCTTAGGAACTTCAGTAAACGCTAGCCATGTCAGATGGAAAATTTTATCTTCATGAAAGCATGTTCCTGGTATAAATTTTGCATTTCCATTAGTTTCATTGTCATGTAGTCATGGCATATACTTGTGGACAGAAATACATCTCTTCATGCTTCATATCACTCAGTACTTGAGTGACAGTAAATACAAAGCCATTATGGTCACAAGTGCTCTGTCTGATCAGGGATAGATAAGTATAGAATACAAAATAGGCAACTGTTTTGTGATTTTCAGTTGAGAGATGCTTGTCTAGCTCAACTGTCTTGCTGGAAGAATTATCTCTTGGCCTCTTTGGCAGATTTCAGCAGTTACAGAGTACGCTGAGGTAGAACACACTTGGGGAGGAAAGCTCCTGTGGTTCACAAGTGAATGAAGGAACTTACTAGCACTGTTCCAGGAGTACTGCAGTCACTAACGGGTAGGGCAATGCCACCACCTTTGGTAAGTAACACCTGTGATAGTGTTCCACAGCCTGGTTTGGGTTCAGAATGGTTGAACAGAGACTGTACTCCCACAGAATCCAATGTGATGCACGTAGGCACAGGCTGAGTCTCTTTTACCTGCTATTGGCTAAACCTGAACTCATCCTGACAGCTGAGCTATCCTCTCTTCAGTTCAGTCAATTAAAATATCAATCTGCCTTTTCTTTTTTTTAGAAATAAGGCAATTATCTCCAACAGTGAAGCGACTCCTCTCTCCAAGCATACACACCTCTTATTTCTTGTGAGCTAGAAACAATTTAGACATCTGTACACCATGGCAAAGGAAATACTATCTCTCATCTGACCATTACCTTTTAAAAATCAACTCCTTTTAAATTATCTGATAATTTTTTTCTGAATATTTTATCTCAGAATCACTTTCATTATTATGGAACACTTTGGACCACCACCTAGAGTAAAAAGACAGGGTGAAGCAGCTTAAAATGGAACTATGGAACTCTTTTCATATATTTAAAGATTTACATCCTCTAGGTTTAAACTGGCAAAAATGTCATATTAACTTCTAGTGTTTTCTTGAAGGAAAAAAAAAAGCCAGACTGAATAAAAAAAAAAAATCAAAAAACAAATAGAATGTTGAAAAGGTGAAAGTTTTGCTTTGACATGTTAGCATCTGAAGCAAAGTATTGAATTTCTATTTGAATAACCCAGGTATCATTACTAGATTGCTATGACTAATTATATATCTATAGCAAATTTAAATCATGTTCAATAAATTAATAAGAAACAGAGCTACAGGGGACCAGCCTGGGCATCTACTGAGGGCATAAAAGCAATATTCAACCAAAGGTCTCAGTATTTCTTTGATGGATACTTACAAAAGAAAGAAATGGAGGAAAGAAGTCTTTTGTCCTTGATTGCCAAAGGATGACCCAGCAATGTATGCAAGAGAATTCCTGACCCACAGAGAAGCCTTATGGGTAATCCACAGTAGCTGCCCAAATCTCATCTATGTTTGCTTAAACAAAACTCTTTACCAAGATGAGCTTAGATTGGTGTTGCTCTTTGCATCAGTATTGGTAAGCAAAATGGGACGTGGTCACTTGCTAAAGCACTGGATGGTGTCCTCTATGTCCCTTAACATGACTTAACAAAGTGGGTTTGACATCCACTGTCTCACCCTCACCAGGAAAGCAGACATGTTCTCATGCATTTTCTTCAGGAAAAGGAATTTCTTCAAATTTATGTGCGTTAAGCTTTCTTGTTTATCTTCCCAGTAAATGAATGGGCACTGATGCACTGCATTCCCAGTGGAAAAAAGGTCTCCCTTGAAGCAAAAGGGAGTCCGACTTTTTATCTCACTGGGACTGCAATGAGAAATGAATGGACAGGAACTGCCCAAGCATTCTTTGTGAATTAAATTAGGTATTATTATGGTATGCAAACTTAGCACCACTAAGATACTACTATACTACCTACCACTAAAAAGGTAAATTGAGAAACTAAAATAATGCAGGACCACATTCTCTCTTCAATTTCTGCCTGTAGACACCGGATTGCATAAATAGAAGTTCCACAAACATACAGAAGGCAGAATCCACATAATTTTAAAACACCTTTCTACATTCAACATGCATAATTTCTGGCAAAGCTTTTTCTTTTTTATTAGTTTCCCCTTCTCTTACATTCACCATACTGTAAAATTTATAATCACATCACTGGAATCCTAATAATATACTTTGCACTCTTTCCATACTAATTTTTGCCTCTTTGTTTCTCAATGATTTAAAGCACATATATATATAAATTTCTAATATTAATTTGTCTATGAGCTTACATTAATTACAGGTTTTCAGAGAGCTAGACCCTCATTCTTAAACTGAAAATTTGCTTTTGCTCTAGTGCCATGAGACAAGAGGTAGCAGCTAATGTTTATATTATTGATTAATCAGATACTGAAGGGATTAGGATCTAAGATTGTTTAGTACAGGAAAATCCATACTTATTGCATTAAAACAGATTTTAAGACCTTGTTTATTGGCTATATTCATGGTCAGGCCTCTGGGATTTATTCAATCTAAAATGCCTATACTATATGCGAGCATAAACCAATCTGTTAAGAAGAATATCTAATATTAGTCTCACAAAGGCAAATAATTGTAGTAAATTACCGGTCAGTAACTGAAAACGACCACTTACATAAGCACTTGTAAATTTAGAAAACTGCCAAAACATTAAATATATATAGTTAATAAAGATAAAGTTTGGATTAGTACCTGCTTTTGGCTACCATTTTCTTTGTTTAATGGATTTTCTATTATGCATTCATTTAATAATTTTCATAGATAAAAAATTTCATTGGCTTGGCCATAACTTTTACATGTGTATTCAAACAGAACAATTCTTATGCTCATTTTATTGCTCTCCAGTGTATAATATACTGATTAGTACAAGCAAATACTGGTTGTTTCTTTGAAAGAGAAAATGACATAGCCACTCACATATGTGGAAAGGTTCACATACGTGGAGATCCACATATGTGGGTGTTCATGTGATTGAACGTTTTCAACACTGTACAAGATAATGACTTTTTAGAGTGGAACGCATTAAAAGAAATTAAGAGCTGCATTAATATATTGCACTAATAAACTGCATAAAGAAAATGTATATTCAGTACATTTAAATCCTTGCCATATTTTGAAACCATCTGTAAAGAAAACATTTTTTCAGGTTTTACTAACTTTTTTGTAATTTGATATGCCATTTTGACACTTAAAATAGGATAGTGTACACAACATCTTTTTTCAGCTTTCTGAAAAAAAGTCATGATAATTCCAAAGCTTGGAAGTCAATATAAAAACATTGATTTGGATTCCAAAAAAAATCTTGAATTTTTTTACCCAGAAATATTTTAATGTTTTTCTAACTTGAGTTCCAATATCTATTGCAAACACTTGCATGGATATACATAATTCTATTTATCAACAGTACACTCTTCATTCTGCATTTCTCCCTTGACCAATTGATTTAAGGAAAAAAAAAAAGTGATACTCTTTCCTGGTCTTGTTTCTGTTTCAAGACATAGTGTCATTCAATCTTACCTAATAGGATTTCCTATTCTAGTAAGTGATTTCTGGTCCACCTTTATTTATTGTTTTTCTTCCTATCATCACTGATTGACTGATTCAGTTCATAGCCGTATGTAGCAGCAATTCTCTGGTTCTTATGGCTTTCTATTCTTCATTTCACTTGTGAATAAGAGAATTTTTCTCTTCCAGAATGATGATATTTTGCACATCATATGCATTTCCACCAGGCCTCTATCTGTGATGTTCTTCCTTCTTCAATCTTATTCTGCTTAAATGGCCTGTCTTTGAAAGTATGCAAAATTCCTGCCCAAATACATGTGCCTAGGGTGAAGCTTTGCCATACTCTAGGTGGTGGTGCCTGCAACAATATTCTCACACTGTCCAGTGCTTGCTATTCTCATTTATTGCTCATTCCTTTCTATTTCCCACCCAAAAGGACCTCATAAAATGGATTCAAGTAAGTAGGTGATTGTATGTAAGACACGTTTTCTTACTACAACTATTCTAGCAATTCTGTTTTCATTTCTATTAATTATTGTCAAGAAGAATCTTGGCACAAACAACGTCATGGTTCATGGCTTGTCATTATGAGCTCAAAGTCTTTTAGTTCAAATGCACTTTAAAAAAAAAATGCTTTCATCTGATTCCTTACCACTAATATATGTTATGTTGCTGGAGCTGCTGTTGGCAGAAAAAAGTTATGTTCCTTAAATCAATATAGCTCTGAGTTCTTTTAGAAATGCATCTCCTCTGATAGCAACCTTATTCAAAAACATTTTTTTTTCTTTAGCTTAAAATTCATCCTGTCTGATATAAAGTGGAATGACAAAAACTTTCCTTATATACCTTAAAAACATGGACAACTAACATTAGCATAAAAATGTTGATTTTAATGCACAAAGTTATTTAAAAATATTTTACTATATAGAAAAGTTGTAAACTATAAATGGGAATTTAAATTTGTTCAGATATAGAACTATTATATGTTAATCAACTGTTTGTGGGGCAGGTAAACAGACTATAGAGGTGTGTCTTTAGGAGAAATATTTATGACAAAAGTATTTGCCTTGTAAAATTAGATGTAGAGGCTATAAAATACATACAGATCATAACAGATCAAAATTATGCTACTACTACTGAACTCTGAGAAAGTAAATAAACTTGAAAATTTAAACATTGCACTGTAGCTACCTCATGTGATTCAGATAAACTATGAGATTATAAAGATGGAAACTTTACTGTGGTGCATAGTGCATATATTCTTAAGATGCCTATTCTGTATTTTGTCTTTTTTGCCATGACATCTCTTCCAGCATCAGATGCTGCTGCACTGTCTAGATGATATTCAATGTATTTTCTCCTTCTAGTACCATTCTGCTTTATTCTCATAGAAATGTTGTTAAAAGCAATTTAGTTTTGCTTGGTTTTCCAAGTGCCCCACTACTGGCAGTTCAAGTGGTAGTTAGTGTGATTTTGTGAATCCTTTTTTAGTTCCACATAATTGTACTTTCAGTAATAAAATAAGCATTTAACATATAAAAATACAGTGAAAATTTTCAAAAATAATATAAAAATAAAAGAGAGTGCATAAAATACCCATTTTTAGGAATATTAGAAAATACTTGTCAGGTATTTTTCTTCCTAGTTTCCTTGCCTAGCAGTAATTTAATTTGTAGAACCATTTGCAAAGTTTAAAGTAAGAAAAAAATCCTTTTCACATCCTAAAATCTTCTCAGTCATTTTCTGTCTTTTAAGATGAATTTGAACTCTTGCTATAACAAGTGCTTTAAGTGGTAAGTCTTGATGTTTTACACTTTTTGATGGAATTTTTGATGCATTTCAGGAACCTCATGCATTGCATTGTCCTCTACAAAGGGCAGCTCTCCCTGCTGTGCAGCTGTGTTAACACTGGTCTTGCAGCATGACCAAAGCCCTTGTCTCATACCCTTTCCATCTGACTGGTGCATGAAGATGCACCTTGGAGCTGGATCAAGTCTGCTACAAGGCACAATGACCGCTCTCTGAACAAGTTCAGTCTCCAGATGGAGAGAAGGCAAACATGACATGAGTCAGCAGAGCTTTTGCACCAGTCCTATCCTTTATTCGCTCACCACAATAGACTTCATGTACTACAGTAATTTATCTCCTGCCTTTTCCGCCTTTTCTCCAACCCCCACCCACAACAGCAAAGAAAACAATCAGGAATGTTCTCTCTCTGAGTCACCCTCAGAGAATCTGGCCATTTCTTCTATTCCTGTCAAGCTGAGCTCAAACTAGCTCTTGGAGAGTGTTACCAAATTTGAACAGTTCCATGAAAAATACCAGGAAGAATTCCAACAACCTTCCCCCACAACAAACACGCAAACAAACCAACCTTGTATTTGTATCTCCTTTGGAAGTATGCAGATTTAGAGGGTAACAAAATGGGCACAGTTTGTCTCCTAACAGATTATGAATGCCATGTGTGACATTGCTTGAAAAGATGGAAAATGTTTATACAAATTGTCAGAGATAGCTAAGTTAATTTATCATATGTGGCATTCATGTTTTTGAACCAAAAAGTTTGTCATACACCTACTGTTTGGCCGCAGAATGTATCTGAGAAGACAGATCTTGTTGACACATCGCAGCTGCATTTCAACTCATTGTGAAATGCTTTGATTTCAACAAAATTCACACCATGTGCCAAAGAAGAAGGAAAAGGAATCTTACAGTTTCTATCTCTTTTAATGTCTTTCACTGATGGTGAACTATTCTGATATTGCAGGTGTTACATATGAGGTAAGCAAAGCAGTAAAGCATCTGGAGGTTTTTTTGGGTTTTGTTTGGGGTTTTTTTCCTCTTTGTTTACTTGTTGGTTTGGTTTTGTTTTCGGGTTTTTGGGGTTTTTTTTTGACTTCAGACTCCAAAAAGAGGCAAATATGACCTACCAATCACTCATTAAGAATAAGGGAGGGAATTCCACCACAGCCAGAAGTTGCCTAGACAGGCATTGGTAGGGGAAGTGGGAAGAATTGGCAGGTAGAAGTGAGGGTGAGTGATATACAGAATGGAATGAGTAATCCCTGCATAGCTTTGATTTGTGTCAGGAAATGGCTAAAATGTAATAAAACTCCATCCCTGGCTGAAAACATGCCTTAGGAATCAAAATACTCAGTATAGATCTGCATGGCTTTTAACAAGATTGGAATGCAATATGCATTTACAAGGCACTTCTAAAGTCTCCCTCAACCATCAGACTTCCAAACCAGTGAATCTTCCTCCTTCTTTGTCAGCTGAAATGTTCTCCTGTGGACATAAGATAAGTGGTGAAGGGAAGAACTATAAATGCATAAGTTGAAAATAGTCTTGTTCAGCTCAAATTGCAAGTGAAGTCCTGACCATATATCAGCCATAACTGAGATAGTGTTCTGCAATGTTATTGGCTTCTACTATTTTTCAGTTCTTTACATCAGCATTCCTATGAAGACAGTCCATAACTGGCACTAGATGCTATCTAGTAAATTACTTTTGTCCTGTATACTCTATATGCTTTTCTTATATGATGCTGTTTCAGTCAGACTTGCTCATTCCTATATGTTTTTCTACTTGATCATTTTGCTTCCATGGAACTCATTATTAAGTAAACAGTCAGTGAATAGATTCAGAGGTTAAGGTATAATTTCCATTAATTTTAAATGAGTTATATAGAAGCTTTTGGAGAACAAGAATATTTTTCTATTATTCTAAAATGTTGATAACTTGCGTATGGATATTTTTCTTAATGCAGTATGTTCTCTGCTGTTTTGGAATCTAAGTCCATGGGTTTTTTCTGATTTCCTTATAAAGCTGAATTATTTTCTTAATAAGGTTTAAGGAAAAAATATCATGATTATATTCTATGTTAAACAGATATCTGATGGATATTATTGAGCATTTTCATTACGAATAAACTCTTATTATGATCTTCCAGGTGATTAAATTAAATTTTCCAACAACTTGAAGTTTTCACTTTTGGCTGGGAATGTCTATATTCCAAGTGTACAGGTTTCTCCTGTTTAAATTGGTTCTTCTATGGTTTATGAGTCTTATCCTGATTAAATATCTAGCATCATAAGATTTGCTTATATGAATTGTTCAAATTTTTTTATACATAACAGTCATGCTTAAGGACCAAGTCTCTTCCAGAATGAAGAACCATTCAGAACATAAAAACATTGAGGAAAATTCTGATGACATTTACCAGTCTTGAAGTAATTATATTCCTCTTTTATCATTATATGTCTCCTCACCTACTCTCAGTCTATTCTGGATATTTCGCCTCCAAAAATTTTCAGGTAAGGCCAAACATCCTCCTACTGAGATAGTTCTGTAATATCCAGCTGTCCTTGATTGGACATATGCCTGGCTAATAAACTATCTCACTCCCAAATTCCTAGAAATATGAAGAGATCATCAGATGACCTTTCCAGAAGGAAGTATAAAAGAAGATATTTGCCAAAAAACCTCATCATATTTTGGAGCTTTGGATCGTTGAGTTCTTTGCAGTCAGATGGACCTTGCAGGTGAGAAATATACCTAAGGTGGGAAGACAGTAAGTGTCACAGTCCTTGAATATTTCTGATGAATAAGATAGAAGATAAACGGACCCTGAAGTCCTGCTCTAGTATGGACAGGGATTGAGGGGGAGAATCTAAACGTGGAAGCAAAGTTACTGTGGTAAACTGACCTGTCTGGATGCCAGGTGCCAACCAAAGCCACTCTATCACTCCCCACCTGTGCTGGACAGGGGAGAGAAAATACAACTGCTGTTTAGGATGTTTCAGTCTTGCTGAGTAGCCAGACCTGTTACAAGCTGCTGCGGACTTGTTTCTGTTGGTCACTCTCACCTTGCTCAGAGTTACCTCCTTCCACTCCCTATTGAAGAGCTTTATTTGCTCCAGTATAGCTAAGGGGAATCAAACATTTTTGCTTTCATCTGCACGATCGTACATTTTGTCTTTGACGGTATATAAAACCCTCATTGGATCTAGCCCTCATTTTTTGATGGGATTCTCGTTCATAAGGAATATATCAATGATATTGACTATCCTGTTTGCAATCATCTTTGAGATTAAAATTTTGGAGTATTGTTGTGAACTTTAATTCAAGTATTCATAAACATTCAAAAATGAGACTAATGAATGAGTATCTAGCAATTTATGCCTTTTGAAATTGCACTGAGGATGAGCCTCTGAAGCCAAAAGAGCATAATTTCATATAGTTCTCAAGTATACCAGATACCATACAATTTTCTGATGTCTGAAACTGTCTTTTCAGTAATTGCTTCCTTTTCTATATTTGCTTTCTAACTGATATCTTCTAAATTAATTTTTATTTAACTTTAACTAGTCCTTTCTCTAGGCTTATAATGTCAAAATATTTTAATGTTTTACTTGAGGTTTTTGCAAAAAAAAATCGTAAATTAGACAAAGAAACAAATATTGGAAAGTTATAAAAAGAACATGTATAAGGAATTAGGAATGTTAATTAAGAAATTAACATTTCTTAATACATATGCTGAAGCAATCCCTGACCTGAGACTTCATTCTCTGGACCTCATAAAAACATCTTCTGAAAGAATATAAAAATTTGAAAAAGGTGTTTGTCTTTAGAAAAAATAAAAGCGTATGTCAAACAAACAAGCACGGCAGATTGGTACAGTATGGTTCTAAAAATGAGAAGTACCTGACTTAGCAATAGCCACTCATTTTTACTGTACCAAAGGAAGAGTATGATCTATGAGTTCTAACAGATTAGGAAGAGACATGAAGGATATCAGAAGGGCTCCGGAATGCAAATCTGATCTTTATAAAATGAAAAAAGAACAACCCGTGAGCTTTGGGGCCACCAGGCCACAACATTTACCAAAAATTCTTCTCCATTCTTCCTATTGCAGTGTTGCAAGTGGATCTAAAGAGAAGTTTAAAGTTCAAACTTTACAACAAAGATCAAGAGACATTGAAACTGAAACTCCTGTTGCTGTTCTCAGCATGTAGAGAGAAGCTGTTGAGACCATCAGATTGTTTGATACCCTTGGTGTTATACATATTTGTGTATACTGGAGTGTGGAAAAGTGAGGAAAAAAAACATGTCTGGGAAGTGGGAAAAGGAGATCTGATACAGTTAGTGCAATCATGAAGAAACAGTTTGTGGTGAGCAGACCAAAAAAGATACGGATTTTGATAGTCTGCCCTATTCTGTCTGTTTCTTTAAGAGCAAGGAAGGAAAGTGTGCTTATTTATCTCTTGCTGATCCAGTTCTTCTCTGGGGCAGGAACATTACAAGTCACTGTTTCAAATACAGGCTGTCACTTCAGATGATAGAACAAAGAGAAGTGACTGAAAGTAAATAAATCTTGAATTCACACAGGTATAAAAGGACCTTTTTCTATAAGCAGGCCATTCTAAACATCACTCTGAATGGTTTGTGAGGCAAAAATAATGGGCTTGTTTGAGAAGCAATTGAGGTTCTTTCTGACAAAAATAGTATATTAGGAGATTAGTCTCCAAGGGGTGGATAACCTTTTCAGATTCCAAGTATTTCTTCTGTTCTCATGTGTGAGCTTACAATCTGTTAGTCTCAAAATACATCTACAAACCCACAGGCCCACCTTCCTGACAGCTGCTCAAACAACAGAGCGGGGGAGCAGAGAAAAACTCTGCCCCGTCACCCACCCAGCAGTCTTGAAAAGCTTGGTAAGTTACTCATACAATCCAGAAATGCCAGTCAGAGCGGAGGGAGACAGAGGCAGAGGGAGAGAGAAAGCTCTTAAAGCGCAACATTTGCAGCACACGGGTTAAAACTAAAGGGGCCAATTAGTATAATGGGTTTGAAATCATTTCAGCACACTCCTAAAGACAAAAGAAAAATTGTCCTTCAGAAATGGGGCTTTATTGTTCAGACGAGTATAGAGACGAACAATGAATTCTATCAGTTTTGGAGGCAACATTCCTTCTTCTTCATACCGGACGATACATTATTAATGAGCACTATTTTCGAGTGTGAAAGGCCTGTTTGAAAAGCATTAACATAGTCTATTGGATGTGATTGACACTGTCATCCCTTTCATTTTGCTCTTGGCAAGAGGCATCCCTGTAGATTTATGTGCATCTGGACATTACTAATATTCTCCTTGTTATGCACTCTGGGCAGCTGTGATATGGAAATTTTTAGCACAGTTTTTAGAGAAGGAGTTTACTGTCGCTATCTGCACAAAAAAGGAATAATTATCCTTCTCCGAGATTTTATCAGCCAAAAATATTTAATGTCTGCTTCCTTAATAACCCTAATCTGTTTTCAATATGTACCCCTTTTTAAAGGAATTTCATCAAGCTTATGTGGATATTTCCAGATATTTCCAGTGACTCTTTCTATACAGACATTTTAGTCTCTGGGAGTCATGTCCACCCATCATGATTTTAACGTCCATTTCTTCAAATAGGTTACATTTCTAATTAGGCTGATGCATACAGGACTATAGCTAGTGTCTGTCTGCTGTTTAGGACCACCAAATCTCTTCTGATTTGCCTGTGTAATGGCTTTTAATCGCAACAATTAAGACCAGTGAAATTAAGAACCACTGAAACAATACATCTAAGTGACATATAAAAGAAAACTACTACAGGTTATAGAGTTTTTTCAAGGTAATGGTATTTTTATTTGCTTTATACATAGATTTAGAATTATTTTAGTTTCTCAGGCCATATAAAAATGTATGCCATCACTTTATATGCATGAATATTGCAATATATAGAAGAGAGGAAAAAACCTACATAAAACAGTGAAGACTGATATTAAACATGAACGTCTATGGAGACATTGCAGGAAAAGAGTTATGAATATGGGGGTTCTGTTTCAAATCTAAGTATTTTTAGTGTTAGCTTTGATGTATCTTTGTACAAGTATATACAAGGTATAAATGCACAAATTCAAATGTCTTATTCAGGGGAATGAATTAGGAGATTAATTAGGCTACAATTTTGGAACCTCTTTCAAAGACAACCCTTTTACTAAGCAGTCATCTCATGAGGGCTCTTGATCAGAACACATCTTAATGCCAAGGATCTGTCTAAATCTTTGGGTATGAGACAAGATAACACCACTGGGCTAGAGTGCTATTACTCGAGGCTATAATCTTTTAAAATATTTTCTTATCATTTCATATTGCATCATATGCAATGATGTAGGAGGGAAGACATGAGTTTTTAACTCAATGCAGAATTAGCCTCTCCTCCAGTCTCCTCCAAAAAGCCTCTCATCTTTATATTCAGAAAATATCTCACCTCATCACTGTTTCCTTTACTTTGAGGTTTATGCAACCACCAGTTTGCATCCAGCTATCAGAGGCTCACGATCAGTTGCTTTCTGCTCACATTCAGCAGGCCTGCACTTTGAGTGACATATCCACCACCTTCCTCAGAGATCAGGCCCAGCTTCTCCATGGAAGGTCCATTGTTGGCTATACCAGGCTGTGAGAATACAGCAGTAAGGGCCCTCCTGCTTGGCAGCATAAGGAACTGCCACTGCTCCACTGGATAGCCTAATTATACCAATCAATCACATAAAACAATTTGCGTGGATAGAAGTGGAAAGGCTGTAACTCATAATTTGCCAACTGAAGAGGTAGTGACAGAAAATAAGGAATCAACATAGAAATTTAAAAGACATGCAATACAACAAAATATTATTAAATTGTTCATCTGAATTTTTTTTTCTTCTTTGGACAAAAGTTTAAATAGCATATTTAGATATGGCCGAAACCTCATAAATTGATACTTGGTTACCAGACTTGATACTTTGCATGTTTTGATGTGCTTTGAATTCTTGCACTTTCAGATTTATAGCAATGTACACTTAATTGTTTTAAGGACTGCTTTCCTCCAACTGAGATATCTTTGCACCATCCTGCAGAGCCTAAGATACCTATCAGGATAGCCAGCATAAGTTCCTTAATCAGAATTTTGAGGTTTTTACAAAGCTTCTTAATTTAGTTTCCCCAAGAATTTTTGTGGAATCTTAATATTTTACTCCTAAATCACAGATGTAGGCCACATGAGATTGTTTTGTGTTTATTTTCAGAAGGACAGACATAAAAGGGAAGATTCCTTTAACTTTTTTTGAGACATTTCTTGCCAATTCTCCTACTTAATGTGCACAATTTTCTTCACAACCTTAGGAGAGTGCGTTTATGTGTAGTGGCATCAAGAAAGTCATCTGCATGGCCCACTGTCTTGCATCAAGTGCTTCCTAGAAACCATTGCTTGCACAGGCCCAGGACCCAGATCCATTCCTTGGTATTTCTGAAGACATTATAATTAAACACAACGACATAATGTATGACTGCCAAAGGTCTTTGCTGAATGACTTATCTAAGATAACACCATCTTCTCAAATGGCTGTACAAAAAAAATTACTTTTATTGCACAAGTGGTACAAAACTAACTGTAACCTAAATACATTTGGTACAAATAGAAAACACAAAGATTAATATTTTCTATTCATTTTCTTAGGAATAAGCACCCTTTTTTACCAGTGTTTTGAAGTTTGCAGTGCAAAATAACAGATTTTTACGCAAATATTTGCTACTGTTCAAAATCTATCCTGCTTCAAGTCTGAAGGGGAGATGTTTCAAAGTAAACAAGAACAACAGTTTCATGTGTTTTGTGCCTATGTGAAAAATTAAACTAGAAAAAATGCTTTAATTGGAGATTTTCAGATTAGACTATAATTCTAAAGGAAGCTGGAGAATCTGGGAAATAAAACTTTCAATGTTTATGTATATTCACCAAAGAGAGCAAAGCAGTCACATTTCTCAGTGTTAAGAAACCACTCCTTCATATCTCGTGATACAGTATTCTTACACGTGTTCTATCACATTGGATAATCCAAGTGGAGGATCACACGATTTACTTTCTTTGTCTCTCCCACGTTGCAGCTTTGTCTTTTCCTCATGGAAATGGTAAATCACAAGTTAGTTTGCAATAGGCTGCTAAAGGTGCAGTTCATTAGTTTTTATTTTCTGTGCTGGTATAAATACAAGGGTTTTGTCATAGATTTAGATTTTTTTAGCTGAATCTGTTTTACAAAATAACTGGAAATGCATGATAGAGAATTTAAATACTTGTCCTCTAGTGTGTCAAAACATGAAGAAGAAAAAAAGTGCATGTTAGGAGCACAGGCTGTAATCCTATTCTTTTGTATTTTCCTTGTGCAATGTGCTTGAGTAATATGCATTCATGTCTAAATGGGAGAAATTAATATGAGAGCAAATATTTGGTTACATTTTGGTTGAACCAGACTGGGATATTTATATATCCACACACAGAGGTAAAGACAGATACTGGAAAGTGTTGTGAATTGTAACAATTGATGTGTTCTTCTGTCAAAATTTGGGTTACACAAGAACTTTGTGTCAAAACATGTCACCTCTCAGAATGAAGTGCAACACCAGATGAAGAGCTGAATTAAGCAGTGTATGAACAACTGAAGTATGTTTCACTGTCAAAAAAATATCAAATGGAAAGGTTCTATAAAATTTAACACTACAGGAATTACAGAAATTATTCAAAGCAACCAAACTTCCATAAAGAAAACTGTTTTGGCTATCATCCTCCAACTCTTCTGGGTTTTTAAATTTTTTTCTTCCCATAGGAGTGTTGCATAAAGAGGATCTTTAAATGCCATTATAACTAGTTATGCATCCACCATTTCACCTTTTAAGATCACTGCTAGCAAAGCTCATACAGATCAAAATAAAGATCCCTAAAACCCCCAGGATAGAATCAGGAGCTTTTTCTCAAGGGAGTTGCATTTCTCCCTTTCTTGACTTGTCTCTTGCCACTACCACAGTTAATGATAACTTCCACCATGTCCACACATAATAGATTCTACAGATTCTTCCTTCATTAAAAATGACAACAACAACAAAATAAAAAGCTAAAAGTAATCTAAATTTAGTCACCTAAAATTCAAGTATCGGTCACAAAATTCATGAAGAAACTAGTGAATGGAAATAATCACTTTGAAATTTTAGACTGGGTTTTGTATAGTTTAACTGTTAAGATTAAGGAATAGAAGTGAAGAAAGCTGTAATCACATATGAATATTTAAAAACAATTAAAGCCTTCTGAGGAATTGGAATTATCTTGTTTGATACGTTTCTAATTATTAGCCAGATGATGCTGCAATGTTTTTCCCCAGTGAAGATGATTAGATATTAGCCAGAGATGTCCTTTATCATTTGACCAACAATGTTTCTATGTCAATCACATTATTTCCTGAGGCTAGACATAAAAACATAAGGTTAATAAATTCACTCTTGATAAGTGTTGTGCATAAAAGCACTGTCACATTTTTATATAAAGTTAAATCAACCTTTAAAAACCACATTTTCAAAATTGTTTATTTACCATGCTTTGGTAATTCTTTAATGTTTAATTTACTATATAAATTTAACTATTTTTTCTGAGGAATCTTTCTTACTGAACAGTCTGAAGCATATTTTAAGACTTTCATCATAAAGTTTCAATCTGCTTCTCCTGAGAGCATCCCATGAAGCAGTAAATACTGCACACTAGCAAAATATTCCTATGATTCTTATCTTTTTTTGCTGTTTAGTTAGGTTTGTGGAGAGTTATTTTTTTTATGTTGGTAATCGATATGCCATGCCTGATGATTTTGATTGAAGTAAAAAGAGAAAAGAATATTTCCCACAGGAATCTCCAGGGAGAGTAATGTTCAAATGTATATAAAGAATATAGAGTGATTGCAGTTTTATGCCTGAGGAAATTCAGGAATAGAGGATATTGTAGTATGTATTCCAATCACTGCAAAACAGTTTTAAGTCAAAAAAAAAAAGCTTAGTCAAAATACTAAGCCTACATAATACAGGGTTCTTCAGAGTTGTTGGGGTCCCTGCCTACTCACTCCTGTACTTCTGTTCTGTAATTTATTTCCTCATTAACCAGCTCCACAAAGGAAAAACAGAACTCAAACCAGAATTCTGCTTTGTGTAGTTTAAGCAAACTTGCAGATTATTTTAAAAAATAAACAAATTACTCTGCAAATTCCCAGGCATTTCCTCATGCCTTCACTTGATCTCCTTTTGTATGTGTGATCAAAAGTTATGTTTATAGCATAACAACCCTGGTTATTAATAACTGGCCACATGAGTCATGAGATCTGGCTGGTTCAGAAGGGTACACAGAACATTTCACCATCTAACATGCCCACATCCCCAGATAAAAACGTATCCACAAGATATTTGGAAAGCATAGATCTTGCAATAGAACAGAATGAACTTCTCAGGACAAAAATAAGGTCAAATTCATCAGCAGTATCTTTCTGCTATGGAAATGGATTAGTTAAACTAATCTTTGAGGAAATAGGCTTGTCACATACGCCTCCTTAGAAAACAGGTCACTAACTCTTTCCCTCATCTCTGTTGCAGCAGCCCTTTTATCAGAGGGCAAAAATGAGCTGAGGCACAGACTTTTTGTTAAACACAGCATAAAAGGGGTCCTGGTTTATTCCTCTTCATGGCTTATTCATCTTAACCCCCAACTATTCACCAACTCTGGCTTCAGCAAGCTCCTGCTGTAGGTTTCCCTTGCAGCCTCTGACTGCTGGTTATTTCCTGCTAAACCATGACTGCATGTATTGGTTTGCAGATTCCGAATGCAGGCTTTTACCTGGCTAGACTGTGGCTGCAGGTTCCAACGACAGGCTCCAGCTGCAGACCCAAACTGACCTTGCAGTCATGATTCTCTCCTTCACACCCCTCAAGGTTCTTCCTCAATGACAATCCTCCCTCTACCAGCTCACTCCCCCTTTTATCTCATTCGTTCTTATTGGATATAGCCGTTACTCATCAGGGGCAAGGCTATATTGGGTAATTAACACAGCTGTTACTTATCAGGAATGAGGTCACCTGTATTCTCCTGTCCTACACGCTCAAATCCATTTTTCCTTTGTACAAAAAGAACATCCTTACTCCAGACCTGGTGACCTAAATGTGAACAAAACACATCTCAAACATTGATACACAACCGTATCGTGTATTACGCAGACCAGTAGTGACTCAATGCAAACTCCTGGAAGTGTCTCCACAAGGAAGGTGTTTGGGCAGACACACAGCAATCACACAAGTAACTTGCTGATGATGGAGGACGAGAAGGGTCTTTGCATAGAATTCCAGTAGAGTTTATTGCAGCCACATACTGAACAGGTCTACACGCAAAGACAGTAACAGGTAAAGGGTCCAGGCTTACATAGGGCCCTAAGGGGGTGGAGCCAACAGCAGCAACCAATCATTGAGAGGTATGTGTGGGAAAAAGGAGTATGCTGACCAGTAGGGAGACATGAGGGTAACTGGACAGGGGTGCAACCCAATGGGATTACAAAGAGCAGGGAAACTAGAAAGCTGACCATATAGGGTCAGTAACAGGGGAGTAACAGCCAATGAGCCAACAGGGAGTGTGGCACTGGGGTTGATTGACAACCTGTCAATTAAACTGAGTCCATAAGAGAGGTTAAAGTCTGGGGGATGTTCTTCCAAGCCATAGCCCAAGGAAGCCCCCTAGCAGGTCCACAGACCTCCACAGTATTGTATCCCATTTCTTCATTTGTCAGTCCTCAGCAATTCTGAAGACGTTCTCCCTCTTCCCTAGATTCTTTCCCAAGTTTTCTTGGAAGACAAGGGAGAAAAATAAATCCAACCTAGCTCTGGAAGGCTCCCAGCACAAGCTATTAACTAATTAGCATTTAACACAATACAAATATACAGCACTAATATGGTGGAAATATTGCAGTGCATTCTTTCCAAAATGCCACGGCAATGTGGGCTACACGGGGCCCTCACTGAAAGACAGAGCTCTGTATCAGCATGCCTCAAGTCGTTTCTGCACTTTGGGACATTCACAGGTGGGCAGTCAAAATAACTATGCAAACCCGGTTAAGGATTGCATTCCAGTAAAGGACCTAGAAAACTCTTCATCACAGAAAGTATACCATATAACTATACTTTGTTCTTTTAAATCTTTTTTTTCCGGGTTTCATAATAAATAGACCATGAGCATGCATTATATTTATACTTACAAATAATCAAAGAGTTAAAAAAAAACCCTACTTCATGGGTTGCCCTTGAAATATCTAATGAGGGAAATATAAAAATTGTCATTCATATCAGTAAAAGACACCTCAGAGTATTTTCTTTCATTATTTGCCTGCTCAACTTTAAAACAAACAATTTAATAATTTGATTAATTCTGCAGGAAGAAAAACAAAATGAAACACAGTTTGGAATAACTGTATTTCTGAGGGGGGAAAAAAAGGAAGTATAGCAGAAACTAGTTCAGTATGATTTAAAACTTTTTTTTTTCCCCAAGATATCCACAAACCTGCCTGTTCAATAACAAACTTGAGGTTATCCCTTGATCTGTTAAAATTGATTGGAGTTTTATTACTTGTTTTAATGGGAACATGTTGTCTTCATTATGTTGGTGCTTAATGAAGACAGAGTGGAGAAAGGGTGAATGATTATCAAGAATTGATGAAATTGAACTTTGTCCAGGGTCTTATGAAGCATTTTTATTATTCTTATTATCTTGGGTTTATCCAATCATCATTTTTTGCTTTTCATTCATCTGTTTTTATCCTATTTCTTTTCTTTTACTCCGTATCTCTTTTGCCATTATTGTAATTTACTTATGACAGAATTCTTGACAAATCTCTGGGCTAGAAAAACTTTAAAGTTAAACTTAAAAGTTTCGGTGTTTATGGCCCTAAACTTTTAATAAGATATTAATTCTGATTATAAATATACTTCACAGGTATAGATTCTCTCCACCTAAGGAGAACCAAGTCTCCTCAAATATTAATTAACATTCATCAGAGTCAAAAAGTTGCTGATGTTGTAACGATATTTTCAATTAGTTGTCACTAAGGCCAGCTAGAATAGAATTCATAATGAAATTAAGACAGTGGGACTGAATGTCTGGACACAGACATGCACAAATGCGGACATTATCAAGTCTTTTGTTATGTCCAGTGGAGATTCAGTCAATGCAATTAATTCAGATTAGAGAGCAACAAATCTTATCTAAGCATAAGCAACTAAGGTGGGATTTGTTTACTTAAATATTGCTGTCTTTTGCCATTTCGAATGAGTACGCGCATAAAGCTGGCATATCACGGTGTTACTGCCTCTCTGGAGTGACAGCTGGTGACTGGGCTGGATGCAGATGCAGGACACAACACTTTACAGTATCGGAAAAAAAATTTGCATTTAACTTCCCAAGCTTTATTACTTTTATGGCTTAATTCTTCATTGGCTATGATATAACTTCTAGCATAGGCGACAGATAACTTCTGACACCCTTGTAGAGAAGAGTAATTTATGATATGATCCTGACTGTTCAGTCACTTGTAAGTAAGCTAAATAAGTAATTTGGGATTCAAGCTGAAGATTTTCATTTTGTTAAATGCTTCAGTTTTGAAAAATAAATCACATAATGCTCAGGAAGGCTCTGTAACCCTGCTGCTGATTCAATGATTTTGACCCAAACTTCTCAGTGATTTTAGCATCTTAACTTTTACAAACTTTTGGTAGCTAGGCAGCCAAATGCCTTTAACCTTATGAGTCCATGTCCATAATGATCACATTAATTGCTTTATACCACAAATTTTCTAAGCATGTGCAGTGAGAGGGGAGGTGCAAAGTCTTCCATGGAGTATTCTGAGAGAATCGGGTTACTCTGAACAGAAGTTTCCACAGCCCACAGGGAAGTCAGATGAAATCAGCATGAGCAGATAGCTGCAGCAGATTCTAACTCATGTGTCTCAAATTTAAAGACTGATATAACTACTAAGATATGAGTGGTATATTAATGACAGGTCTTTTTATTATTTTTAGCTAGGTAGATGTAAATTTAGCCAATTTTAGCTATTTCATATAAACCTTGTCCTATTTTGAGATATTTCATCTTAACATTTTTCCTTTTCAATTGTGCTTAAGTGTACTTTATGTTCACTTCTTCTCTCTTCCTCCAAGATTTTTGTTTTATGTTGTTTACAGTCCTTCTGATATCATTCCAGAGTAATTTTCCGGCTTCAGTGTAATTTCTCAAGATGCATATTGATGAATAAACTGAAAGAAGATTTTTTTGTAAGTCTTCTCCTCCTCTGTGTTTTTGAATATTTTGAACCTTCTACTATCTTACACTAGTCCTTCAGCAAGAGCCTCTCAGTCTCTAGGAGAGCCTTCAAAAGCAGTTTGATGTGGTTTAGGCAAAAAAGAATGCTTGACCTATTCCATAATGGGAGCATGCTATTTGCAGATAAGGAAGCATGAGTTATAAATTTCCTGTCAGCAGCTCATGATGCATTTAAGAGTTATATATTCACACATTCTAGCAAAAAAGTGCTTCCTTTGTGGTGATGGAAAATAACAATCGAACAACCATTTTGCATCCCATTAATGGCACATTTGTGGAACCTGCTGCAGAATACTACAAAAGGCTAATCCAATATTGTTCCACTGTAAAAATATACTATGTGTATTAATTGGTTAATACAGCTTTAAAATGAGTCGTTAATTTAAAAAAAAAAATAGAGGCAAAAATCAAATTTATTTTAAAAGTAAGAATGACTATGAAGGGGAGATATTCCTTGGGGAGAAATTGGTAGAAGATGTGTTATTGTTAATGGCAATACTTCACCTGATATGTATAGTAAAATATCAAACCATACTTTTACAGCTCTTTTAAAAATCTGCCTTTCTCACCTCTTCCATCTGTTATCCAAATAGGTCACTTGAAAGGCAAACTCCACTTTCCCAAGAATGGTACTACACAAAATTTCATTTATTGTTTCCTTGATTCCTGTAAAAGTATTTCAGCAGCATGTGCAAAAGCAACACCCAGATTTCTTTATGTTACTGTAGAAAAGCTTTATTTATAAACCAGATGTTTAGGCATATTCTGGGAAGTGTTACTAATTCCACTTCTCTTGATGTCTGGCTCCTCAAGGCAGGTGTGGTCCCTCAAGAGCAGCAGTATGCTATTGCCTCCTGTGAAAACCAGGCATCAGGAATCTCAGACTGGATTTGCAGAAAAGGATGCAATGACCTAGGCTGTAGCAATGTCAGTCCGGAAAGGGTTCTCTTTGACCCCAGTGCTCTGCAATTATTCCAAAGCCAAAGCTGTGTTTAGAAGTTGAATTTTGAAGTGAGTTAACACACTTGATCCTTTTGCCTGGAGAAAATGGAAGTGGAGAATGTGAAATGCAATTCAAGCAAAGACTGTGAGTTGTAACAGAGACCATTGATATATTTTCCTGTGAGCTACCATAGCAATAGCACTCCAAGTTGTATATTTGCTGTCTGCTTTACAAAAATGTAAATTGAAGAAACAAATAATAATTTTTAATGACCTTTGCTGGTCTGGATAACAGAGGAGTTTTAGCATAGGCCAGTCAAAAAGGGTTATTTTAATTATTTTTTTATGTAGGGATATATTCCAAATAAAAAATAGCCTTAAAATATGTTAAGAGTAGAAATAGATTTATTTCTTTCATTATTCTATTCCTGGAGTGGACAGATAAAGATCAGAAAGTGATGATTCTATAAGACAGGTTGGCCTTTCAGTATATGATGCAGATTCATAAATGGCATAACTTTGAGTTCAGTTACCATTTTGTTGAACAGTAAATATTGATTCTTCAGGATACTGACACAAAAAGTTTAGATTAATTGAAAGCAGATTGTTTCCATCTCTTTACATTTGAGACAAAGGACTAAGACAAGTCATCACTCTTTTTTTCCCTTCTTTTGTTAGAATATTTTTTCTATATACTTAATTTTAAGAAAATGGTTTTGTCCTTTTTGAGAAGAATTTTTTTTTTTTTTTAATTTTAGGAAATTCTGCCATAACTGAATCTGTACCTGTATCCAAAAGATATTAGACATTCTTCTGCTGTAAAATTTTATGGTGGTAATCCAAAGGATGCTATGAAATCCTGCATCTTCAGATATGACTTAGATTTTGAACCAGTAAAGCTGCCTGTAGGATTATGAACCGTAAAAGCCTGAGATTGTATCACTGTTCTTGCAAGAAAATTTTTAACTTTAAAGATGACATTGTTCCATAAAAAAAAACCCCCAAACTGACTCTGAAAATCAAATTATAATTAAACAGAGAATAATATGTAACAAACAGGCTGTAACTGAAGACCATGAGAAAATATTTTCCTGCCTGGGTGGTCCTAAGCAAGGTAATACTGACAGTTGTAATGGGCCCAGTTTTATTAAAAGGACATGTGCATGACTATGAGTTTGCCTTTGACTTCATAAGGAATGAAGTATTCAGGAAGCTTGCACCATCTTAAGATTTCTTATATAGAACTTAATCCAAAGTCCATTCAGTCAACCGAGGTAGGTCCTTGCATTTTTGACACTGCGGAAACTGGAAGATGTGGAAACCTAAATGGCATCTGGTATTGTGTGCTGAAAAAGCATGGCTCAATTGCAATGCAAACTCTGTTTGAAGTGAAAATTGCTCGGCATTAGGTTTTATGTTCTGCCAAAACAGGCCATAGGTGTCTGTGGCCTCCTATGAGCATTCAGGAGACTAGAATGCCCCCAGCAAGTACTGTAGTGAAGGTCAAACACTCTCTGCAGACAGTATAGCACACAATCCTGAATGTCTCCCTGACATTCAGGGGGTTTAGCTTCAGCCGTGAATGTCACGAAAGAAATGACATGCAGCACTCTGGGTGGAACATGCCTCCTGCATCAATTCATCTTAAAACACTTCTGGGAATTAGGCAGAGTTTGACATAAATTTGTACAGAATCATTTATGACTTCCACAGAACAATTTTATGAAAGAAATATTATCACAAAGCATTGCTTTAATAAAGAATTAGGTTGATTTTAATAATCCACTTTCCTTAATTAAAAAGAAATACATAAATTCTTTGCAGTAGTGCTTAAATCATAATGATTTCTGGATTGTTAAATAACACTCACCACACTGCAAATCTAAAAGCGAGGATGCAAAATCAAAATAGATGTAGTCATATGGAGAGTACATGTTATCCATTGTCTAGAATCCATGTCTGTGCCTCTGCTAATAAAAAAAAATGAATCAGAAACCATTTTTTGGTCCTGCTGCCATCTGCTTTGGCACATCTTATTTCTGTACAGACATATTCTCTTTTGTCCCAAACTGAAGTAACTGCATCCAGATTGCTCAGGAGAAGGTGTTCCTGGCCCGTGATAGCATCAAACTGTGCCTGGGCATAGTCTCTGAGAGTGCTGGTTGATTAGTCCAAAATTATTTCAGTGGCCATGCGAAGAATTTAACAGTATGAATGACCACATGTCCATGTGCAAGTCTGTGCACTGGCCATGTTTAGTTTGTCAGAATATATGTATTCCATATTGTTTGGTGTTATATGTGTTTGTGTAAGAATAATGGAAACAGAAAACATGACAGTACTGAAATCAGAAATAGTGAATGGAATGTGTTTATGGTGAAACAGGAGCTGTGCAAAATTTGTAGCATTGGTGGAGGGCCAATTTTCTCTTTCTTTAACCCTCGTGTTAAATAGCCAGAAGATCTTCCTCATGTGTGTGAAATTCCTTTTTGTATGTTAGCAATTAAATACTGTCCAGCATCCCATCTTTTAACCTTAGCAGCCTGACATCACATTTATCCTCCATATGGATGAATAAAAATAAATATTTTGATACATTGAAACAATCTATAATGTGGTCATTCCACTATTGGCAAGAAAAGGTATGCAAAACAAGTATATATGAAATATGTTTCTTTCTGAAACCACTTTGATATGATCAGCCTCCAACAAGCTCTGAGGTCATTGAGCATTATATATGTTATTACACAATGGATAACACTCCAGGTTATTAGTGCACAGCTGACAGCCAAACTTAACTGTGACATGCAGCACAAGTACTCCAGTCCTACAGAACAGAAAAATGCTCTCACCTTATTGTATATGAAGCCCAGGGATGTATGAATGTATGCTGGACACAGGATAAAACCTTTCTTGATACTATTGTCAGAAGGAAATATATGTGCAAAATACTTATATGCCTATTATTACTCAACAAATCCTTTGTTGCTTTAGAATATTTACATGGTAAATTACACTGTATGATATATATGTAATGCTTATTGGCTAAAGGAAACAAGTTCAAAAACTGAAATCTTTAATATTCAGAGAGAATGTCCAAACTGTCCAAAGCATAAAGAATTTCAGTCTTGTTAATGTTGGCACTAATAAAATTAAATTACAACAACAGCTATAGCTAGGGCAATACTATATAGAACTATTATACGCAACTCTTTAAAACTGTAAAGAAAAGAGTAAAGCTTTTCCTAAAATGTTCAAAAACTCACTCAAAGGAAACTGGCAAGATACTTACAAGTGAAACTCTGGGAAAATCACTAATTCCTAATCAACTTTGCAAACATAACTTCTTTGGTTGGTTGGGCTTTTTTGTAGTATAAAATATACAAGAAAAAAAAAGGCAAGGAAAAAAAAATCCCATAAACCAAATAAAAAAACTTGTAAAAAATATGTTTTGAAATGTGTTGAACAATAAATATTCTGATGTTCTCTGTTCAGACTCGACTATGTTTTTCCTAAGTAAACTCAATTAATGCAACTTGTGTATATCTACTCTCTCAGAGAGAAACAAATTTACAGTTTCTCTTTCAGTCTTAGTAATGTGAGAACACTGTGCAATAGTCAGATAGCCCAAGACACAAAGATATTCTAGTTTTCTCTGCAAAATAATCTGTCTCTTAAAATTTCAGTCAATATATTAAGAGTTGGCTGGATCTCCTCAGATGCGGATGTGCTGGAAATCTGAGACTGCTCTCAGAATAGAATAAGCTGTTAGCACATCCCTTCTCATTGTTTCTGTAATGTTTTACTCTACAGAACATCTGTTTTGCTCACAGCTCAGCCAAGTTGAGAAAATCTACATCTTTACCTCTATTGCTATTTCATTTTAAAGCAAAGCAGAAAAACCCCAGTGTGATGATGGTAGCTGCCTGAAGGTTTTACTGACAGCATTACTTCTAGAAATGACAATGGCTTGTGTTACTCCATGAATGAATCAGAGTGGACCAAACTATCTTCATTAATAACGCATTGAAGAATATTATTTTTTAATATTTCAGTCATAAATTAATTTGGCATAGAGTTTGGTCCCATAATATTGTCTTTAATTCTTATAACTAAAAGTTTTACCATCTTTCCATAAGGCTGACTCAGTTTTAAACGAGATGTAAATAAATGTAATCCACTTCCTCATAACAAAAGCTTTCAATGATTTTTTTTTAAACTGTTACTAATATACCTAGTCACTATCACACTATTTCTGCATATTTCTGGATTCCTGCCTCACCCTGCTGTCTGGAACTAAGTAAACAGGTGAAATTTATTGTTTGCATCCTTGTTTTTCTATATTTCTTTAGGAGATAAAACAAACCTAAGCATTGTAAAAACTGTTTATTCCCACTTAGACATCCATTAAACTGCAGCTGAACTTGCCATTTTATTTAAAATATCTATTACAATTATTTTCCCTTATGGAAGTAATTTAATGCTGACTCCATTATGCAATATGGATTTAGAGCAGCTTTTAATTTTAAAAAAAATGAATTCCAGTGGTTTGAAATTATTCATCTATGTCATTCATACATATGTCAAAGGTGTCACTAGTGTGTCTAAACACACCATCAGATTCCACTGCTTCCCCTGTGCACCCTGAGAAAAAGTTGCTAAAGATCTCAGAAACACAGCAGTGGTAATGAAACCCCTGAAGTTTGTCGGACCTTCATACCTTATTGCATGTAGCAATTGAAGATTTGTATTTACTGGTTCACTTCCCGCTGCATGTGTTTCTTCCACTCCTTCTCCACTGACTGCTCCCCTTGGGAAAAAATCTCTGATTTCCAAGGCAGAAACTAACAGCACTGTGGTCTTCTAGCTACCAGAAGGTAACATAATGGCTATCTGAGCATCTCCTCGGCCATTCCAGCAGGTGTTGATGTTGATCCTGCTTCATTCAACAACTTCTTGTTTCCCTGGAAGAAGCTTACATCTGCTTGTGTAAATTCTGTCATCACTGCCATTTCATTTGCAAATGCCATCTGCCTTGCAACTCCCTCAGGAAACGATCTTTCTTATCTGCCTCACAAGATGCATCCACATCATTTGCACTTTTCGAACAATACTTTCTTGCAGCGCTATATGTCATGCGAAAGTGTCACCTCAATCCCAAAATTAACAGATACCATTGTAACAAACTTCACCATTCCCTGTTTGCAACTCTGCACATCATCTCTTTTACTGACACAAAATATCTTTCTAGGGTAGATTAAAAAAAAACCCCATAGAGCTTTCATGCAAAATTTCTCCATTCCTCTGCCCCTGGAAAGACCCTTTCTGAGCCCTGAGCCAGATTCAAGCTGAGGGTGGTAGATTTCCCTGTCTGTGTTTTTAGCAACATAGATAAAGCCTTGAGAAATAACTTATTCAGTGTGCCCAAACAATAAAATTGCCTTTTAGTTAGCATGTACAAGCACAGCTGGAGGTTTATTATTTCCTCATCCCCATCTTTGGTCAAAAAATGAGAAGAGCTTTGTCAAAAGCTGATACAATCTTATGTTCATGTAACTTACATGGAAAGCTCTTCTGTCATCTTCAAGAAAGTGTCACTAATAGTGACAATGAAGCCCTCGGATATCAGAACTTAGCTGTCTTCTAGGCCTGTATCTCAAAGACAGCATAAACAGATATCATGTAAGCAAATTGTAAATATGTTTTTGGCAGAGCTGTGCTGATCTTTGCAGTTCCTTGCTGCTTTGTAGACATTTCCATAGCTCTCAAGCAGAAACAGGAAAATGTACATTCGAACTCGCTTAAACACTGTGTCCGACAAGATTAAGATTGATTTAGTTTAGCCTGGGATTCTGTAGCTAACGTTCTCCACAGAGTCAGAAATGAGATGACAACCAGTGTACAACTAAACAAAAACAACTGAAATAATGTCTTTTTTTCCACTGTGTCAGACTAATCTGTGATAGTGCTTGCAAATGCAAAACATTCTTTTCCAGTCTCTGTTGAAATCTAGTGCTGAACATCTTCTGGAGTGTACAGGAATGCTTTTCCTTTTCAAATACTGCCTAATACTAGTGTCCACAAGAGCACAACAGGCCTAAATGCCAATCTTATGGCTGAAGATAAACACTATAACAAATTGCTAATCTTCTTCTGTGCATGAATAAAATTTATTAGTCCACATTTTTGTTTTTAAACAGTCAGGATTTTCTGTCCAGGCGGTGGGAAACGACTGAAAGTACAAACTTTTTTGAAAGGGAAGAGGGGAAACTTTGAAAATCTTTAATCCAAATGGAGTTATTTGGTTTAGCAGTAAGAAAAGGTTGCAGATTGCTTTGTAATGGGCAGAAAGTAGAAATCATAAATTTATAAATTTATGTTTTTGTAGTTTCTGTTCTTGTACCTTCATAAATAAAATACCAAATTTCAACTCTAAAATTATACACCCAGAACAAAGTAGCAGAACATATTAAAAATATACTTACATATTCTGTACTATAAATATACTAGACAAAAAACCAGGACATTGGCCTGAATCCAAGTTATGCCAGTGATCCCAGGGGCTTGCTTGCAATGAAAAAAGTTACACAAGTTTTTGTTTTGTAGATTCAGCCTTGAGTCCTGAAATAAGAGTCTACACTTAGGTTGGCTCTACATCACCTTACTAATCATCATCATTTTTATAAATATGTAGAATTAAAAAATAAAGGGTACAGTATTTGCAGTATTTAGTTCAAAATTTTAACTTTTGAATGTATATTTTAAAAAAACTTCCCTATTCTCTACATGAGAAGACAAACCAATGCAATTACAGATAAGCAAGAATCTGACTATTCTCTCTGCCCATCACAGAGATAGACACAGAATACACCATTGACCCATACTCGGATATCAAAAGTTATTGAGAATTTTCAGGAGAAAAAGGAAATTCAAGATACAGATAATTACCCTATGATCTTTGCAGCATCCAACACGTTTGTATTGGCATGAGGAAGTTGTGCTTTATTAACAGCATGAGTTAAAACCCTAGTTTTTTTTGCATAGTTTTTTTAAAATTATTAATGACCTTTATTTACTTATTTAAAAGCATACAAAATTTAAAACCATAATTGTGACACTAAGTTTTACAAAACTTAGCCCTATATACCAAATTTATCTACATAACATTGTCTGATTAGCTCAGAAGACTCCAACTCTGCAGACTTTCAGACAGGGATAAGATTAAAATGAAAATTGGAGAACAGAGTGAATAAGCCATTGATAAAACAAGTAACAATTTCAGAGACGAACTGAACTTTAGGGTACTGTTATGTATTGCTACAATTTTCTTCATTGCTTTTATTGAAAGATGAGTATTTAGTTGACAGCACACTCTATTTGACAGTATAGTCAAATAGAGCTCATAATCCTTCCTTTTGATTGTATTTAAAATAAAGTTTTCATCTCAATTAAAAATGTTCTATTTTTGTAAGTACGGTCGTAATACTTACTCAGCAGTTTTTCAAATCTTGTGTAATCTCACTAATAGAAGAAACTTTTGATTCTAGTTCAATTAGTAATATATGTGTCTTTGATAAGAAATTTTAAAACTATTTTTCTGTATTTCCTTTGATTTTCAGGCTCGATCAATTTTCATTTGAAAAGATAAAGTCACATGAGTGTCAAAACCAACACTAATTAGATATTAAAACAAACATTCAAGCCAAAAGATTTACCAAAGAATGCTAGTGATGAGAACGTCAGTTTTTTTTCTCAATACATTGATTGTTCTAATTGCAAACTGCAGAAAGTTAATAGAATCCCACTGTCTGTAATTTGGAGCACTTTTTTTGCTTATTTATTTGTTTCGTTTTTTCTTCTGTGTTAGTTTCATCTTTTATGAACTTTGACTGTAGATTTAAAAAAATTCTGCTGAGGAATAAGTTAGGATTTAGATTTTCAATATAATTAGAAATTTAATTACTACAGTGAAATATCATTTATAAATTTGTAATCTGTTGAGAACATCAAACTTTAGCTATTTTGAATTTTCATCATGTGGCTGTGTTTAACTTTGTTTTCTAATACATCCTCGTGTTATCACAGCTGTCAGTCAAGATAGAAATCAAAGGTCAGTCTCTAGACTAGGTGGTCCACCAGGCTGCTAGGCATAAAGCATCATCATTCCTGAAATCAGTGAGCAATAAGAAAATAAAGTTGTATTCAAACACTTTTGACATTCTGACATGGAGAGCAACGGCCTGTCTACAGATAGGTCATTCTCAGGGTGTAGACTTTGGCACAAATTAGCCAAGGATTCGAAAACATGCCTGTAAATCTGGAAAAAAAATCCATGAAATGAATTCACTGCCACAATCCTGTAAGCATTTGAATGAAAAGAGAAAGGTTTGTTGGTTGCTTTTATTTGTTTGCTACTTTTTAAATATTTGTTAAATTGTAAATGTGAAATCCTAGCACAAAATAAACATAGATGCTCTTTTGTATGTTTATCTTTCAAGATTCTTAGGATGAATATATCGTGATCAGCAACACATTTCTAAGCAATTATTTATTTGTCACAGTAATATAAATGTCACAGTTATGTAAATGTTTAAGCAATACTTACTTTTGTAAATTAATTTTTATCTATACATGAAAGACAAAGTAGACACCATTGTTAAAAGGAACTCTAGTTGTGACCTTTAAATGAGGCAAATTCCTTTACATAGTCAAGTGAATATTTCCTTGGAATACACAACAGAAATAATAAATGAGTTATTCAAGAAAAGTTATTCTGAACACCAAAGAACGTCTGGCTGTCCACAGACTGCTTAGTAATTTTCCTCATTTTTTCCTCTTCTGAAAGCTTTCTCTGTTCCTTGTATGGGATAGAGTTACACTCCATGAGCTAAAGAAACCTCTACATATTTATACAGCATTTTTCTTCTTTTTGTGTCATGGAAACGAATAGCCAAACCACGTCTGCTTTCTGTGGGAATACTTTAGAGATGCAGAACTGCAGGGAATCCTCTTCTGTCCTGAAGTTCCTCCCTGCAGAAAATAGGACTGGATGGCTGTGCTCCCAGAGGTCAAAGGCAGGGGATGAAGGATGCTGCTGGTAGTGAGGCAGGCATGGAAAAGGGCTTGGCTCAAAGCGGGGTGCAGCATCCCCAGGAACCAGCTCTCAATTGTGGAGCTGTAACAGAGAAAGCTTGTCTGTGTGTATTGTACAGATAGTCATCAGCACTACCCAGCACACAGCCTGCAGTGCCCTTTGAAATTCAGTTAGCGTGCTGAGTTGGCGTGTCCTTGAAATCCAGTAGAAAATTTAGGTCAAGCTTGCCACTGGGCTGGAGTAGCCTCACATCCAGCACTTCCAGCCCACATCTAGCTCTGCTGAGGCATCAGCCACATTGTGGCTGTTTGCATGTGTGTGTGTTTTCATGCTCACAGGTGTGTGCATGCCTATCTATGTGCACACTTATATGCAAAATAATGTATTTTTCTTGAAGTGAACCCTTTTCTATCCAACATTCCTGTGAGAGGAGATGATAATGAAGTAAGGGTGGTATTTTGCTTCTCTTTTGAAATAATTACCCAACAAAAACTTGTGATCTAGGAGATTTTGCAGGACTCCTCCTATTCTGTTGTTAGAAAGAAATTTGGATCATACTCCAAGAGGAAGAAAAAGGTTTCAATATCAATTTCACTGTTCCAGGGGTTTGTCTCTAGTTTTAAAATGCACAGTTAAAAAAACACCAGGTTTTATTATTTTGTTATGATTAATTTACTGTAATTTATTTCACTGTATGTGAACATAAATGCTGAATATATTTTATGTGAATGCACTTTTACTGATAGCCTCAAATATTCATAACTTGCCTATCATGCATACCCCAATAATCTTGGAACTGAGAGCTCCTTGTTTTCGTGTTAGTTCACAAGATTTTCTTATCTCTTTCCTCATTCATGTTGCCCTAGATCTATAATTTTACCACAGGGAAAAATACTGATAAATATAAAATTGATCATGCAATATTTTTAGTAGCACTTCATTTCAATCTTACTTTCATATATTTGGTGTAATTTCAAGCAACAAAGATAACAGGAACAGCCTGTCTTCAAAGACAGATTTGTCAGAAGAAATACGTTTCCTGTGTTCAAGATGGGAATATATTTAAAATGTAGCTTTGGATAGATGTTTATATTAATTATATTGTTTATAATGTTTATACTGATTACATTTACAGTCATATTTCTCTTGAGTACAGACCATCTTCACTTACACTATTATCTCAGTCAATTGCAAGCTGATTGAAGCAATGACTCAAATTAAAGTTAGGTATGCTGTACTGCAATTTGAAAATTGAAATCATCTTGTAGAGAAAATGGCCTAAACTGTTCAATTTATTCAATACTTTAAAGAAAGATTTTTAAAATATAATGTCCTACTTTTTACATGTAGTTTTCAAATGAATTGGTGATTTTAAAATATTTAATGTAGACTTCTGTATTTATTGCACATATTGTATTTGTAAGAAAAATAGCACATTTTTTCTTGATGTGTTATTTTCCTCTAGAGGCTTTCCTGTATTTTTGCACTTTTCCTGTCATGTAGGAGGTCTTAAATGATAACACAAGTAACTAACACAGTGTGTTGTCATTTCTTTCTTCCTTTTTTCTAAAGCGCACAATCTTCATTGAGCAGAAGGAACAGAATGAATTTTGAATTCTCTCTATGTTCCTGAGAATGCTTTTGCATAGTACTTAAATTTTTTGCTCTGAATGCATGATGTGAAAGGCAACAGCAATCTTCTTTCAAGCAAAATGTTGTGATTTGTCCCTTACCAATCCGTGAGGATCTCGAGCAATTTAATCTAAATAGACTCTGCTATTTTCACACATGAGTGGGTAACAATTGCCTCTGAGGTGCAAATGTGATGAACCATTGACCGTGTCATTCAAAAAGAAAAGAAGCCACAAAAGCCATAATATATGCAGTGAACATAAGGCTAAATTGTTATCTTCAGATAATAAGTTATTGAACTTTTTTTAATGTAAACTTTACATACTCTATGATCTTTTCTGTAAACTGGGTAGGTAAAAAGACATAGAGGTAATTATTGAAAACCAATTGCAGTGAGATGCAGAACAAAAGCTATTCCTTTTTTATGATGATAATTTGGCAGAGCTCTAGGCTTAGTAGGATAAAATGATTTCAAGCCTCTTTACATTGTTTTGATTAGGAGATTGAAAATGTGATGTCTTAATAAAGAGAAATGTACAGTTCTGAAAACATAGCTCCTTTTCTGCATTATCTTAAATATGGGTATTTTTTCTTTGTGTCTTTCACATAAACTGTGGTGCTAAGTCCCAAATCCCAAAATTACAGGTCCCATTTCCAGGGCACCTTAATAATTGCCCCAGTCTGGCTTTGTTAACTTTCAGCCCAGTGAGCCAGGTCATGTACCCTCTGCTAAGCTGATCTTCCTTCAGTGGCACACAAAACAATAGCTGCACCTCTTGCCTTGTTTTGTTCTGCTCCCACTTCTTCTAAGGCTCATGAGGTAACTTTGGGCCTCAAAAACATCAAACACAAAATTAGTATTTAGGAGAACAGTGTGGCATTTTCTGTGACTGAGGTTTGTGTGCAATCTTAGGCAAAGCATCTGAGAACCAAAAAAAAGTGGAACACCTGAGTCAAGTGCTGGGTGAAGGTGATACTTCTGTTACCTAAAGAACATTTCAGATTGCTGACATAAAAAATTATTTCCAGTGAATGATGGCCTAAGTCTCCATCCTTATGGTCTCTTACTTCCCTTTTTCCATCTTAGCTGTGGTTATTTGTTTAGAAAGAAATTATTAAATCTTATAAAGGTAACTTATTATGTTTAATCATCATGATTCAGTGTGTATAAATGCTCCAAGATGAAAAAATTCTAAATTTATAAATATTTTGAAAGCTTTTCTGGCAACTATGGATTTCCAATTGGTGATGTGCAGATGTGGAGAGAGATCAGGTTGGAAATACTTCTGCAGTCAGAAAACTATATACCTTTTGTTTCTGCTGTTTTGGTTTGGTTCTTATCTTTCTCTTTGGTATTGGTTGCCTACAGCAATGATTTGGAAATCTGGATATAGAGATTTTTCTTCCTATAGACTATCCTTAGGGGATTTTTCAACCAGATCCCATTTCATCCCTGCTTAAAAGCAGCTTGTGTGTGAGATGTGGAGCACCAGTGTCATACAGGACAGTTCTGCACAGATGTCAGCTGTTGATAAAAGCATACTACAAAGCTTTCAGTCAGACCGTTAAAATAAAAGGTTTTTTCTGCAACAGACCTGGCCCTCTGCTTATTCAAACACTAGAAGCTCTTTTCTTTTTCTTTTCTTTTCTTTTATTTTTTTTCTAATGATTTTGTCATTAAGAAATAACATCACTTCTTAAATTGCAGCAGTTTTTCTTGTCAGAATGCAAAAGAGGGAATTCCCTCTTCCCATAAATATAAGGCACAACATGCAGGAGAAATACTGTGTTTCAAATGAAAAAAAGGAAGGATAGATGGCTAAACGGCATCCTTCATGTTTCTATGTGACTAGGGGCAAGAAACCTCAGACTTAATGCTATCCAGGAGTATTCAGACAAAAGACATATTAATGAAAAATGTTGATCAATTCAAAATAAAACTTGCATAGAAATATATAGATTTCAGTGATTGTATTTTTCATGGAAAACTTTCTTTAGTTTTCATTAAAGATGTTCAAAAAATGAGAAAGAGAGAAGAGAACTCTCCAATTACTATTTGCCTTATGGTCAGGAAACTCACTTGAGATAAAAAATCCTGAATTCAAGTCTGTAATGACCCATAATATGCAGACCTCTAAACCTCATTATTAAAATTTGAATGCCAGAATTACTATTAGTTATTTTGGCAATGAATTCACTTTTGAAAGGTCTCCTTATAGTGCCACTTATGAAACGTCATCAAGTTATAAATATATTCCAATAAATGGGAAAAAATATATTTTCTTGCTTTCCTATTTTGGTTTTTATGACAAGCTATGTTTATTGGGTTTTGCCCCAGTTCTGAGTCATGAGATTTTCCCAGCATGTCTGTCATCTCATATTGCAGTATTTGATCTTCCATTAAACAAACACAAAGTATAACCTTTATAGTTGCAAAGATAACCTTCAAACAATGAAGTGAATGTATTTGGTTTTATCAGCAATGTCTCATTTGGTCTGAAGCATGTAGTGAATGCAAATTTATTTTCATTTATCGCACTGTTGAATATTAATACTAATGCAATCCAATTTTTAGCATCAAGAACTATTCCTCTGCTGATCAAAGCCTTCAGGAGAAACGATGGGGGAACCTGGTGTATGCTCTGGTGCCTCCTATGAGTGCCCTTTGCCTCCACTTTGCCTCTTGGGGAGGTAAAGATTAAGAGGAAAGAAGAAAGTTTTAGAGCCAATAGCCCTACATATCTATCTTAATAGTAACTAAAGATCTGGTCCACTGGCATCCATCTAATGTTATGAAGGTTCCACAAATATCAAAATTTCACAGACATTAAAATTGTATATCCAAGCATAGAATTAGTGCAATTCTGTTTCTTACCTTTACTGATGTAAGTCTAGTGCAAATTCTTTCCAACACATTATAATCTCAAAAAGAAGCATCTTAAATTAATTATACAAATATCTGAAAACTAATTCGTATCTGTCTTCCATGAAATTCTTTTGCAAACCAGGTTAGAGTCATGGTTCTGTTTTCACTACCAAGAAAATGCAATGGCAACCATAATATCTGGAAAAAAGAATACATTGAGCCTAAAAGAAGTCAGATTTTTCACCCATCTTGCCCTTAACTGCCAATAGCAATCAAAATAAAAGAAAAAATGTGCAATGAGATAGGTGTTTCTAGTGATGCTAAAATAAAATAAATTAATTAAAAATAATACAGATATGGCTACATGTTTTTTGATTTGGGGTTTGGACATTTTGTGTCGTCTTTTGGTTTTTGGGTTTTTGCATACTACCCTAGACTCTAATTAGCGAATATATATTACACATTTTACATCTGAGAATTTCAACACTTTGAAAAGCCAGCATTCATATTAGACTGTTTTGATAAATTTATGCCTGATATGAAATACCGGCAGTTCATGATTGAAAAAGAAATAATTTTCTAGAGTAGAAAAAAATCCCAACCAAACAAACTCAACCAATTTTTCTTAAAAATTTAACAAAAATTTGGTAGTTTCTAACATAATAATGAATCGTACACCTCTTAAAGGTATGAGTGGCTTGAGGGGGTGGGGGAGTTGTTTGCTGTGTTTTTTTGTGTATGGTAAAACCCAAAAGAAAGGAAACATTACCTCGAATCAAATTTTTATTTAATCTGAAGCTATACCAAAATAGATTGCAGTTAAAATTTTCCTCTTTTGCACTGTAGTAAAAAGAATTCTGGAAACGGCCACATTATATTTCTATTGTGTGTGAAAGCTGCCCATGAAGGAAGTACATGGATTTTTTCTCACTTAATCTTTTCATTTTCCTTTCCATTATACTCCATTCCACACATCCACCTCTTCTCCCTTCTCCACACACACATATATAATAATCAGTGTGGAACTGATGATTTAAAGTCCAGTATATTTACTTTAGTTTTTTTTAGGGTGGTTTGTTTTTTTGTGGGTTTTTTTTTTGGTGGTGTTTTTTTGGGTTTTGGGTTTTTTTGTTTGTTTGTTTTTGTTTGTTTGCTTGTTTTTTGCTGTACAATGGACTCAACTAAAATTAAGACCTAGTGCAATAACATGAGATGGTTTGGGGCAGGATTAGAACAGGTGGGAGTCTGATGGCCAAAACTACATTAGCTCTACAAAAATGTTGTAATATTTCTTAAAATAAACTTCAAATTTTCCTGCAGATTGGGCTATATTCCCTTCCACAGAATAACTCATGTTTATATTATGATGTTGATGAACTTTGATTCCCCTCATTCTATTAAAAATACCTTTCTCCATATTTTAATATTTAATATCCAACCCCCTTAATAATCAATTGGGTGGCAAAACATTCCCTGGGTGAGTTTAAAGTCCAATATTGGTTTGCTTGGCACACTGGCTGCTCCTGCTTCCAGACTGTGGAGGAGCAACTGGTATGGGAATGGCTTTGGGTGATAGGGTTTTAAGAGAAATGTATGAAAAATGGGGTGCACCTTCAGGGAGTATGGAAAGTCTAGCAGGGAAGTAATTGGGTACATGAGCTCTATTTTATAATTGTCTGAACCCTAACTGAGGTCAATTTCACCTGTTTAATGTGAAAAAGGATGTAGTTGCCTTTCCATAGCCTAGCACATTTTCTTGTTAAGTGTCCCTGCTATAGATAGCCTTTGTTATGCTTCAGTGAGGAGCCTTTGCTTTTATATTATTTTTATCACTGTGGGTGCAACACTGAACTGAATTAACTCAAATGAGAGTTTAGTGGGTAACTACAATGGGGCAGGAATTCTCCCCATAATTCTGTGTTAAGTTGTCCTTAAGCTAAAAAACCTTCCACACCACATCTGCCATTCTGCATTTGCCTTGGACACAGGCTGAAAATGCTAAAGCAAAATCATTCCAATTAACAACTCCAATAATTTGCCAGCAACACAAGATCTTGCAATCTCTCTCCCAGTTCCAGAAACAGAACTGTACACACAAAAATCACAGACTGCAGCTTAAGTAGGTGGATTTTCACTGAACATTTCTTTAGTTTCTTTTATTGCCTTCCATGACTATATGAAAATTACTGACAGGCTGATTTCTTGCAAAACAACCTGTAACCAAGCTACTCGTAACAGTGATAGATTTAAAGACATTTCTCATATGATTGCTGATTTGATTTCATCTAGAATATAATTTAAAAAGATGTTAGCAATAATCTTTGTTTAATAAATGTTTGCTATGAATAAAACTGTTTTGTTTTCATTTCTCCTTCTTTTTCTCTTGATAGTACCAATTAGTTCTGTCTTATCGTGGCTAATCAGAGCTTTAGCATGGAAGTTATTATTTTGCATTGCATAGGTGGAGACTGTACAAAATGGTGTGGTTCCAGGTTTTGACTGGTATCTCTTGAGCACTACCTAAAGAACAATAATAGTAATAATTAACTGATATAAAAATCATGTCACAGAAAAGACAACTGGTAAGCAAGAAGTTCTATTTGTTAGAAATTCGCAATTAAAAAATGGATCACACACACACACACACACACGCACACACACACACACCATTTTTAGATTATAATTTAAGAGATTTATGGATAATTTTACCTGACCAAACCAAATTTGCCTGTAAATACTGGCATCCTACACGGAAGCTGGAGAAGGATTTTTTGCAACTCATGTAGTTATAAGACAAGGGGGAATGGTTTTAAACTGAAATAGGGTAGGTTTAGATGTTTTTCACTTCACTGTGAAAATGGTGAGGCACAGGTATGGGTTACCCAGAGACATCACAGATACCTCAGTCCTGCAAATATTCAACAGACAGGTTGGATGAGGCTTTGAGCAAGCTGGTCTGGTGGAAGAGTTGTTCCTGACCATGGCAAGGGGATTTGAACTAGGTGAGCTTGAAGGTCCCTTCCAACCTAAAGCCATTCTATTATTCCATGTGAAAAAAGAATGTAAGAACAGTGCAAATGTGTATTGTACTTCCAGAACAGAAGATAAAACACTAAGTGAATTCTTAGTCCTTTGGCAGAGGTATGCTGATGCACACTGCAGGACCTGAATGCCCAGATGTCAGGACCCAGCGCTGTGAATGTCTTTATAGCCTATGTGTATGCTTGCATTTTCCCCTGCATAAAGACCTGAAGGTGGTGTAGAGAATAATGCTCATGTCTGTCCCTGCAGAGCATGGGGCTCTGTCTAGATGCCAGAGAGCAAAAGCACACCTTACTTCACAATTTCGATGCAGTACAGGCTCTGTCTAAGCAGGAAATTTAATATCTCTACAATGAACAAATGCTTATTTTGAGATGTCTGTAACAATAAAGCTTTTTGTTTGAACTCTGTTTTACATTTTCTCACAACAAATAGCTGTTCAAGCAGGAGAAGGAAAAAAACCCAGAAAATTTACCAACTTGGTTCTGCTTTTCTAAAGCTACTGATTCCTATGAAGTATATTTGTACTTGGACACCAAATATAGAGGACTAAACAACTTACTAGTGCTCCTTGAGGAGACTTTGAAGGAATAATGTTTTGATGGATTCACCCAGTATTTCTTGAAACACCATAAGGGTAACAACATTATATGCTAAAGTCAAAAATATTTCATCTTTTCAAATTTTTGAGAGGTGTTGAATAAAATGAAGATGGAGTGGGTTTTATTCACTAAAGTAAGTTTGATCTGTTTTACACACCCACCTAGCTACATCAGAAAGCAGATTCTTAGTATCCAGAGCAGAACAGAATGTGAAAACGTCCAGGAAAGTGACACATTTTTGGATCAGATTTGAGGTGTCTTAGTGGTATCCAGACCAGCTTTCCAAAGACAGTAAATAGTTACATTTTATACAGGACTCAGTATAACTGTTCTTACTTCACCTTGGAAACTTGGTAGGTATTATCACTATAAAAAGTGATGATAATTAGTCATGACTATTAAATATGTGCACCAATTAAACAAAATGAAGAACAGAAAAACCCCAAACCACTCCTTTCAAATCAACCTTCTTCTTTTTTTTTTTTTAAATAAAACTCCTGAAACTGACTGCATTGTGTCACTCAAGTTATAATGAAAGTAGAGACACTAGGAGAAATCGAATGATTTGGTTTTATTATGGCACTTCTGATCAAATGATCAGTAAAGAATGGACTTCTCTAACTTAATTTAGATACATTCCTTCTCATTCCCCTTTTACAAATAGCTTCTCTGCCTAGGAAGCAGCAGCGTAACAGTGCCACCCACTGCTCCACTTCACACAGGTAAAGCCACCAGGGTGAGTAGCTAAATACTCATGAACAATCAAGTCTTTCCAGGTACAGCCATGACATCTTTATTAACTTCTGAAAGCTCCTCAGGGTAAGCTGGACAGGCTTTGTTTACTTTGTTTTGAATCTGATGGAGTATGATCTTCACCTGCTGCAGTAAACTGGCTTTGAGCATGACAGAATCTTGGTGTGTGGGGTTTTGCTTACCCACTTTCAGATGTCACCATCACCTCCAAGGCTAAACATGGTAGTGCTTTGCTGCAGAGAAACTCTTCTGCTCAGTTATCTTCAAATACCAGGCAATCTCTCTGACGGGCACCAACCTTATCTAGCATATTTAGACAAGGAGAGCTTCTGCTGTAAAGCTGTATAGCATGACACAACAAGCAACATTTCAGTGAAACTCAAATACTTCCCCAAACTTTTCATTCTATCTTTCTGAATCACTGCATTTGCATGTTTTACATTCACTTGAAGGAAATAAATACTTTTGCATTTCTTTTATCAAAATGACACTGCTTTCACTGTGCTGAAGCAGAAATTATTAAAATTCTATACAGAAGCTCATGGATGTTATTTTTTTTTAGTTTATTTTTTTGTTGGAAGAAAGACTAGAACCACTTTAAACTCCAAACAATATGCTTTTATTTATTTTAAATTGCCATGTTTATGTGTGGTTTTAAATAATTTGTTCACTTCTGTTTAAAATTGCTTTCAGACCTGGAGCTTACAATATCAAAGGCAACTAGAAATCTTGCTGATTATATTTTTCATTGGGTTTCCAAAACCCTTCAATCACCACTGGCATTCAAAGTACATGAGGCATAGGACATAAGACATGAGGTGCTGCAGTGTCAAGATATTAGAAATTACTGCGAGATTTTCTCATTTGAGCTGACACCACCATGCCAGCTTCAAGACCTTTTGATATTTATAAATACTAAAGAGGAAAATTACTAGTTTTGCTCTCAAATACTCAGCAAATTACTAAGCACTGCTTTCACTCATGTAAAATTAATTCACAGGCTTGGTACCTGGCATTACTTTGCTATAAGAAATTGCATTGTATCTCACATGCATTGAATATAGGACTTAAGGAAAAAAAAATCAATAAAAGAAATTAAATATAGGCAGCCTCCCTCAAACAATAAAAATCAATGCTGTGTTATCAGGTACCTAAGAAGCAGGTTTATTTTCAACATTAATCTGGATAGTAGTTTCATGGTAATTGATTTTTTTATACTTAAGCTGTCAAAAACTATAATAAGCAATGATTACTTGTTATTTTCCAAATTCCTAAAAGAATTGATTCTATGGCGATTGTGGGTTGTTTTTTTTTTCTTTCCCTGTCTTTCTCTGGAACTTAGTTTTGTCACCAAAACAATTCCAATGTTTATTTCAGTGATGAAAAAATTTAAAAATAAATGGCCTTAAATGCAGCTGATTTACAGCTGTAGTAAATTTCTGTTTGTCAGAAAAAATAAGGCCACCTTATTTGCATTGTTTTGATTGGTAAAGACTCTTGTTGTTTATGGCTGAACTAAATGTTTCATTAATCATTAAATCTTATGTTTTCATTAAATGAAAAATTATGTTTCCTTTAAAAAAGAAAAAATAGTTAAAAGCTCACCTATTTTGACCAAACATTGTCTTGCACGGAAACAGAGCAGGTCTACTACCTGTGCAGAATATGGGGGTGGGAGAGAGGTATTTTCATTGAATTTTTCTATGGGAATTCTAAAATTCTGGGAACCTTTAAAAAAAATCCTGAATCATGTATTTGTATTTTTTTCCTTTTTTAATATATTTAAGGATGAAGAATGGAAGACAGGAGCATTGTGTAAATAACCTCATTGCATGCAGTCTAGAAATATAAGAGGTAAATATAAACCTGGATGTAAATTAGCAGCAGGTTAGTTCAGACTGAAGACATACCATCCTGTTTCAGGTATTAACTTCAGATTTCAGAAGGTCAGTGGAGGAAAAAAAAAAAGAAAAAAAATCAGGATTTCTTTACAAAATCTAAGAGTCCTTGGCAAATTTTCTTGCTTATTTTATACAAGCCTTATCCCATTAAACCATGTGCTTAGAGGAAGGATATTATCTAGAGAGTAATGAACAAATAAAACGATCTTTACACTGTTTTGATTTATTCTGAAAACCCACACCTAAAGTTCCTTCTACTTCCCCAAGATAAATCAGAGCACTAACAGTCGTACTTATCCCAGGCAATTTGTAACGACGCAAGAGGTTTATTAACACAAACTTGCTTTCCATAAATAGCAGAGGCAGCTGGAGCAGCAGCCAAGTTTGAACTGGCAAAATTAACACAACAGAGAGGCATCCACCTCCCCCTTTCAGTGATAGCATCAGCATCAGCATTGGTAGCCTGTGCACAGCATCTGATGTATTGTGAGAGTGACATTGATGAAGACAACCTAGAAGGTGCTATGGCATAATACTGACATGGAGTTCTGCCCCAGAGGAAAAATGGGCCGATACATAAATTCCTCTGTAGGCATTGTATTTTGCTTTGTTATGATCTTTGGGATAAAATATTACAGACTATTTTTTTATTATTGAAGAGGTAAAGCAGTAACATATGGAAGACAGATAAGAGATTTTGATTCCATCTCTCTACTCAATTTTGAATGCACACTTCAGTATGTTTAAATCGTCCTATTGTCCACTCTTGATTTAAATGTCTCAAGACTTGTAATTTTCAAGACCTGCCATGCAAAAATATTCCGTATTTCAATACCAAACACTATTTAAATTTTATTAATTCTCACTTTTTCTTCAGACATGAAGCTTAAATCTTTCCTTTTCTTAAATTTCAAAAGAAATTATTCATAATTTTCCTTTTGTACTGATTACAGACATGCTAATAGCAGCCTTTTCCCTGTTTCAACTAGCACAGATGAATTTTTATGATGATCTCTCTTTTTTAGCTTTGTGAGTCAAATTGTATTTTTTTAATACATTTTTGTTCCCATTTATTTTAAACATTGTTACATTATCACCTTCCTTTTCAATGTTGCAAAGCTATAGTATTTATTTTACTATCACTCTACTTTAAGCCTTTCTACTCCCTGATTCTTTCTGACTTCTGTTTGGGTTTTTTGCTTGTTTGTTTGGAGTTTTTCCTTTTTTTTTTTTTAATGGTCAAAATAATTAATCACTATCTTTCTGGCAAAAAAATGCCAAAAGAATCAACACTGCAAGCCAAAGATATGATGACGGTTATAAATACTTGTAGATAGTAAAGCCAAATAAACAATGCATGTTGCCATTGACATATTAAAATATAATACTATTTTAATATTTAAATATTCTCTTTATTAAAAGATCATGGAATAGCCATTAAACATAAACTTTTTAATTTTTTGTTTTTCTATTTATTTGGTCCTGTCTAATGTGCAGGGAATTGTATTTTGACATCACAAGTTAGGAGTAATGGGATTTCTCTTTGAATAGATCACACTTTTTCAATTGAGATGAGGATGTTTTGCTTTTGACATTATGTTCTCTTGCTGTGAATTCTTCATGTTAGACATTGCTGCCATTATTGCACTATAAGTCAGATGTTTGCCCTGTAGAAAGAGCAGTAAGAAATTTTTCTGATGATGACTCACTATATGATATAATAAAATGCACTAGCAGTGCAGGAGGTTATTGATTTCAATGGTTTTAAAATAAAAAGGAGGCAAGAAATCAGAAAATGGGGAATCACTCCTTAGATGAAAGGCATAGATTGTCACGGGCAGATGTGCATACTGCCAGAAACCACAGAAAATCTAAAAGGTCTTGCAAAATATTCTCCATTCACCAGTCAACATTCATCAGCATCCTAAAACTCAGTGTCTCAAAAGACAGGCCTATGGCCTCTGAGTAAAAAAAACCAAGCCCAAACCAAACCAAAACCAAAAACAACTACAAAAAAGCCCACAACAACNAAAAAACAAAACCAACCAAACAAAAAAAAAACCCTTCAGCGGATTCTTCTGTACTTTTCATATTTTCACACAGTTATTTGTCACGGTGGTATCTTAGGATCACAACCATCAGCAGAGCTCCTTTGTGACGGGCCCTTTATACCTGCACACAACAGTGAGACCCAGGCCTAGCTCTGAATAAAACTCAAAATGAAGATGTGTTGCAATGTCACCTTCTAACAGTATTGCACCAACCATGGATAATATAAGCTGTAATGTTCAGTTCATGCAAAGGATTAGAATGTGGAAGTAAAAGTCTTTCACTGCTTAAGAGCAGTGAAACCACCATAAAAATCCAGCATCACCTCATTTGATTTGACCTCGCAGTGGTTAAAAAAGTAGAAAAGCTCTTAGTGTGAACAGGTAGTACTTTCACAGTACAGGGGAATCACTTATCAGATATACTGAACATTTTCTTTAAATACTTGCAAGTTTGAAAGGTTAAGTGACAAGGTTAAGTGTCTAGTTTTGCACTCTTTTTGTTCCTAGTATGCTCTGAGGTTTTCCTTAATGATAGGATTAAATATGGTTTCCAGCTACAAACAGTTGCTTGTCGTTCCCTGTAGGTTAGTCTCTATATTTTGTGCTTATCACAAACAAAGAGGAAATAACTTTCTCAGTCTTTGAGAGTCTCTTAAAATGCACACACTTTGGGGAAATCATATTTTCTTGAAGGAAATGAGGCATGACCAATCACACAAAACGTGAGAAAATCCCTTGATAGGTGACCTTTGCCATGTGTAAAAGAAGCTGTTCAGTGGCTGAGGTTTCATGGATTTCATGCATGAAAATCAGATTTTCTGGCCACCAGTGCTGTTCAGTAAATAAATAATCCATCATTGTGTCAAACAGTAGAAACACGAAGATACTGGCATTGCTAACTGAATAGGGGTTTTTAGTTAGCAACTTATGCAAACCCTACATTTTGTCTTCAGGAGCTGTACATGTCTTTCTTGCAGTGTTTAGTTTTCATTACTTGAACTTAGGTTATTCATGTTTAGGATAAGTGTGAAGGAAGTCTGTGGTGGCGACTATAGCCCAGTTTGACTGTATATAACCAGATGCACATATATAAAAAAGAATAACAAATAATGCTCACATACAATACACTCTGGGAATGCTTTTTGGAGCCTTTCACAGGGGAAGAAATCATTACAATCCTTGCATTGTAACATTTTATAATAATGATAGATACTTTTCTGAGGTATGCTAGAGCACAGAAAACAACATCCTTAAAATAAAGTCATTTAGCTAGGTTTCACTTCAGTGTGAAGTCAATTTGCATTAAATAGTAAAATATAATTTTCTCATCCCTATTTCATAATTCCTGACCAAAGTTTTATTTTTAAACCACAAATCTTCTCCCTTATATGTAGAAAATAATCTTCTATGTTGAATCTAGTAAAAGTTACATTTTTTCTTATTCTTTTTCTCTTTTCTTTCTTTTTCCTTCCTTTTTTTTAAATTTGAATATTCTTTTTAATAACAAAACTGTAAGAAAACAGGTATTTAGCATGAAATGACTGCACAAATGAACTTTAGAAGTCAATACTAACTCACTGTATAGTTTTCTCTTCCTTACACAGGAAATTATATTAACTTTAACTTAGTTTATCTAAAAAATATTTAATCTCTTGATAGATTTGATCTAATATCTAGGATTCGAATTCCTTTGTTTATTTTGCACAGTTTTATTTGTGACTCTTATAAAACCAAGAAACTTTAATTATTATATTGCAAAATTCTTCACTCCTTAGAGCACAGTACTGCAATAAACAGCTCACTTTTTCCATTCACCTTGTGGTTTCTCTGGACAAAGTGCTGTCATGATTTCTTCAATCCACTACATTACTGATCCTTACTGCTAATATAAAAAAAATAAATAAACATATGAATGAAAATTTTCATTTGTCTCATGACATGACATTTTCCCTTTGCTACTTGTGTGCTTTAGGTCTTGGGAACAAGGCTTAACTATCCAGTTTGCAGCTTCTTTCTATCTATCAAATACTACTGCAGATGGGTTACTGTGACCACTTATTTTAATATGCTGAGGTTACTGTACTCATTTTAATATGCTGCAGCATGGACTTAGTACGGCTAATCAAGAATAACAGATGTGATCTACAGTCCCATTAAAATGTATTGCTAATATAGATCCATTAAAATGCATTATTAATATAAATCCATGTAATTAGATGTAAAAAAGAGGCTAAAATAATACTTTTGTGTATTTTTATTGTACTTTTCTTAGAACAAATTAATTTTTTTAAGAGTTGCAAAACTTCCTGCATCTTTTTTAAAATTCACACTACTTTAGCACTTCAATATATAAAGATTTATTAGGCTTGTCCTTAGTAAACATCAGACTAAAAATTCGCTGTTGTCTTCCATCTCTGGATCAAGTTAAATTATTTTCACAGAAGAAATATTGGTTAATTTGTTTTCATAATCTTACAAATCAAAATTTTAATGTCAGAACCATTCAAATATTTATTGTTACAGTTTGTCTTTTTTATTACTTGTACTGAGAGGTTGCATCAGGACAAATATTAGAATCAATTTGTGCATTTGTGCATGCACGCACAAAAACATTGAATGTTTTATTGAGATTTGCCCATCCTAGTGTGAAGATCAAGACAAAAGGTTTCCTGTACTTTCGGTACATATGTTCGCAGAGAGGACAATACCTCCCTGCCTACTTTTTCCCAGTTCACTCCTCTGGTAGTTCTGGTAGACTTCTACAAGTGCAGAAGTGAGTGACAGATTTCACAGAGGTGACTCAGCATTCCCTAGGCATTTCTTCAGCTTTAAAGGAAACAACTCTTATGCTTTTTTTCTTTCCTTTATAATAAAATTCTGAAAAGCATTTCATTATTATTTGATGGCTTATTGAGGAAGCTGCTTGATTTTTATTGTGACTGAAAGTAGCAGTGGGCGTACGTTGCATGAATGTAAACTGCGTGACTTTTGTAATGGGAATAAAGAATGCAAGTAAGTAAAATGAAACAAACAATGAGAACTTGCTCAATGGCAGGATCTAGACTTCAAAAGTTGTCACTGTCATAGTATCATGCTAATAGAATATAATGAGGCAACACTTGAAAATGAATTCTGATATTTTCATCCATTAGATTTCTAAGACTGTCTCCATTGACATATGGATTGACTCTTTTTTTTTAATCAGGTAGCAGAATGAAACCTTAGCCTGTTGTTTATTGCAGAGGATGAAATATATAATAACTTCTTACAAAGCAGCCATAGTTCCCCAAACTTCTGGCTGTACATGAATATAGTTATTTATTCATTTAATTATTTCTGACAAAAAAACCCCAGACCTTGAGTGATTCTATAACCGTAAACTGAGTGTGGAATTAATTTGACTTAAACTTACATGTCTAAAAGTCTGGTTAATGATAGGTCAGTCATGCTAGACCATCCTTATAAAACCAGTGGAGAAAAACAGACCTAAAGGAAAAATGGCACCTCTCCTTTTTTAGACAGCTATTTTAGCATGAGGATAATGCTAAAAATTACTAAATGCTAAAAATGCTAAAATTGCTAAATGCTCCTGGTTATGGCATTTCTGTTGATTGGAAATAAAACCCAAGTTGACTCCTTTAGAGTCAGATGGTTAATTTTAGATATATAGATAGATTGTCAGAGATGAATCCTATCCAAATTTTAAAGGTCTGTGTGACTTTAAATGTCCATTCAGTGGGTAAGTGCAACTGAGCTGATATTGAAATTTGAACCTTAATTTTATCTTCCTGATTAAAGACGCCTGCCTTCAGAGTACAGTCATCCTACATTGCTTCAATAACCCAGAGAAACATACCTCCCCAAAGGAGTAAATACTATATTTGTTGTGTGGACCAACCCTTTCTTTGGGGACATCTTTCTCATTAGCAGCCATGAAAAAGAGAGCTAGAAGAATTAAACTTAATTTAGTTTACAATGCATGCTGAAGTTGAGGGAAATTAATCTAGGCTACGCATACGGAACCTAGGCTTTAGCCAAACATGAAGCTGAAGAAAAAAACAGCTGTTTACATCCAGTCCAGAGTCCCTTTATCTAGCAGTGTCACCAAAGTTCCTATCACCATTTCACTGGCAATAGTGAGGCATCTACCCTGCCCCAACACTTACTGCTCTTATCAAATACACTGGGCCCACATCGTGCTCTGTAAATTCACTGGAACTCCATGTGAGTTCATGGTGCCTGTGACTGCACTCTTTTGCACAACCTCCAAAGGCCTGGAAGCTTTTGGAGATGCAAAATAATTGTTGCACATCCTCTGTCTCCTGCCAAGTCTTCACTCAGCAGCAGAGGAAGGTCGTGGTAGATGGGCCAGAGAAAAAGGGTGTTGAGAGGCTGCTGCTGACAGAAGCACAGCTTGCTCTGAATGATGCCTTGGAAGGCTGACCTGAAACAGAGACTGGACAGAGCTAAAGCAGGTATTTATTCAAAGACCTCTAGGATACACTTTGGGCAGGACAGGGCCTTGACTAAGGCTGCACCCAGGGTCCACTGCGAATAGTCACAAAAAAGTGGCTGACTGGTGATGAGATCTTACATTTTCATCAGTTTTGGTCCATTTGCATATTGGGGTTTAATAGTCCAATTACAGCTTCAGGTTGTGAGGTGTCATCCTTGTTCCTCCCTTCAGTGCACCATTGTTTATGCTTTTGGGCCTGCAAGCTGTCCTTGGTTCTCAGCAGGAAAAGGATTTGTTTTTTCTACCTACTCTGTGAAGAGAGCTTACTGCCACTTAATATGAGGCTCAGAACTACATCCCTAGGTAACATTGAATCTGCAAATATGAAAACTGAAGTTTAAGGCATCATGAGCATTGCTGCTCTTCCTTCCCCTTTCCTTCATCTCCTCCAGACCAGGGTGGTAACTAATATCTCCCCATTTCTAGCAAAAAGATTCAATCCCACACTTCCCACCTACTTCCTCTGCAGCTCTAAAGACAGCCAACTGTTGTTGCTGTCAATTGCTGGTGTTTACGTTGTTTTCTTTTTTTAAAAAAAAAAGGTTCTTGATCTGATTTTAAAAAGGTAATATATACCTTTATTAAGCCTTTTTATTAAGACCTTTTGTGAACAAAACAAGACATCAAGTTTTCATTTGGTTTCATTTCTAACAGAATATGTTCATTTTGTGTTGTAAAAAATTTTAAAACCTCCTTTTTTTCTCTATCTTATGCCTGTGCTGAAAATTATTCATATGGGAAACATGACATAGGATGACTAAAAGAAAAGGAATTTAATTGCTTATTTTTTTTACATATACTTCAAACAATTTACTTGAATTTTCCTGTCAAATTTCCTCCTTTCTCCATCTTGCACAGAAAAGCCTCCACACTGTTCTTATAGAAGTACTTACAAATGAAGAAAAAAAATTGTGAATATTAGTTCCTGATTGGATAAAACATTAAAAGAAGAAACCTTCTCCTCTTATAAGCATTGAGTAACCATCCTTCACAATGAACAGTTTATAAGATGTCCTCCATTTTTGATAATTTCAACTTTGAATCCAGCAATGACTATAGTACTAATTTTGGGATTCACATTCAAGCTTTTGAAAATTCTAATTTTAAACTAGAAAAGCATACACTTCCTTATAGCAATGCTAGGATATAGTTCATTCAAACGATACAATTTTTTTGGCTATTCTGGTCAAATTATATTTACAGATAAACTAGTGACGTTTTACTTCTGTGGGGGTTGACTTGTTAAAAACACAGAAGAGCAAGGCTTTTGTTATAAGACTTTATAAGGTGTCTTGCCTTAATCAACTATAACCATATCCTGACGCGGGGAGCAGAAGTAAAGCACTGATGAGCTCTTAATATAATTTTCAATTAATATTATGAATTTCAAGATTCAAATTCTGATTATGTTTTATAACATAAATCCAATTTGGTTATCTCTGTAATAGATAAAGCAGTCAGTAAAACTAAACTAATTGAAAAATATCATAAAATATGCTGAGTTGGGAGGGATCCACCATATTGAGTCCAACTCCTCGCCCTGCAGAGCACTATCCCCTAGAGTCATACCAGGTACCTGTGAGTGTTGTCTAAACAATTCCTGAACTTGGACAGGCTCAGTGCTGTCCATTTCCCATTTCCCTCAGGAGGCTGTTCCAGTGCTCAGCCACCCTCTAGGTAAAAAATTTTTCCTGATATAAAATTTTTCCTAAACCTCCTCCCACTCAGCTTCATGCTGTTTCCTGAGGTCCTGTCATTGGTATTGAGAGTGAAGAGATCAGTGTCTGCTTCTCCTCTTCCCCTTGTGAGTATCTTGAAAACCACAATGAGGTCTTAATTGCTTCTCTCGCTCCTCTTCTCCAGGCTGAACAGACCAAATGACCTCAGCCACTCCTCAAAAAGCTTCCCTTTAAGTCCCTTCATCATTTTTGTGGCCTTCCTTTGGATGCTCTCTAACAGCTTGATATCTTTTTTATGTTGTTTTTTGTCCAAAACTGCCCCCAGCACTTGAGGTGAGGCTGCCCCAATGCAGAGCAGAGAGGGACAATTCCCTCTCTTGCCTGGCTGGTGATGCTGTGCCTGATGCTCTCAGGACACAACTGGACCTCCTGGCTGCTTTGAAATGACACCAACAAGATCTTTGAGGATTTTTGGATGATTCTCACCAGGCCCCACAGAATTATAAGCATCCAGCTGGAGCCATAGGTCCCACAGAAGTTCAGGGTTGATTGGAAGTAGATCATTCTCGCAGTCATGGTTCTCCATCTCAGGGCACTGAGACCCCCTTGGTCTGTCATCTGTGTTGAAGACAGAAGCAAAGAACGCCTTATCCATGTCACCATTTCAGGTAACCATCCTGATGGATGCTATTTTTATACTGTCTTTTCCCATTAAAATATTTGAAAAACTCTTTTTATTGTCCGCCACATTTCTGGCCAACCTAATCCCCAAGTGGTCTTTGGATGTATGAACTTTCTCCCTATAGAACCATTATGCTAAGCAATTCTGCAACATAAAATATTCTCTTATTCAAAAATATTTTGTGTGAGTCCAATTCTGGACCAATAAAGGTCTATATGAAGCATATTGTAACATTAATATAAGAAAAGAGACAAGAAAAAAAGAGTTAATATATTCTTATATATTCCAGCAGTATAGCTGGAAAGTTGCCAAGATATGGTGTTTTGCAAGCATTTGTACCACAACTGAAATATAATCCAACTAAATAAACATTTACCTCCCAGGAATGTTAGGAGATGAACAATTAGTCACATAACTGCAGTTAGACCCACGGGTGCAATTCAGAGAGTCTGCACAGCAATACTTCATAAACAAACTCCTCATCTAAAGGAGAACTTCAGGAATTTCTGTAATTTCACTGCACAGGACTTATGAGAAAGGCTTTGATGAAGTCTGTCTGGGGATGAGATCCTCTTTGTAAATGGCTGGGTAAAGAGGCCTGAGATATCCTAAAGAGTTTTAGAGGCTTTACATTCAAAATTAAGCTCAATCATGAAGGGGATCCAGCTTCAATATGTCTGGATGGATCCTGAGAGCAGGTCTGCCCTTCTTCAGTCCCACTTTTTAGATCTAGGAAGATGTGTCAATTTTGCATTTCCATTCATTTACACTGTCTGATATAATCATTGGTTTACTTTAGCTTCTCTATTTCCTCTGGCCAGTCAGATGAGAAGGCAGATTCTATGTTCCTCCTACTCCCAAAAGCCAAGGAATTACTTTGAAATCTTAATCAAGAGCTGAAATGCTATGGTTCAGGAAAAAACAAAGATCTTTCAGTAAATAGACATATTGTCTTGAAGAGTCCTAGAGACTGATATCAGAAATAACAAAATAAATCTTGCTTACTCCTGTCAGCCTTCAGCAGTAGAGCACTGAACTCAGTCTGTGCCAATGGGTAGATATGGAAGTAACAAATCTGGAGCAGCTCTGTTCTTCTGAGACAAGCAGGCATATCTCCTCTCAGTAAAAAACTATCAGAATGGGCAGGTCCAAAGAGTGGTGGTAAAAGACGCTAAATTAGTGCCACTGAACATTTTTATATACAGATGTTATATGACCCACCCCTGAAGGTGAGAGTAACTGAGGTTCTTGTTAATAAATCCATTGGTGTGGACTACAGTGGAAACACACTGTATGACCAGTGTTTACACACACACACACATGTGCATGTATATTTGTACATATACATATGGATGGTTTATTTTAGAACAATCTAGTAGCAGTGAAAAGGAGGCATGTAATAATTTCGGTTATTATCTATAGAAATATACCAATATAAAGACATCACTTTAGAAAATACATGCAGAAAAGGAAGAAAGAAAAAGAGTAGATAGTGGAGAGGAAAGATAGGTCCCCCCAGAGACCCAGCAACAAGGCTTGATTGATGCAATTTACATGTCCATTGGTTGTTGAAGACTTTGGGGGTTGGGAATGGGTTAATATATATTCATGTTCAGGTGGGAATGTCCAGGTGTCTCCCCCTGGGAGAAAGTTCTACATCTGCTGTTGCAACACTGGGGATCATGTGCAGTCATCTGGTAGAAGGCCCCAGAAACATGTCTGAGGGCAGTTCAGGTCTCTTTGACTGTTTATGACATCTTCTGAGACAAGAGAGTGGCTTCTCATGTTGCTGAGCCAGTTATGCCCCATCAGAAGGGATGAATACCTTCAGGCCTATGTGTGAATGTCCTGATACCTTTCCTGGAGGGGCGTTTTACACTTAACCCAATTGTGTAAGGGAGGACATTGTCAGGAAGAAAAACATCAACCCACCTCTTCAGGACCTGTTTCTTATCAGTTTTCTTCCCCATCTGGCTCAAAACAGAGATTCCTGTTAAAGACGTCAGTTTGTCTGTTTTTCATCCTCCCATGGTAGAGTCCAACACCCTCTGCACCTGGGCTGTTCTTATGCAGATCAGACGTTTTGCCACCACACACCAAAAATTCCCCTTCATCTCCTCTGTTGGGGTGTACAAACCTGGCTTAGCAAAACACCCTGCTTCTTTTGCAAATGGCCAATTTTTTGAGTCATTAACCCTTGACACTTCTGTCTCTCTCCATGGCCTTACTTTGAGCTGTAATTTTATTTTGTAAACGGTCACAGCCAAAGAATCTTCACTTTCACTGTTTAAATTCTGGAAGTTGCTAGTTTGTTTTTTTTTAAGAATGGAGAAATTCAATGTACTTTTACTTTAAAGAGGAGTAGTTTCAATTTAAATGTTCAGCTAGCTCAGGATTCACCATAAACACTAAACATTAAAACTGAAATAATAGTAGGGCACAGAAGGAAATATTTGAAATTAGTAAAACATGGCTAAGAAAATTTTTATGCATCATTTCACAAATATAACATATAATATCAAAGTGGTTTCTGAGATTATAGTAGATGTCCAACACCTAAAATTTAATTTCTGGTGTATTCTAATATGTCTCAATGCTGACTCACAAAAATATACTAGTGGGTTTTCAAGCTAACATTTGTTTCAGAACAGAAAATCTCTGAATGCTCACAGACCACACAATACCCTCATATTCTTGGACTGAGGTAGTCGTGAAGGAAAATGTTTCTATTGTGAGGTGAGAATTTCCTTTGGTAGAGTGCTCACCAGCTATTTTTAAAGCACTGAGGAATTTGTAATATAACATCAGGATGTGATGACAGGTGACGATATTCTGTTTGTGTTGTGCTGTATGCTGCTCTTATGTTCTGGAGAGTGCACTTAAGTGCATAAAGTTATGCATGTAGTAGGTGCAGAACTGATATTTGTATAAGTAGAATTTTTAGCTGTTCTCATTGCAAAAGGTGCTTTAAAGATGTACCAACACATTCTTCCATGACGGCCATCAAGTCACAAGATAGTCTTTAAAAAGTGGTGACTCAAATCCAACAACTTCCGTAACAGATAAGAAAGCAGTCACTTCTTAATGTAGGAGGTTTTTCAGTCAAGAGGTTAGGGTTTTTGTTACCTTTTATGTTTTCCAAAGCTTTTGTGAGATTTATTAGTGCACCAAACCAAGAAAACAATTCTACAATCAAAAAAGTTATGGAATACACAGAAGCAGTACTCCTGATATTAAGGGACAGTGGAGGGATAGGTAGAGAGAAAATGCTTTGAAATTAATCCAATGTCATGACATTGAAAACTGACTGAAAAAAGAGTCAAATTTTATTTTTCTTTTTTTTTAGACTGCAATGATTTACAAAGCTTCAAATGCCCACACATCTACTAAGCCAGACCATTTAAAGAATCTAAATAAGCTTGCACAGTTTTAAGCTCTCTGACTTTGAATATGAGCTTTGAAGTCATGCCAAAAACAGCTGCAGCCGAGCTGCTTTAGAACTGAATTCCTGACACTGGAATTAGTGTTGGGTGTGTGGCATGCCTAATGATAATCTTGACTACGTTTGCTGTAGACAGCCATCGCACATGGTGCCTCTGAGTCAATAATTCTCCTAAGATAAGATTTGGAACTTTTTTAGTTTTTACAGATTGGCGCTTTGGACACTGTCCACTCTGCAAAGCCAACTTGCCTAATCACACAACATTTTTACATAGGACAGGAATATTTCTTGAACAATCCTTTAGTTAATTCCTGTTGAAAATTTATTGTGGGAGTGTAAGAAAAAAATTAAAAGTGAAAATGCCTCACATATAGGTTATAACCTCAATTAATTAGATTCTTAAAATTCTTACATTTCTAAATATATTAGAGCTCCATTGTTTTATTTACATAAAAACTTAATATTTATATCAGTAAAAACTGTTCACCTCATAAAAGAAATAAACTATCATGCCACTTCATCCATGTAGAAGCACACAGTCAACATGCCATAATTGTTTTTGTGCTGCAGTGAAGAGCATATGCTTCTGCTTCTGAAAGCTTTGGAAGCAACATAGTATGTCAATGATAAAAAGAAAACCATACACAAGTAGATTGAGCTTTTTCTAAAACACGTTCACATGTGTCACTGTCTTTCTAATGGAAGTCTCCTATCCTGAACTCAGAAAGGTAAACAACAGCATTTCCACTGAATTTAATGGAGCAGAATCAAGCTGTTTTTGTTCCCCAGGAAAAAAAAAATACTTCTTTCACTCAAACATTAGTCACTATGAAAGAACAGATAATTTACTTGAAATATGGAACTCTTAAAATGCATTCTTCATCCTGGCTAGATGATTTCATTTAACTTTTATGACATGATTAGTCATCCTATCGTGATGCAGCACAATGTAACTGAGCATATCAGGCATTTTAGATAAGAGTTGCCCTGCAGATAGAGATGTTGGCAATGGTTTCAAAGCACACTCTGTCTTGAACGTGGGCGTAGATTACACAAAGAAGACAAATATCAACGAATGGTATATGTATTCTAGGCATTTTGAACCCTGTATGTGAATTTTCCCACTCCTCAAATGATATTCCAGCCCTACATTTAGAAAGTATAGAGAGGGAAAAATCACAATTTAAACATTGAATCTGTCACCAAAACACATTTTTAAAAAAACTTTGACCATTATATTTCTAAATTCCCATATTTCTGTGAAAATTATTTATTTGACTTTCTTTACCACTGATTTATATGCTGTGAATTTACTAGTGCCTGTATGAAGACTGGAAAATACAGTATGTGCAATAAAGAAATTTTGCAAAAAAAACCATTAATCACATAGAATTCTATATTCTAGCCAGAAAAAATCCCACAAAACCTAAAACTTAAATTTCAATTTTAGAGGATTAAGCTAAACGTATAAATAAGAAATTACTTGATACTCAGAAGCCAGGTTGTATCCTGTTCATTCCACATAACCATAACAACCACTGTCTAAATTTGACTCTGATTTTGTGAAGCAAATGCAGAAGTGCTGTGTTACTACATCATAGAATATGTGATGGGTAAAAAATATGTTGAGAATTATAAGATTCTCCTGAAACAATACTTGCCACATTTTTTAAAAAATTATTTTTTATAGCTACCCTCGCTAAAATATGTTGGGTTTACTTTGTTTAGTGTTCTAATATTTGCTGATAGAATATGTGGCACAATTTAATTAAAACATGTCTTTTTTTACTACTCACACTTTCCTAAATTAACTCTCATAGGGAATGTTAGACATATTAGAACATTAGGCAAAAACCCCAAAACCTGAAAATATACAAAGCTAAATATTTTTATGTATGATACTCAACATATTAAATATCACTTCCATTTTGCTAAATCAGTGCCATTTGTGTCATGGATTACATCACTATTTTTGTGCGTCTATGTTTCCAAAAGCAAAATAGTGTGAAATCCAGAAAAAAAACCCAAAAAACCCATGTTTTCAATAAATTCCTGGGAAAAAAAAAGCCCAGAACCTATGGAAAAGTAATGATTATAAAATGCATGCACATTTTCTGTTTATAAAAGGTGCCAAAATTTACGTCTTAAATTAGTTATCTATACCATTTGTTCTGGGTTTATTTCATTCCATAGTCTTTAGGTATATTGTAGCAAAATATTTATATGTCTTAATTAAGAATTATTCTGTTTTCATCTTAAAAAGGAGAGGAAGCAGCATTATATTTATAGAACCATGGAATGGCTTGGATTGGTGGGGAATTTTAAGATCAACTGTTGCTCCAAGCAGCCTGCCATAGGCAGGAACACTTTCCACTAGACCAGGTTGTTCAAAGTCACATCCAGATTGTCCTTGAACTCTTCCAGGGATGGGGCATCCACAGGTTCTCTGAGCAACCTTTTCCAGTGCCTCACCACCTTCAGAGTAAAGAATTTCTTCCCAATGTCTAACCTAAACCAGCCCACTTTCAGTTTGAAGCCATTTCCTCTCATGCTGTCACTGCATACCCTTGTGAATACTCTCTTTCCATCTTCCTTATGAGGCTCCATTGAGGTACTGAAAACCTGCAGTTTGGTCACCTTGAAGCCTCCTCTTCTTCAGATTGAACAATCCCAATTCTCTCAGCCTCTCTTCATAGGAGAGGTGCTCCATCTCTCTAATAATCTTGGTGTCCCTCCTCTAGACTCACTCCAACATGCTGATTCCCTCCCTTGTGCTGGGGACCCAGAGCTGGACACAGCACTGCAGGTGGGGCCACACAGAAGGGGCAGAATTCCCTCTTTCTCCCTGCTGGCCACACTCCCTTGGATACAGCCCAGGACTCATTTGGCTTTCTAGGCTGTGAATGCACATTGCCAGGTCACATGCAGCCTCTTGCCCACCAGCACCCCCAAGTCCTTCCCAGCAGGGCTGTTCTCCGTCTGTTCATCCCCAGCCTGTCTCAATGGCAGGGGTTGCCCTGTCCCAGGTGCAGCACCCTCTGCTTGGTCTTGTTAAACCTCATGAGATCCACATGGGCTCACTCCTTGAGCTTGTTCAGGTCCCTCTGGATGGTATCCTGTCCTTCAGGTGAGTCACCCACACCACTCGGCTTGGTGCCATCTAGATTTAAAAAGAGGATTTTTTCTATAATTATAAATCTTATACTTTAGATTTATATTGTAAAAGGCATTCTAAGGATGTTCTTGGTTTAGTTTTAAATTGTTTTGTATTCTTTCTTGACATGACTTTCTACCTGCATGAGCAAATTAATATTTTCAGACATATATTGTTTCATGGAATCATATTAGTGTTTTAATTATTATGGTGGCCAAAGGATACAGGCTGAACAAATGAAAGGAAAGAGACTGAACTGATATGTCACTGATGGAGTAATGAGAAGTAAATATAATTCTAGAAAAACAGGAATTGCATGTAACTGAGTAGGTAAGTAATCTCTTCTTAAACAAATAAAGACTTCCTTTTTACTCTCATTCAGCTGTAGTTTTTCTTTTGGCTATTAGATTAGAGTACCAAGAAAAGTTTTAACCCTAGTGGAAAAGAAAAAAAAAGTATATAAACAAAACAATTCTCATGGAATTTTAGTAATATAAAAATTGAAAATAAATAGGATTTTCTTTTTTAATGTGAATTCTTTGGAAAGGTAACAACAACATTAATTTCAGAACATTACTCATGTGCTGAAAATCCTGTCTCGGCTGAAGTCATGGCTCCCACTGACTTCACTGAGATCAAGAGACCACAGCTGATCTATACCAGTATGAGATGAAAATCAGGCTTCAAGATATTGTCTGAAATTTGACAAAGCAAAACCAAACGACTTCACTCTGTCCTACCTGCAAACAGATGTGTTCATTCTTCTGAGTCTTTCATGGGAATGCCAAATGTCAGCTGCTTTGTACACTGCTATTTGGACAGGCTAGCATACAGGGTGTCAGAACTTCAGTTTCAGAGTGGAACAAGTGCATTGAGAAAGCAACCAGCCTCTGTCTTCATGAGGAAAATACAATGAATTCATGTAGTCTTCCTACATGCACCCTAGAAAAAATGATAATCAAATTAAAAGTTACCATAGGTAAAAAATGGGCATTCACCAACTCTGGTTGTGTAAAATGATTCTGTAAAACTCAAACTCTTCATTTGGCTGGGGATTTACCACCATGAAATAGGTAGAGAAATATCATTTGGATTGACTGCAGAAAAAGTGCATGCTTTATTTGTTCTCAAATTTTCTTATGTGACAAGAAAAGATTTCCATCAGAACATAATCATTTTTCACTGAAATTTTTACTAAATATTAGTGTGTATGTTAAATTGTGAGTAAACACATTTGTACGTGTATATATATATATATATATATATATG
>VZDJ01000141.1:5878839-5893090 GCA_008694505.1 Cyanoderma ruficeps
AAGGGAAGCTATTTCTTAAGACTTTTATGTTTTTTTTTTTTTTAAATCTTGGGACAGATTATTTTTCTTCCATACATTATTTCGACTTCAGTTTGTACGGTGGCATTTGTTTTTCTTTCATTCTAATTCTGTAGAGGCCATTATATCAGCATTCTAGCTTCAAAGCCTGAAATATTTGCCTTGCTGAGGCCACAGTTTTGGATTTCTCAAAAAATTTACCCAAACTCAAACAAAACCCCAATGCTACAACTTAGTTTTTTGAGATTATTACTTGGGATATAGAAATTATCTTTATGCTCATAGTAGGATGGTGCCCTACTTTCTATACACTGTAGCAGTAGAAATAAAACTCAATTATTTATCTGAGAAAACAACTTTAAGCATTTTTTAAAGGGTATAAGTAAATGTACCGTATAGGTAAATGTAAATAAAACTTCATTATTTTGTCTGAGGAGGTTACATTTTTTTCAACGACCTATAGTATTCTTTGGAGCGGAAATTGCTGCAAAAATTCTAAATATATATTTGGTAAATAGTTAAAGCTGTTACGTCAGAAAGAAGATGTGTATCTCTATAAAAGCATGGATCTCAAAGTAGATGTTCAACAACAAAATTAACACTCACAAAAAGTCTTCCAAATCACTTTCATGATTTTGAGGATTGTTTTTATTTATTTTAATGGTAACATAGCATTACAAGCAAAATGGAGAATAAGCACCAATGTTTTCCCCCTTTAAACTTTCAGTAAGATAGGTTGAATCTCTTTCCTCTTAATACTTTCTACAGGTTTTGAAATAGCTGAAGGTAAATCAGACAGCAAGAACTATCCTTTACCTTCCCAGAGGTATTAGTCTTATAAGAAGTTTTATTTGAGACTCAAGAGCTAAGCATACTAGAAATTACTTCCATTCCTGCATTATTACTAAAAGCCATAGATGTGAAGACACACAAAAGATTTCTATCAAAGCCTACAAAAAGTAGCTAATCTGCTTTCAAGTTTTGAGCTAAACTCCCTTGAGATGTAGCTCTGGAAAGGATTGTTGGTTTTCAGGTTTTTTAAGTATGTTTAAAACTAGAAAAAAAGAAAATATATCACAGACTGCAAAATTTGGAGCACTTTTCAGTTGTCTTTTAAAGTGCTTGTTTAATTGATTTTTTGTTGTTGTTGCAAATGGAGATTTCTCTCAAAAACAGCTGCTATGTTTTTTGTAGAGTCTGGTAAGCATCAACGCTCCAAATGAGCCTGAGTCTCAGGAGAAGGAAGCAAGAAACCAGAAAGAGAGTTGTGCCTCTTTTGTCATCATTCTGTTAGCAGCCTTGAGTTAATGTATGCCTGCTTCTCAGGCAAACAAAAAGCTCGACAACTTCTTCCTTGAAATGATATTACACCACTGGCTTAATTTTGTAAAATCAGTCTGCTCAGCTGTGAAAACAGACATGTTTTTTCTGTTGTTTGATATATGCAATGAGTTATCATCGTAAGCCCAGTACTTGGATGATGGGATTTTAAATGTCAGGAAATAAATGAAAATATCAACATTTTGGCTACAGGAAGATTTCTGTTTAATGCGAACCTGACTTTCTCAGAGTCTTTTTGTGAGTTTCTCCCTGAAACCTAGTCAGTGAAGATTAATTTTAAATTGAAAAATGACAGTAGACATGAGTTTGCCTGTGTGTGATGCATTTCCTTGAGGAAGAAGCAGAAGATTTTAAGTATCTTGTTATGGGTACCGTGAGATGGATTCTTAAGGCAAGATTAAATCTGCTTCATACTTTAATTTCTAAGGGTAATAGACATTATGAAATTTCAGAGTATTTTAATTTTTTTCAGATATTTATGAATATGTAAGAAGATATGTAATAAAATGATATCCTGTTTACCCTCCCTAACATTTACACATATATACACTTCTGTTCATTCACTCTTAAAATAAACAGTTTTATTTTTTAGATGTTATTTCAATAACAAAGAATATATGGTTCTTTTTTTTGTCATTAAATTGATCTTATCTCAGAGTTTTCACTGAAATTCAATTCCTCCTCATTTGCAGTACCATATCTTGATGCCCCAACTTAAGACAGCATGTCTATGAAAAGCATTTTTAATATAAAAACATATATGTAGATAATACTCCAGTTTTCTAGGTGAAATCTGAGAAAAATTAGGATTACTATGAGACATTTCTGAATTTTATGATGTAATTTGTAGGGAAAAGAGTAAAGAAAAGGCATTGAGGGCATTTATGAATGAGTATGTAAGCAAGATTTTGGAGAAAATAAAAGTGAGTGCAGTTTGGGTGAGCTATAGACATAAAGTGAGGTGAATGGCAAGGCAAAGCCTTGCATGAGGAAAGGCATTCCCCTTTAGAAAGAACTTTGCTTCTGCTTCTGTTTCCACTATAGTCAATATGAAAATTTATAAGTATCTGTCACCTTCATTGGAAATAGTGAAAGGGCTACGAACACATTTCCTTTCACAAGAAATGAAAAAAAAATGGCACTGCTGACTTCTATTAACCTATTAAGTTAGTTATTTGCCTCAGTGGTTTTTGTGGGCATAGCAATCTGAACCCTTGTTTTATGTGTATGACCACATGTGCATGTATATCTGTGAATAAAATGCATTTAAATCTACATGCACCAGGCAGGAGTACAAGCCAGCAGTGCTAAAAAGTATGCAACCAGATGCTCCTATGTTAATTGTTTATTCTGAGTTTGAAGCAAATCTGTTGCAATTTTCCCTTCAGCCATCAGCAGTCTCACTCCATTGTAATATAAAGCAGTGAAGGTCAATGTTGATGGATTCTTAGTGTGTTTTGAAAAAGATGAATGCTTAGCAATGAACTCCGTATGAAAGGTTTCCTTTCAAACAACATCTTAGGATCACTGATTCAGCATAAAAGATGAGCTTGTATCATAAAGGTCACAGTTAACACTGTATTTGGCTGCCAGGTCCCCGGTTTAATATAAGCTGAATTAGATCCCATTTTTTTCCCCATAACACAAATTTAAGACTAACCACCACTGAACTAAGAAGCTTTTTCATCAGTTACTTAAGACACTGACAAGCACTGAATTCCTGGAGGGGTCCTCTGTATCAACCACTAAACTGATAAGGAATTCCTTTACTTTTTCAGTCAAATATTTTAAAAAAGGTGATGTGGCTAGAATTCAACAAGGACAAAGCACTTGACTCTAGGGTAATGAGGGGCACCTCTCTCCATATGGAGAAAAGAGGACTAAGCTCTCTCCTGGAGTTAGGCTCTGCAGGAAGTTAAAGCTGGAGAAGGGGTGGCTCTTCTCAAACAAAGCTTTCATCCAAGAACTTTCTTCTATTTTACAAAAGACTGAAGTCCAAATCCCTCTGCTGACAAGCTACGGTTGAGTCGCAGTATGCATTCCTCATTGCCTAATTAGATATTTGAAAGTAAGACATTCAAATCTGGACTAATCTATCTAGTATCCCTTTGTAGTTAGTGGTAAGAGGATGGGGCTTCTGCTGATTATCCCAGAGAGCAATTCTGGGAGGTATCTCTGGATGTGTCTATTTCACTGTGGATTACATAGTCAGCCTAGGATGAATGCTCTTATAAATGAAGTTTTTATCTGCCAGAGGTGAGACAGATGAATCCCTCTTCAAGTCTTTAATGATAAAATATCCTAGTAGAGTTGGTCTTGGTTAAATCTGTTTCACTCTGATTTAAAAAAAAAAAAAGGCACATATGCGGAAAACCAACAACAACAACAAAAAAAAGCAGAGGAAAGGTTTGCTTAACAATTAAGTCATAGAAAGCTGCAGTGTCAGCTCAGTGAATATATATAAGGGCTCAGCATGCTGAAGACTGCAGGTGCCCACAAATCAAATTCAGGAAAGAAGGATGATGGTTTAACCATTATAATTGGTTGTTAAAAATAAAAGTTTTTCTCTAACTGTGCACAGATAGATTAGGTCCTAGAGGTATTCATGATAACAAAATTCTTATATTTTTTAGCTCTGATGATGTTGGGATTTGACTCAGACATCACCTGTCCCTGCATTGTCAAGAGCATTCTGTCAATGTTCAGGTCAGCAATTAAAGTGTTTCATCCTTGAGCTATTTATGCTGCTAGGAGAATCAGGAGTTAGAAATATTGCGTTGTGCTTATGCAAATCTAGCAGTGAAGGGGGAGTATGTGATAAAGCAAGTGTACACCAAGAGCTTCAAGGACCACCTTGACATGTGGCACTTTAGCAAGACTGTTGCACAGAAATTGCAACCATAGGTTTAGCTCAATGGTAACAACTTGAATAATAATTTTTTCCCTAGTTTTTCATGTTCAATATGCAGCACTTTCCCAAAGGGTGAAAATGCTGTACCATTTCTTAATATAAACCTAAAGAAGGATTTCTTATAGTCACTAAACAAATGTTTTGTTTTTCTCCAGCTTTACACAGTGCTGTGAAGTCTATGGATACACAAGCACCAAGAACCTAGTCACAACTTTTCAAACAGACATGCGTGGTCATTGGTGGAGAGAAAGGCTCCTGCAGAGAGTGGTTCATCTACTTCATCTCCAGACAGGTGTCTAAGTTAGTTGGATAAATCAACCTCTGGAGAGCCTTATTTTTTCACTAAATCACAGAAGCAGTTCAGAGGATGAGCTGAGCTTACATGACTAGGCCTTCCCATGGGTTAAGGGTAGATGAGATTAATCCCACTCAGCCTGTCTTGCAGTCTCTCTGCAAAGACAGGTCTTCACATTGACTATTTTTTCTTGATGTTGGTTGGGAGGATGTTTTGCTTGTTGCTAGGAGGAAGATGAGGAACACAATTACAGTACTTTCTTGGTTTGTGTTTAGGTTTTTTTCCCTAGAAAATCTAAGTAAAAAATGCTTTGATAACTTCTTGTCCCGCCATTCACTACATTTTATGCACAAGTATAACTTTGATTTATTGGCAGTAGATAAATGCTCAGCTGTATCTTCTACCAGCAGCCCTGGTTAAGTGAAGAAGTTCCAGCTAACTGGAAATTAGGAAACATAGCAACCCCAAGAAGGGTTGGAAGGATGATCCAGGCAACTACAGACCTGCCAACCTATCTTCAGTTCTTGGAAGGGTTATGGAAGACATCATCCTAAGTGCCATGGCACAGCACACAATGGACAACCAGAGCATCGATCCCAACCAATGAATTTACAAGAGGCAGGTTCTGTATGTTCAACCAGATCTCTCCTTCTCCTTCTCCTTCTCCTTCTCCTTCTCCTTCTCCTTCTCCTTCTCCTTCTCCTTCTCCTTCTCCTTCTCCTTCTCCTTCTCCTTCTCCTTCTCCTTCTCCTTTCTCCTTTCTTTCTCCTTTCTCCTTTCTCCTTTCTCCTTTCTCCTTTCTCCTTTCTCCTTTCTCCTTTCTCCTTTCTCCTTTCTCCTTCTCCTTTCTCCTTCTCCTTCTTCTCCATGACAAAGTGATACACCCAACAGATGAGGGAAAGGCTGTGGATGCTGTGTAACTAGACTTCAGTAAAGCATTTGACACCATGTCCCACAGCATCTTCTTAGGAAAGCTGGCTGCTCACAGCTTGGATGGGTGGACTCCTTGACAATGTGTTGGGTGGGAGCATTGATCTGTTCAAGGGGAGGAAGACTCTCCAGTGGGATGTGGACAGACTCAAGCAATAGGTCAAGGACAGCTACATGAGGTTCAATAAGGTGAAATGCCAGGTCATGCACTTGGTCACAACAAACCCAGGCAGTAAAGGGACAGGAGTGACTTGAGAAAAGGACCTGGGGGTGCTGGTTGACAGCCAGCCCAATATGAGCTGGCAGCTTGTCCAAGTAGCCAAAAAGGCCAGTGGCATCTTGGCCTGTATATAGAACAGTGTAGTCAGCAGAGAAGGGATCATCCTGCTGTAGTCAGCATTGGTGAGGCTACACTTTGAGTGCTGTATTCCATTCTGGGCCCTCACTTTAAAAAGAGCACTAAAGTGCTGGAGGGTGTCCAGAGAAGGGCAACAACGCTCATGAAAGGACTAGAGAATGTTTTTTATGAGGAACAGCTGAAGGAGCTGGGTTTGTTTAGTCTCGAGGAGGCTCAAGGGGACTTCGTCACTCTCTACAACTCCATGAAAGGTGCTTGTGTGGGGGCCAGTCTCTTCTACAGTGACAAGACTAGAGAAAATGGCCTTGAGCTGAGACAGGAGATTCAGATTAGATTTTTTTTTTTTTTGAATACTCAGGCATTGGAATAAATTGCCCTGTGAAGTGGTGGAGTCACCATCCTTGGAGGTGTTTTAGAGGCATCTGGATCTGGTGCTAAGTGATGTGGTTTAGTGGTTTAAGTGTTACAGTGGTAGTGCTGGGTGAACAATTGGATTGGATATTCTTGAGGGTATCTTCCAAAGTTTTTGATTCTATGATTCTAGTGTTAAATATGGTAAATTTCTCATTTTTCAGCATGAATTTCCTCAGCATCAGATGGGCTGCATCTAGACTACAGAAAACATAACTGGTCCCAAATTTCTATTAAGTTGAAAAGCAGGTGACAATCACCTTCCTAGAGAATCCATACAAAATCCAAGAAGCAAGTACCATGCTAACAAATTCATAATAAAAATATGTCCAATCACAGACTTCAAGTATGCATGTCCACAATAATGAAATCTGGAAAAAAATGAAATTCTGAATCTATGTTTAAATGACTTTTCCACTTACTGTTACAGAAAACCTAGATTATACACTTTGTAACCATCTGTAATGTCAGTAACAGCAGCTGCTCACAGTTTATCATATAGTGCTATTGTACATATTATTTGCTTTGGAAACTGCTTTCAGTTTCTAGATCTACATTGTGATGGTTTGATTTTTCTTTCTTTAAATGCATACCAACAATTTACAAAGCTATAACTAGGTAGTAGAAATGACTCTACACTAACAGTGTTTTTGTAATAGTTATTTCCTTTTTGCCATCTTCTATAAATGTTTATTTGATATGTTAAGTACATGAGAGTGGTGTTTGAGGACGTATATGTGTGCAAATTTACATGCTGGCATAGGCTGAAACAGTTGCCTTCCAGACATTTGTGGAAACCAGGTACTAATCACTGCTGTTTTTCTGACTTCACATCATTTAGATATCTTATCCTCTTATAATAATTTTCTAACTGTGGAAAAGACAGCACATAAAGGAATAAAAATACTAAAGAGAACAGATGCAAAACCTGTTTAGAGTACTTCAGAAAAAGTTGCGGAAGAAGGAAGAGATAGTTACATTGCCAAAAAAAAAAAAGTTTCAGTGATTTAAATTGTAAACTTCCTCAAAGTTCAATGACATAGAATTTTTAGGTTTCTTTAGATATCAGTCGTGTAGTACTTCATGGGGACTTTGTACTCCAGGCTAGTATGCAGAAGTATGTTCTGCCCTGATTCCGGGCTGTCACAAGCAAGGAAAACAAGCTTGTATTAAGGAAAAGGTTTCAGACAGTTTTTACTGGAACGTTATGTTACTCATAGCTAGTGATGGATAATAAACGATAATCCTGACTTGGAAATTTAATCAATCGACTCCATTCTTGATCAAGGACTATAGCATTACACTCTCGTTGTCTGACACAAAAATAATTGATGGACTGGATAAGTATTCAGTTGTTTTCCTGGAACATATCAAGAATGTTCAACAGAAACATATTCTGTATAATGCCAGCCTTATACCTTTGTGGCTTTGTGGATTGTAGCTGCTCCAGGCTATTAAATATCAACCTTCACATTCTTTCATTTTGCAGTCAGCAAGAAATGTTGTGCAAAAAGATGCTGTAATAGATGAGAGAGCCTCAAAAGGTCTCTTTCACTAAACTTTTAGAAAGTTCATGGTTTAAATCATTGGAACATATTCTTTAGTTTAATAATGTCTTCCATTGTACTTGCATTAGGTAAATTCTGTAAATTTGATAATCTATTTTTTTTACACAGTGTTCTCCTTCGGCCACATTTTTCTGTTATTTTTTCCTGCTCTTTTTCCTTTATTTTCCATATTTAGTATCCATATTTAGGTTACTTTGGGTTTTTTCCCTTTTTCTCGCATTTCAAGATTACATTTTACATTCTACTGCTGGGTGGATTTGGAGCTTGGGTACAGTTAAAAAGAATTATTTGGAAGTTATTTATCATCTAACTAATACAATCGCTCATAAATTATCTCATAGAATTTTATAGAAAATAAATACTTCTTGAGTCAATACTTGAAATCAGCATTCTCAGAAGTCTGTGAGATAGTTTGTTTATTTATTTATTTTCTTTCCAATTAGTCAAAGCTTACTGAGTGAAAAAACAAAGATCCACTGACTTTCAATTCTGTTGCGAACTTCATTTGGCGGGTTTGGAAGTGTTCTTTTTTTGTCTCCAAGGTTCCCAAGAAGATGCATTTCACAAAGGGTAAAGGTATTACAGAAATAATTACCCAAAGTAGAAATAATTGTTAATTATTTCCCTTAAACCAAGCTAGAATAATAACAACAGCAATTTGGGGAAAAACAAAACACAAAAATAAGGAACAAACAAAATATTAATCTTGTCCTGAGGGTAGCTGGCCTTTGTACTTCCTTTTTCCATTCTCAGAATTTATTAATTTATACTAGGTTTTCAGGAGAAACCCAGTTGTTTCTGTCCCTCCTATATATTCCCTCTGTTTCATGTATTATGGAAGGAAGGAAGGAAGGAAGGAAGGAAGGAAGGCCTGAAATAAATATTTAGTCGGAATTTTTGTAAATTATTTATATGGTGAAAAATACGATTTGTTTATTTTGATAAGATAAACGTGAGAAAATGACAAAACCTGAGACATAAAATGTCTTTTTTACTGGTGTTAAATATGTAAAGAAAAACTGAAATACCAGAAATATTGGCATTCAAGTATTACCAGAGGAAAATAAAATAAAATAAAATAAGGTCAAATTAAATTTGAAATTCCTTTTTATAATTATAAGAATGATATGCCTCACAATGAACATATGTCTGAAAGTAACTGGGACCACGTTAAGAGCCACAGCAGTTCTTGCTGTTCCTCCTCTATCCAAGCCTCTCCATGACCTTCAAAGAGCCCTTCATGCTCCCTATCAGCAAAACAGAGACAATTATATTTAGAGAAGAAATCTGCAGCTACAGCACTTCAGCTGTCGATCTCATCCTAAGAGGGATTCCCAGGCTGCAGGTGATTAAAACTGTGGGAACACATTTCCAGTAAAGACACCACTATGATGAGATATTAAGCTCATCTCCTTCCTTTAAAGTTCTGGTGCATGTCCTTTTTTTGTGGGAGGTGTTAACAGCTGAGTCCTAGCCATGCTCTGTCACTGTTTAATGCTCTCCCAAATCCACTTGCAGCTGGATAAAGGATTTATTTCCTATGACCGCCGTGGAGGGGGGCAGAGTGTGATACTGAGCTGTCATCATGTTCCTTTCATGGGAGTGTGGCTTCCGGATGGGGTCTTGGCAGTCATCCTGTGTGCTTGTGCACACGTAGGCATGCACATCTGTAACTTGATTCCTTGATCCTTTACAGATAATGCAGTCACTTGTTCGATAAAGCAAAAGCAGAGTGGGGAAAAAATTGCCGTGGCAATGTTTTCTATAGATGGAAACAACCAGACACAGGGCAAGGCAAAGGCAAAGCCAGGGCAGATACTAGGAAGGGTTTCATGGAGCCAGCCACTGTATGTGCACAGCATTCTTCAACTAAGCATTGTGGTTTTTCTTTTGTAACACTTTTTTTGAGCCTGTGCATTGATAGAAGCCTACTGACTGCAAAACACAGCTGCCATTTTGTTTTCTGGAGCGATAAAGAAGACTTATTTCAGGATATCTGCAAGAGACTTCACTTTTCTTTGTAGGTTTTGTTAAAGGTGATCTAAAGCAAAAATTTGAGGCTCCAAGATCTTTTACATCACACTTTGAAGTACTGTCTCCTACAAATGCAAGGAAGGAGTAAAACAAATGAGATACAGATATAGTTTTGAAAATTAATTATGAAGAAAATTCCAGTATTCTTGACGACTGAGCTAATTAGCAAGGGATGAAAAAAAAAGATGACAAGATGGAAAAAGCTATGTCAGAGACTCAGTAAGTACATTGCTTAGCTAAGCAAAACTGCTCTTCAATGGAACAGTAAACATTAGCACTCCTTCAAAGAACAATAATAGAAATTTTTGAAGCACAGGATTGTTCTCAGTAATTAGAAGTACAGATGTCATTTGCTTCAGTCTTCTAATACTTTTTTCAAAGAGTAATTTTTTCAGGTAGCTGAAAGCATTAAGAGCACAAGAGGATTGCTACCACACAGGTTCATTGTGGGTATTCAATGGCTTCATTGGACTGAACTTGAACTGGGAATTTCCAATAGAGAATGATTAAGTGTTCAGAACTAAACATAGTCACCTTTCATTTAAATTCTGTGCAATTTCCCCACGCCCCCCTCCCACCCACCCCCCCCCCGCAAAAAGTACTTCAGCCTTTCCAATCTGCATCTCAGTATTTAGTCAGGAATAGGCATCAATCTTTATCATCTTTTCCATTTAGCCACTAGTGACATTTTTAAAACCAATTCTCTGCTGCCTAGACTGTAAGACCCTGCATACACAAGGTGCTGGAGCTGAATCCTGCCAGGAGCTAATTAGTTACTTGAAACCCTTGTTCAAGTTAAAATTTCTGAGAGTTTCAGACTGTGCCAGGAGAAAAGCTTTCCTATTACAAGCACATAATCCTTTGGTTTCAGAGCATGCTGAGAAGAAGAGCCCCTACTAAACAATAAAAAACCTGACAGATTACATAGCAGTGCAGACCTGGATATATACATTATGGGAGTGGTCACCAGATAATGCAGCATGTGTCTCTTTCTCCCAATAAGTAAAACTTATTTGTATATTATGTAGTAGCTCCTAAGGAAATTAAAAATTCAGATTTGTACCAGAGTAGCAAACAGATCATGGTGAAGACAGAAAAATATAAAATATTCAGGAACAAAAAGTTCACCCTTTAGTTTACCCAGGACAGTTGTGTCATAGAGATGCTCTTGAAGTTCTCTCCGTAAGGGAGAGAACTTAAATTCACATAAGGGATTTAAGTTTCCTACAGCACAGGTGGGTAACCTGCCAAGCTACTAACTATTCCCTCTCTCTCTCTTCAGATTTTTATTTATTTTGTACTTTTGTCTTTTCTCAAAAGAAAGTGAGTAAAATGAATGTCTTGACTTAACAGGGAATTTTGAAGAGGAGCTTAATTCCAGATTATGATTCACAGTTCAAAAACCCAAAAGAAAGAAGCTACATATAATTTGAGAGATGCTTACTCATCTCGGCCTCCTTTTACCAGGTAATTCCCAGCTTTTGCTCTGCACATCAGTGATAATTAGCTCAAATAGTGCCTTACTTAGATAGTTTCTAAAAATTCTTTCCTCAGATATATAAATCTTATCAACTAATCTAGAGTTAACTGAAGGTTAAGCATGAATTATTGAAGTAACTAAATATGGTTGATGATCTGCCTCATAAATCACAAGCTCTAAAACCCTCCACAAAGGCTCTCACCTAAGCACACAAAAATAAAGGACAACCTAGGGACTTGCCTAAGAAGAATTCACCATGCCATAAACACCTCTTCATGTTTTATTTCTCAGGTGCTCAGGGAAATTCATCTTTACTCCAAATTCTGCAGCTGTGCTAATGAACTTGGGCACATCAACTGTTTTCCTGGCCCTGTTTCTAACAGCACTGGAGTTGGAAGTGTTTCCAGTCTAAGGGAATCTTCAGTAAATGCTCTAGAAAACAACTCCTTCTTTATGCCTTACAAATATGTAATGGCAGGGCATGAAAACACTCTTCTTCTGTTCAGAAAGGAGGAATTCACACTAGAAGGATATGTGGTACAGTTTGACAGACAGGTAAGTTGTGTACCCTGTTTAAATACTTTATATTTCCTTTGTTGCAAAAGGCTCAAAGGGATCTATATCCAGTCCCTACAATAACAACACCTGTAGTTTAGCGGCTCCTTGCAAGGCTGGTAGAGTCCTGATTTCCTTGCACCACATGAGTCCAGTGTTCAGTGAGAAAAAAATTGAACCCATTTTTATTTTGAAAATCCAACCTATTTAGTACATGCCAAACCAAGATAAATATTTCCAAATATGTTCTGAATATGTTTTGGGGTAAGAAAAGACATTTTAAGACAGGAAAAGGTCAGATGGCTTTTCAAAACATAAATCAAATATGTAAAAACCAGAAAGAAAACAGAAATTTTAAATTTTTAGAACACAAGTTATACTAAAATATGTATAGTGTGAAAGAACGTTTGTGCATTTTTTCAGTGCAATGTGCAAGATTTACTAGAAGATGAAAGGAAATGTACTACATAATTCTAAAATTGACTTTTCCCCCTAATGATTTGGTCTCACATAAATGTACTAGCTGCTAAGGCTGGCAGAATTTTAAAACTCCATGCCTGCAGTTCAGAAATAATTTTTTGGAGAGAATAATTGAGAATATGACAGTTTGTCTACAAATATGTCACTATGTGTTTATTTCACCGTGTGTCAATTGGATTAGTTCCTTATTCAGGGAGAAGAAGCTGAATCAGCCGTTGCAGATGGCCTGCTGCCTCCTCTGCCTCTGCAGGCTGGAAAGGACCCCTCCTGCTACCAAGGAAAGCAGGGAGTAACAATCCAAATACCATGCCCTTGACTTGGTTATGGAAAAAAACAGGTTAGTAATGAATTAAATGGGCTTCTATGGAGACAGCTGTTAGCTGTATGCCTCAATTTACCCATTTTCTGCACAATAGCTTGTGTAGGTGTCAGAGGAATCTCAATAGTTCACCAATTACTGGAAAACTCTTTGAGTTAAATGTTTGGCTGAATGATGGCTGGACTTTTTTTTTAATTCTGCTTTTCCTTTGCAAACAGCTGATGCCTGCATTAAGCTAAGATCAAATGAAAAATGTATTCAGCATTTCAGAGATACCCAGAAGCAAAATAGCAGTATCAGGAGCTAAGCTTTCTTACGCTTCCTTTGTATATGTCAACTTATATTATCCTGGGTGATGTATCATCCTACCCAGTGTACTTAATATTATAATGAAAGGGGATTGTTAATATGGAAAGTCATGAGACTACTTCTTTCATATGCAAAATAAATCACATGCAACCACACCTCTGATGTGAACTTTTGAACGTGGAAGCTTCAAAAATTGATTTGCACAGCCGTGAGAGTTTTGATATGGCCTACTACTTTTTTTTTTTTTTTCCAACAGATGAAAAATATTCCTGTTCATGGTCAGAAATTACCACTCTAACCTGTGATAGCTGAATTATGGAAGGTATAGATGATCTCTTTCTAAAATGTTTGTTCTAATTTCTTTTAGTGTGAAGATGCAGCACAGAAGTGGAAAACTAAATAAAAATGTTCCCTAATACCCTAAGAGGGATAAATATTACTGTGAAAAACAATTGTATCCCTCTTACTGTTTCTTTGTCTGTAACTGTCTCTAAGGTACAAATCCTTTTTTTTTTTCTCTAACTGTGACTCCTTTTTTGCCCCTTTTATATTGATATCTCCATGCCATTGTGAGGAATTTTTTTTCTGCTTTTTTGTCTGTTGTTTTGTCTGTTTTGTATTTATTTAGTTTATATATATTTAATAAAACTAGAATGGGGAAAAAAAAAAAACAAAACCCACAAGCAAAAAATCCAAATAAAGGGGCACAATTAAGCACTGAGCAGACCACGCAGACTCTAGGTAGTGCTACAGGCTCCAAGAGGCTAATTCTTCTTTCTTAAAAGCCAGTTAGTGTTATTAGAGATGTCTGTGACAACAGAGTAGTCACAGACACATTTTGCTTTATTATGATGATTTTAATTTGGAGGTTTTGTTTTGTTTGGATTTTTGTATGTGGTCTTGTTTGTCTGTTGCCATTTAAATTCTAAATACAATACTCAGAGTATACACACAGAAAGAGCAGTTTTCTTCCTTTTGCCAGATATTTTGCCTGAACTACGTGGAGCAGCCAGGATAAGGTTGCCTTCCTCTTGCTTATTTTGTGACAGTCTTTTTTAGGAAAATGTTTCACCCTAGTATAGTCAACAAATATTTTAAAGAAAAAATCAACCCAATTATGAAATCTGCTCCATATATCAATGTAGATTAAATTTAACATGCTAGAATGTGGCAACAAAATTTTTTTGACAAGTAGATAAAAAAGACCAAATTTCTGCGAAGGAGAGGAGAGGAGAGGAGAGG
>VZDJ01000141.1:5893140-5950739 GCA_008694505.1 Cyanoderma ruficeps
AGAGGAGAGGAGAGGAGAGGAGAGGAGGAGGAGAGGAGTGTTCCAGAAGGATCTGCAAATCGTCTCCAGATCACCCAGCAGAAGAATCACACTGTATGAACATCACCACTTGGCAAGCAGCTGAAGGCTTCAGTTTTCAGTATAGGCCTTTAATTTACTGCCACTTACCCAGAAATTGAACAGAGCGTGTAATGTCAGATTTCAGTATTATTGAACCTGTTTTTTTTACAGCTATGGGAGATTTGGCTCTTCTGACTACAAAGCTCCCCTTCTAAGAGAAAAAGGAGATATACAGCCCAAAAGAAATACAGAGCACCATGTTTAAGGCTGAACTGAATTGAATTCAGTGTCCTACCAAACTAAGCAAAGTATCTTGTATTGGTGATGAGTTTAGCAGTTTACAAACGTATACCTCAAAAAGAGGGTCCTCTCTGAATGCCTTAATATTTCCACCATATCCCATAATAAGCCTAATGGTTTACCACATAATTGCATCATTAGTAAAATGGTGTTCTTGTTCAGTTACAACTTTCTATTGGCTTAGAGAAAGGATTTCAAATTTGCATTTAAATGAAATTGAGCAAAGAGTGATAAAGGCTTCAATTAAAAGGCCACCTGTTTTTGTTAATTCATTTTTAATAGGAACAGTAAATATTTTCAGTTGATGCACTTTCTGCTGCAAGATTAGTACATTCTTCTCTTCTTTATCTCCAGTGTCAGACACCCCTCATTAGAGGAGTCTGTCATTTTCTCTGACTAAAGGAACCTGTCTCAAGCTTTATGAATCTGTTGGTACAAGACAAATAATAAAGTAAACCAAAGAGCTATTTAGAAAATGCAAACAAAAACACCCCAACGTATGATCAAAGTAAATTCTGTAAATAAATTATTTCCAAAAATCAATTAGTTTGAAGGCTGGGGGGAAGCTGGTTCCTCAAACAAAACACTCAAATTCTTTCTTCATTTACACTCTTCTTGGAGGTTACTGATCTCACTTGGGCATACTGGTATGAAACAAAAGTAATCTTCCATGTCAAAATTATGTAATGCAATTAAAACTTAAGGATTACAAATATGTAAACCACAAATCATGACAAGAAGCTTTTGTGGAGTATAAAACCCAACTGGTGTTCACGGAGTATGAGCTTCAACAGGGATCTGGAAACAATAAATCTTTCTATAAAATGTCTTCCTTCGATGCCAATTTTTTTCACTTTTTGGTCTTGTCTTATAGGTTCACAGGTCTAGTTTTGTTCAGTTGCCATTAGAAACATAGGAACTCATCTTGCTTTTCTAATATTTTTTAAATAAATTGTTGTCATAATTGCTTCTGTTTTCCACTTACTGTAACCATAACTACTAATTTGCTAACAACCGCTACACATCTGTTACAACCAAAGCTTAAAAATCCAAAATATCCACAGGAACAACTTGCAGTGGACACCCTTCTCTTTGGGGATGCAGCATAAGCATTAAATAAAGAATTGAAGCATTTCATTAGTTTGTGCTTGTTTCCTGTTAGCAGGATATCACAGTAGTAAATAAATGGATTAAGTTTCTTGTAGCATTAGCTGGGACAGATCTTCACAGTTGCTATTCCCTCTCAGATGCTTATTTAAGGGAAATTCAGGGGTCCAATCCCACTTTTAAAAACTTTATCTTCAATTTAAATTATGACTAGTTTTTAATGCTATGTGGCTTTCCGCAATGAACTTAACAGGGGATCATGTTTTCCATGTCTGGTTGAATAAAGAAAGAAATTAACAGAAATGTAAACAGAAAATATTCACCTGAAACTGCAGGTTAGGGGATTTACCCCCTATTTGTTGAAAGTTAAACATTTACAAAAGAAAATAAATACTGCACAACTCTCTCTCCTTACCTCTTCCCCTCTCTTGTTTTCCTTCCCCTGTATATATTTCTGATTGACATACTCACATAATTTGTTTGTTTTGTGTATTTGCTGGATGAAGGAATATATCAGGAGTTTTAAATAATTGATTTTTACTTGACTCAGCTTCTACTTCTTAACTGGTAGTTGCTGCAGTTGTTTTCTTTTAATGCTTGCAAAGCTGAACTAAAAATATCTCTAAGTGAAGTTCAGCATGACTACATGTTGCAAATGGTTTGGACCTAATGTTCTGCCATTAAATAAATATTTTAGTACTTTTCTTTAAAATTTGGCTTATCAGGATCACATGGCAAGGCTTTAGTAGTGGGAGGGGCTACAGGGGAGGCTTTTGGGAGATCGTAGAATCTTTCTCCATGTCCGACAGATCAAATGCTCCAGCCAGAAAAAAAACAACCTGCACAACTTCAGAAAAAATGGGGAATGAGACTATGTGAGAGAAACTCTTCAGACACCAAGGTCAGTGCAAAAGGAGGGGGAGGAGGTGCTCCAGGTGCCAGAGCTGAGATTCCCTGAGATTCCCTTGGAGCCCCTGGTGCGGACCATGGTGAGGCAGCTGTGCTCTTGCAGCCCATTCATGTCCAGAGTGGAGCAGAGATCCACCTGCAGCCCTGCCATGGGGTCCCTATGCCAGAGCAGCTGGGTGCCTGAAGGAGACTGGGACCCTGCCGGATGCCCATGCTGGAGCAAGGTCCTGGCAGGACTTGTGACCGCACAGAGGACCCACGCTGGAGTGGCTCATGATAAACTGCAGCCTCTGGGAAGGACTCATGCTGGAAAAGTTCACGGAGAACAGTCTCCTGTGGAACTGACTCCACACTGTAACAAGGGAGGAGTGGGAGGATTCTGCTCCCCTGAGGAGTGAGTGGCAGAGACAACTGGCAACAAATCCATTCCACTCCTCCTGTGACATTTTAGGGAACAAGGTAGAGAATTCAGGGGCAAAGTTGAGCCCAGGAAGAAAGGAGGGATGAGGGGAAGGTGTTTTTAAGATTTGTGTTTGTTTCTCATTAATCTATTCTGATTTGTTTGCTAATAAACTAAATTAACTTTCCCCAAGTCAAGTCTGTTTTGCCTGTGACGGTAGTTGGTGAGTGATCTCTCCCTGTTCTCATCATGACCCACAAGCCTTTTGTTGTGTTTGCTGTGCCCTGTCCAGCTGTGGAGGGGAGAGATAGAGTGACTTTGGTCAGCACCTGGTGTCCAGTCAGCCACCACAGAAAGCTAAAGAAACTGGAAAAAACATATAAATTACTGCTTTCAGTTCAGCTCTAAGGGTCAAAAGACTATAAATAATTACTATGCCTATAGAGAAGACTGTTTCATGCTCTCTAACGCAGTTCAGAGGACTCAGTGTTCTTTCTCTCATTCCCCTGGTAAAGCAGTATATGAGTTAATTATTGCTGTAGCTGTTACAGTTAAAACCAAATGGGGAAAAGAGACGGCATGAAAGTCAAGCTGAAGTAGTGGGAAATAGCAGCTTTTTTACTCAATGGCCATCTGCAGCCCAACAATATTGACCTGATCACTGGAAAGGTCACAACATGCTCTGTGACTGAAATGTCAAGTGCAGAAGAATATGTAGTCATCGAACTCCTGCAGAATTAAATATCTCAGTATATGCTCCAGTTTTAGAAGTGCGCATTACCTTTGTTTAAAGGTATTTAAGGGTGGAGCTAAGTTCATTTTTTTTTCAGTAAAAAACTGGATTCAATAAACAGCTAGGTTTTCTGTAGCATTTACTACCTATCTAAAGGGAAAAGAAAAGCATAATTAGGGATATCACCAAGTGGAACACTTGTAAACCTGAACACAATAAAGTCACATTAAAGAAACAACAATTCTATTTTCATTTGCATAAATATTTATTTTTTTAATTGCGTATACTAATAGGTTTTTGCATTTCTAACTTTCAGTAGAAATACACAAGTTTTATTGGCAAGCTTTTTTTCCCACAATTAATGCTTTATAAACCTGTTCTCAAACTCAAATCTATTATCTCACATTCCAACTAATTTTTACCAATAGAAAAAGACAAATATTTCTCAGATTAATCCTCTTTTTTTTGATAGGATAAAAAATTTATGGCTATCACATTAAATATTTAGATATTTGGTTAATTGTACTTTATTCATAGTGAAGATAGTGACCTGTTTCTCAGGAAAAAATAACTGGTGATGGACAGAATTCATATACTTCTAATTGTGACACCTATTGGCCAACAGAGGAACACATTTAAACATCTCGTTTTGCTGATTTCTGAAAATAAATCTGAAGGATAACATATCGTCAGGGTCATTTAAAACCACTGGAAACTCCTCTTTCAAAGAAGACTAAAGTAAGTTCAGAGCTCTGTTCCTTTGGGTTAAGGGGTTTTTTTTTGTGGTTGGTTGGTTTGTTCATTCATTTATTGCAGTTTTTTATTTGTCTGTTTTGTTGGTGGATGACTGAGGAGACATGCCAGTGGATTTGAGGTTGGGCTGAGAAAGCTTTGGGACTGATGTCCCCCAATGTTACAGCAGTGAATTTGTAACCCTTGCCAGAATAACACAATGGGATAGGAATTTATCCTGGTAGGTTGATGGCAGTTTGCAAGGAGCAGTGACAACACAGATAAATCTCCCGTTCTGTGCCTCTGTCAACTGCTGCTTACCCCATTCCATGGAAAACACAAACGCAAATGTAGTAAGAATGCCACTGTCTCTGGGTTGAGATGTACTATTCCTTTCAGCTTCTCTGGCCTGCTCTAAATCAGCAAAGAAACCAGAAACCACACATCACATTTAAACCACCCTTTGGGCATCTGTCCATCTCAGGAGCAACGTTAACTAGAATTGGAAATCTAACCTTTTTCTACTTCTGATGACTTTTTGATTTATCTTTATCATGCAGGAGGTTTAAAACATCTGAAGGTTAGTTTGACACACTCTTAAAAGCAGTGAAAGGCAGGGGGCAGGATAAGAATTTTAATATTTTGTCAAATAGAGGTTAATGATATTTTCTTCTGTGAACTATTTTTCCCTGGAAACCTTATTTTGCCCTGCTATGATGTTCCCATTTTAGCTCAGCTCATTGCATATGTACCATTGAAATTCTTCAAATTGATCCAAAACATGAGTGACCTCACACCCTTCTTTGTTCATGTAGTGGGAATAACACACACCAGAAGAGTTATAGTTCAGACTGGTATTGAATTCCTCAGAAAACTTTGCAAAGAAATCTCTTGCTCAGCTTTAATTAGGATTAACTAGTCAGAGGTCATAGTCTGTTCTGGTTAATACCACTTTCACCACCTGAAATATAAATTAATTATAAGATTAGGCCTAGTTTCTGAATCTGTCAAAAACATGTTATGCCTGTAGATGGTATTATAGTTTAAAAAGTTATGAGAGAAAGGTTTCACACAATATGTTTTAATTTTTTTTTTAATAGAGCTTAACTCCACTTTTTTTACAATAGTTTATTATATCCCTGATTCCCCTCATATGTGCAGGATACCTCATACATCCAGTTTGGGATTCAAAGAACCTCATTATCACTTCCAAATTGTGTTGATTTAAAAAAAAAAAAAGAAAAAAAACACCAAAACCGAACATTTTTCTTTCAATAATAAGGGAAGTGGATCACACAAATTCTTTAATTTGATAAACCTTCAGAAGCCATTATGATAATAGTAAAGAGGAATGGTTGTCATTTTGACCAGCAGTTTAACATTGATGGCAATTGCAAGACACCATTCACTTGTACAAAAACACGCCGAACTTACATTTGAAAAATTACGTGAAGGAAATAAAAGGAGAAGAAGTAAATTTTAAACATAAAGCCATGTGCAAGAAAAATACTTAACCATCTTATCAAAGACAAAGGGAGGGAAGGTGAACAAGAGTATGGATGGTGGTGTATGTGTACATAAGACAGAATGTATATATAGACACACAATACATGTTTATATAGATATACATTCCATATAGGTGAAAAAATATGTGATTGTCATATTTTATGCTGTCATAATTCCATACATTTTTCTTGCAAATCCAGAAAACTTCTCGGGGCTTCAAGTTTGAAGACTCTTACAGGTAGTGCAGGGCTTATTCATTACATATAGGTGAATCATAATTACACAAGAAATTATTTAATGCCATGATTAAAAACAACTTCAGAATAAGATTTACTCCTGAGTTCAACGAAAACTTAATGAGAATGCAAAGATTTTGATGGACATCTTGCCCTACTGAGCATCATTTAGTGCATTGCAAACAAGTCCTCTTTTCCTGCCAGCTTATAGGATGGAATATGCACAGCAATGGTCAGCTTCTGTGTTAAACTATCTACTTTTCTGCACTTTTTATCAAATTCCCTTCTCCTCAACATCGCTTTTGAAGTGGAGATGTTTCACTTTAAGCAGCCATGATGTTAGAGGGGCTGGCCTCTGCCTGATATGAAGGTCAGTTGAAACTAGTGCATCATCTACTCTCCTGCAGCATTCATAATATTTGTCCCATATTGAACAATTTAAATGATTTCTTAACATGACAAATACTTTATTATTAACACATACACACACGTTTCATGTATTTTTAATCTAACATTTAGTGCTAGAGAAACCTCGCTTGCCCTACTCCACAAATAATTTTTTTCGATAAAGTAGGTGGTTAAGCTTTCTCTACATAAAGTGCAGTCTAAAATTACTTGATACGGGTCAACATTTATACCAGTTTAGGACCACACCCAACACAGATCTAAGTCCAAAATTAAAGGAGAGGTGGATGGAAATTATGTGATCCTGGATTCATTACCTGCTGTGGGAGTGCATGCTGTGCTGGATGTTTTTAATGGAATGGCAAAAAAAGCCCCTTAATCTCTGTGGTAAATCTCCAATTGATCTCAGTTGTTGGGATTGTCATTAATTTTAACATTTTACTTGGGGATGTCTAAAGGTTTGAAGGAACTTTCATGTGGAAGAAAGTCAAGTGAACCTATGAAAAAAATGAAACATATGTATGTATATATCTTCTTCAGAGCCATCAATATCAGTCTGTAATAGCAGGAGTTACTAAAAACTGTACTTTTCCCTGGAAATTCACAGTCAATTTTAAGTGCAAAATTCTGATGGTAATCATAAAGATATCATACTGAATTTTACTGAAAGTATAAGAGGGGTCTTTTTTTTGATACCTGGTACAGTACTCCTGCCTACTGGAGTTCATTTTCTTTCTTATCTTTATGATTTACAATCTGAAAACTTGTTTTCTATTGAGGCTTTTCTAGCAGTTGATCATTTTGTATCCGTAGTTCATGATGAAGTAGATATTTTGATGAAGTAGTTTATTTTGATCCTCATGAATTTTAATTCAAGCTAAAATAAAATTTTGCCTTGCTAACACTAGTTTCCTTCAATATTCTCCTTTGAGTTTAATTTTAAAATGTAATTTTAAAATAAATTAACTATAGAAAAATGGTATTTGGAAATTATATACCTGTGAAACTGAAAGCTTAGAGAACTGCATAGCCTCTCTGAAATAGATAGGTCTAGGCTCCACCAACATTCCAATGCCAAAGAAAATACAGGGAAAATGGTTTTCTTTTCAGGTTTATCATATTACATGTATTGTGTCTCACCTACTTATTATTGTTATTACTGCTCTTACATGAATCATTATACTACCATATATTTCCATTTATTGTTTTGAAAGGTATTTTACAGTTTTGCTATACTCCAACATTTTTTTAAAAAATCACCTCATGGACATAAGACATTAATTTGAAACTTGGCCTTAACAGATCCATTATTAGGAAGATACCTGTCAAAATTATTCAAATTATGGGATATTTCAAATCTGGTGAACTTGGCAGTGGAGAGATTTTCACCATACTTAAAAAACTTCAAAATACACTCTCCGAGTGTACAAAACTAACTTTATACAGAAAACATAGAATACTTTCAATCACAATGATGACTTTGTAAATGTGCCTCAATGTTTCAGCACACTGAATGTTGGTAAAGTGAAATACTTTTCATAATTCTGAAATTGCTTTGGTGGATGAACATAAAATAATTGAAAACTTTTGTTACACAGCTTTTAAAGCCAAATAAAATTTTTCAATAGTGTACTTGCTGCATTATGCAATATATGAGGCAAGCAATTAACTTCAAGCAAATACTCATTTTCATTTCCCATTAACTCTGTAGTCATAGGGATGTTCTCCAAAATTAATCTCAGGGGTACTGGTTGGAAATGATGATATGTTGTCAAAGTTCAAACCGGTTGATTGTAGTATAATTTTTCTTTCTTTAGTACTCCTAATTCAGTTTCATTGATGTCCTGAAGATAATCAGGCAAACTGTGGTGTTACCCTCTTTCCCAGTGAGCATCATGGAACAATCATCACAAACTTCATTGTATTTCTGCTAGATATGGGGCAAAATATACGGTTTTCAGCAAATTAACTGGGCTTTTTTTCACATTGGAAAAGGTTGATATATTGTTTTCAATAAACAAAGCTTTTGATTTCTTTCATTCTGTGGATTAATCTTGGCAAATGACAGCATCCAAATTTTTAATCCTGAGGTAAAGCTTATGAATTATTATTGGCAATTTCTGCTGCTTCTGCTCAGTTTTCTTATTTCTAATTATTAGTAACAAAAAAAGTGAAAATATTCTGTTCCTAGAAGGTGTGGTTAGGATTATTTCTATGAAGAACTGATTAACCTATTTATTTGCCTCATTATCTGCATTACCTGGAATGCAGTATTCGCTAAACTTTGCAATAAAACATACAAGCAGCATAAACAGAAATAATTTTCTGTTTGTTATAGCTCCTAATATACTTTTTTTTGTATTTTTTCATTAATAGAGGTTTTGTATGTCTTTGTTTTCATTCCAAATACGTAGTTTTGGCACACTAAAAATGATAGTGGTAGGGTTTTTTTGCTCGTTGTTTAAATGGTATATAATTTTGTTACATACTCAGTATTTATATTAAAGACTACATTAAACACAAGGCGTGGATGGCCAGATGCAGAGCAAACCTGCCACAGAGACACAGTGTTGTTCAAATCAGAGCAGAGATTTCTTCAAGCAGTGCGACAAGATACTTCTGTGCTTCTGAGACCAGCAGCAGAAAACGGGAGGATTTACCCCGTGTCCCGACCACCTCAAACTGGTGAAATAATGCCCATGTGCACTGAGAAGGACAGACGGACCCCTTTAGCAGAATTTCATGATAGAACTTTATTTTAAGCCTTTGGATTCCACCCAAAACCCTTTAAACCTTAGGAACCCTCTAGGTCTTGGGAGGCTGTGCTTATGGTAACAGTTCTGTCTTGTCAAAATATGAATTTTAACAGCATCTACAGTTTTTATTGTTGCTATCATTATTCTTGAAACTCTAATCACTGTTGGTTTTAGATATTTTTATTTTCAAGAGGCTTTCCCATATAAATATTGTAAAGTGAGCAGATACAATCAAAAATAAAAACCAAACTACTTTCCTTTTTTCTCTGGGGTCCTTTACAGTGGACTGAGAAAACCTGACAACAATGCAGGGTCAGATCCACCTGCAGTGTGTAGAGAAGAGCAGTAGATTGTCTCAATGATATCAGGGGGCCAAGAGCCTTTCCCAATGAGATGAGATACTGGCAAGGATACAGTTTCCTTCCTTGTGCAGTGGCCATTGCTCTTTCCCCCGTTCCCATGCAAACAACAGAAACAACTTTTGTTCTGGAAAGTACTCATTCAAATATAAGGCAAATAAAGACTGCACTGGACAAGGAAATGGCACTGTGGTGATTCTTCAGCCCAGGATTTGTAAGTCATGTAGGACATTTGCATCTCTTCTATATGTTCAGATGAGTCAATATACCACTAGAAGCACTGGCAAGCTTGCACATGTGAAACCATGACTTTTTTTACATCAATATGAGGAAAAGAAAGACCAAAATAATAGTCATCTGTGTCACAGGAACTAAAGATCCATTAGAATATTTACGACTGTGTTTTTTTCAGTACTCATTATCCTGTCCTACTTTTTATCTTTTTAAAATATATTCATTATGAATTATGAATTTTTTTCTCATTTTCCAAGAGTCCTAGCACAAGATCTAGGCTCCAGCTTGGTCCATTTTAGCTCCAAAATACAAGGATTAAAGTTATGAAGCCCACAAAAGGGTATTTTTACCCAGGCAGGAATTTCATTCTATATAACTAAATATACAAAATACTAAGAACAGAATACCATCTTCCACTCTGAATTACTAACAGCAATATTTAGAATTACAGCCATCTTCTGCAGATATAAACATTTTTATCATAATATATTTTAGTGTGTGCTTTCTCTTTCCCTAAACTTAGATTTTGAGAATTTTAGTTAAAGAAAGAAAGTTATTTCAGTAACTTGATACAATATTTTTGGTTTTTCACTTTCTCATATCTTTTGTGATTCTATTGTTTTGAATTACACATCTAAGATGTCCTCTATCCTCTAATAATTTATCAAATGTATTAGTTATCTATTTATTATTTATTACATTTTTATACCAATGAAGAAATTTATTAAAGCCAAGAGTGTGGTCTTGTGGCCAGGAAGGCCAAAAGTATCCTGGGGTGCATTAGGGAGAGCATTGCCAGCAGGTTGAGGGAGGTGATCCTGCCCCTCTACTCAGCCCTGCTGAGGCCACACTTGGAGAGCTGTGTCCAGTTCTGGCCTCTCCAGTACAGGAGGGACCTGGAGCTCCTGGAGCAGGTCCAGCAGAGGGTCCAGACTGAGGGAGGGATGCCAAGCAATAGGACAAGAGGCACTGAGCAGAAACTGATGCACAGAAATATTCACAAGAATATTTCTCTTTCTTAATTGTGTGGGTGGCTGTGCACTGGAACAGATTGCCCAGAGAGATTACAGAGTCTCCCTCATTGGAGATATTCAAGAACACCAATCCTGTTCTCTAAAACAACTCTCCTTCAGCAGGAAGTTTGGATCAGATGTCCCACCTCGATCGCTTCCAACCAGACCCTTTCTGTGATTCTGTGATTCTTTAAATAACAGTTGCATGTAGCCTGGACAGATCTTCTTAAAATCTGTGAAAAAATCCCAGAACTTTAGGGCCCTGGTTTTTAGCACAAAGTACACAGCATTCCTAGCTTTTTTGGGAAGTTTCCAAGAAACTGAAATATTCAGAGCTTTTCAAAATCACCATATTGTTGATTTACTCTCAAATTCTTTTGATGAAATCGACAGTGATGGAGTAGATGCTTAGTTGTTGATAACATATTGAGATATGTGGTTTAAATTTAATTAGAGCTTGCTGAAAACTAGAGATAGTGGTTATATGAATTTCATGAAAAAAATAGAAGTGAGAAATAAGGAGTAAAATAAAACTGTAACGTTCTCATTCCTTTGTAATGAAAAATCACCATAAAAATTTTGGAAGTTAAATTAAAAACAGATAAAGATAAAACCTCGCTACCCAAAAGAAAAAAACCACCCCAACCAACCTCCTGTCCCTAAAAAAATAGCAAACTAAGAAAGAGAATGAAATATCTGTCAAATACATAATCATATGCATTGAGACCTTAGTGCTTAGTTAGGAAATGCCGAGAAACCCTCCTGGAGATAATATAATGAAGTTGATAATGAGGAGAAAATAAATTATATATTTCAAACGTAGTGAAATAGGTTTCTTCCATTAAAAAATATTTAAAAATGAAGGTAAGAACTTTTAAAAGTCTATAAGTCAACATTTACAATACTGACCAATATTGTGCTGTTAAAGAACTTGTGTTTTGAAGCTTTGCAATCAGCAGTAATTTATATTTTCAGTATATAAATTAATTAAAATGTGATCTAAATTATTTTTCCACATGTAATTTAAATATAAATTTAGAAAGACAATTAATCCATTAAAAAATGATTATAGGAGTATAACAGGGATGGTGTTTGGTACAAGAAGCAGCAACTTTTGTTAAGATTCCACAGTGGTGCTCCGGTGGGAAAAAATCAATTATCTCAGAAAAGAAGTCCCATGAATCATCAGGTTGAGTGAAAAACAGCTTAGATGGACTAGAATGGGTGTGAAGACCTGTCTGAAATTCTATGGACAGATGTTTCTTGAAAGACTTGTCAGTGTTTGCTGAGCACTCCACTGTCCTTCCTCAAAAACGTGCTCCTTAACCTATTTGTTAGGGTAGGAAGTGTAAGTTTTAAGTAATTAGTGAAAGGGGAAAATTCAGAACAATTTTGCTCTCTGTGACTATTGTTAAGTATAGGAATATTGCATCAGGAAATGAAACTTTTGTTATCATTGCTTTTTAAAAGGACACAACCCCAAGAGCTGCGTTTTGAAAATTCAAGGAATAAGTTCCAGGATGGTGAGCTTAGAAAATAGGTGGGGAATGAGTACTTCTAGAGTGTCAGCCGAGGCGGGGCGTGAAATAGGATCCAAATTGTCATGGACAGTAACTGTGAGAAAAGCTAACTCTTTCCCAGACAAAAGCAGCATAATTATCCATGCAAAAATGTTTCTAAGCATACAGAGAAAATTGTAGTATTCATACTGAAGCCAGAATACCAATAGAATCAGAATTTTTTTTTAATTAAGCAGTAGTTGAGCATAAGTTTTCAGGATAATCATTAAACACGGTGAAATGCTTTAGAGATGTGAATCCTTTGGGAAAGATTTCTCCTTTTTTGGACAGCTTTGCCCATAATCCTACTGAGCCAGCCAGATCAGTGAACAGATAGTCATCAATTATCACTGGTAACATTTTTAGAATTCCCTTATGTTGTCTCACTAAAAGCGTTTTATAGGAAAATCACGTGTAGTATGGATGTAGAAAAATACTTAAGTGCTGCGATTTTCCATGGCTTGATTTCTTCTGAGTCTTGTGTTTGCTATACCATGTTCTGCATATTCTTTTTCCATATGCACAACAATTCAAAGAATCACAGAATATACTGAGTTTAAAAAGGACCCACAAGGATCATTGAGCCCAGTTTCTGGCTCTTCACGGATCCATCCTCAAGAGTCACAGCATGAGCCTGTGTGCATTGTCCAAACACTTCTTGGGCTCTGTCAGGCTGGTGCAGTGACCACTTCCCCAGTGAGCCTGTTCCAGTGCCCAACCACCCACTCTCTGGGTGAAGAACCTTTTTCTAATGTCTAGCCTAAACCTCCCCTGACACAACTTCAGGCCATTCCGTTGGGTCCTGTCACTGGTGACCACAGAGAAGAGATCACTGCCTGCCCCTCCTCTTCCCCTCATGAGGAAATTGTAGACTGCAATTCTTTTGCCCCTCTTCCCCAGGCTGAATAGAACAAGTGACCTCAGTCACACCTTAAAAAGCTTCGCCTCAAGTCCCTTCACCACTTTTGTTGCCCTCCTTTGGGTGGTCTCCTATAGCTTAATGTGGTTTTTATGTTGTGGTGTCCAAAGCTGCCCCCAGCACTTGAGGTGAGGCCACCTAACTGCAGAGCAGAGTGGGACAATCCCCTCCCTTGCCTGGCTGGTGATGCTGTGCTTGACGCACCCCAGGACAGGTTTGGCCCTCCTGGCTGCCAGGACGCATTAATTCATCTGGGACTGCTCCTGGTTCCTTTATATACACATTCTTCCTTTCCTTTCTCTTTTCCTTTTTTTCCTTTTTTTCTCTTTTCCTTTCTCTTTTCCTCTTTTTATGACTTTGTGTCTCTTTTTGCTTTTCTGTATTTATCACTCCTTCTCCTTCAGACAATTCTTGTGATATTTGTACAACAGTTGTCACTAAATGATACACAACAGTAAAACTTCACTTGAAATTCAAGACTGAATACTTCTGAGATGTGCTCTGCTCATACTAGCTCAATGTTATTGATCAATGACAGCAAAGAACTGTAGAACAAAAGGAGATGAAGGGATGACAGAAATCACACAGAATCCCAGCAGAAAGCTTCCTACGGACACGTGAGACATTCGATGCCAGTGAGGCCAGGTCACTACAGTGTGCATTTCTCCAACTGACTTTCATATGTAAAGGCACAAAATTACAGGTCTTATTAAACAGAAGTCTTAGAAAAGAAATAGTTACATGGTGGTTATTGCTGTCATCCAGAAGTAGAAAAAAGCATTTTCAGTATTTGTCAGAATATTCTACTATATATTCTACTATATTTCATTTCAAAAATTGTATTGGTTCTCTAGGGATAAGCATATATTATTAGAGTTTAAATATTTCTGTGAATGTCTTCAGGTATTACCACTTCTGGTAACTTTATAGGTATTTTTTGAAACAATTTTAAATGAACCATATGCATTGAGTTCCTACTAAAAAGTGGGTAATATTTTCACATGAAAAATTAGATCCCCGCACTGAGATTATTCTGCCTCAGCTCATGGCATGTATTGAATTTATAACTGCTTCTTTTTTTTTTCTGTAAGCTTTTTTCCAATAATGAGTATTAAAATGATTATATGAAAATAAATTGCATTACACAGTATTGTAATGTTTTCAAAGATGACATTACATTAGTCTAACTCAGGTCAATTTTCTTTGGCCCTCTAATAGCATGGATAATACCTTGCTTTGTGGGTGTTTTTGCTCTTGTTATTTCTGATTTTCTCTTTTTTCCTGGAAGAAATGTGCAACATTTCCCGGCACACATAAATAAGGTCTGTTTTTAGATTGTACTGCGGGCACCATGTCTAGGTTTACTTCAGCCGCTAAATCTAATAAACATCTACTGGGATAGTAATTTTTAAGTTCAAGTTCAATATCAAACATGTCAGCAGTGCACTTAGCAAGAAGCAGGGCAGCAGTTTGAAGAAAATGCAGATCCAGCCACCAGTAATTTTTATCAAATTATAAACCCTTGTTAGAGTGCTGGGATTTCATCAGCTAACATTACCAAAATAAAAGCAATCCTTCTGCAGGAGGTGATTGCTTTTCTTAGGCATAGGTAGATTAAACATCAATTCATTTACATACTTTTGGCACATGCTCTGCCATTCACATCTTCATTATCTGCATTTGTAAAATGAATGCTACATTTTTCCCAGTATTATCAGGAAGTTTCATGCTGATCAGAAATTGACTGGCATTCATATTTATTTTCTTATATATCCTGATGTAATTTTTCATTCAAATTTTTTATGTTTTTTCTCCTTGTAAAATTATTGCTGATGACTTAAAAAAGTTATTCATCATATTGAGGTGTGTAATACTGTGGTAAATTATGCATATGTTGTTTAGAGGGATTAGTTCTACAGTAGGATACTGAAGGTCTGTGTATATTTGGCAGGTAGATTGAAGACACTGAACTCATTTTTCAAACAGCACAAATTATTTCTGAGTTAAGATTAGAGAAAGATGTAGACAATGTCCTATTTTAGTAAGTCAAATCCAAAATTTAAGGCATTAAAATTTTAGTGTGCTGATGAATCCTGAAGTTACCCTGTTCCACTACAAATTTATCAGGTTCTGAGTTAGGTAAAGGGTTGGATGTCTAAATTCAAAACAACTCCTAATGTAGTTTTCCACGCACTAGATTCAGAAAGTGTTTTCAGAAGTCACATTATGTCCTGGCTAGAGACTTCTGGCTGGAGAACCTTTCAAATGAGGAGGGACTGAGAGAGCTAGAACAGCTTATCCTGGGAAAGAGAAGGTTTAGGGTGATTTTAAAGTGTATTAATACTTGGTGATTAAAAGATTAAAACCTGGGAAATTCTACTCAAACACAAGAAATAACTTCTTACTTTGAGAGTAGTAAAACATTCTCATGGGTTTCCCAGAGAGGTTGTGGAGATATCCTTGGAGATTTTCCAAACTCAGTGGAACATTGTCCAAGGCTTCTAATTAAGAAGGATAATGGGGCTGGGCTGCATGACTTCAAGGTGTTCTTTCCCAGCTCAGCCGTGCTGTGATTCCATAACACAGCCGCACCCAAACACACCCCAGGAGATGGTATTTCCAATAGCCTAACTAAATACATGCCCATTAGCCTAACTAAAATGTGGGAGATCTCTGTGCAAAATACTCACATCTGACTTGCCTGGAGTTCTGGACATATATGACCCACTTCTGATACTTGCTCCTGAGGTATGTGTTAAAGCTATGTTTACAGCATATTCCTAATTGGATCTCCAATTTATTTATGTATTTATTTATCCTTCCCCTGAAGCTCTTCTGTGTGTTTCAGGGGCTTTAATCTGCATATCTAAATCAATGGAAAAATAAAGATAATCTGTTACCTACTCATTTTAGATGTGAGCTCAAAGGAGAAAAATACATAATAGACTTCGGAAGATAATCTCAAAATCTGTTTGTCTTCTCAGAATTTCCTCTTAAGTTTCCTAATTTTCCACTGATGATATCAATATATAATAATGCACCAAACATCTGCAATATTGCTTAAAAATGTAAGTTTGCTATCTACAGTGGCTGTATCTACATCATCACCACTTTTATATTTTCATGTTCAGCTTGCAAATGATTCAAGATATGTCTAAATACTGAGGCTTTGAATCACCTGTGAAAGATATTTGCTTTCAATAGTCCATTACATTAACATAATATGACTTAGATATTGGGAATCAATTACTTCATTAAGAAAGATTTGAGATATCTTGTCCTATAATCATGACAGCTCCGCTTTGTCTCTTTTCTTCCAGTCTTGACAGGGCTAGAGACTGTGACACAGGTTATTTTCCTAGGTGACATGAACAATATATCGGCCTAGCTCTTTTTATTTGTTATCATTTACTTCAAATACCTGACTAAACTAAACAATCTTCTCCCATAAACAGAATTTGGGTATGCCTATGCTCTCCAGTAAACTGACTGGAAAAAAAATCACTAAAAAACATATGGCAGAAGCTCAGAATGACTGAAGCAGGAAAGGACCTCAGATGATAATCTGGTTCCAAGATCCCGTGCTGAAGCTGCATAAAGCTAGTGCTGGTTCCCCAAGATCTTGTCCAGTTTGTTTTGACTGTCTCCATGGACTCCACTTCTTCTCCAGACAAATTGTTCCAGCACCTGATGGTGCTAAAAATGCTGTTTTCCTTATCAAATGGACCTCAAAGAACACTTTGGGGTGGGGTTTTTTTGTTTGTTTGTTTGTTTGTTTTTTAAATATCTTTTTATTTCCAATTATATTTCCACTTACAGAAATATGCAACTATGTCTTCCTTAAAACTTTGAAATAAGACTTTATCACTGTCCAATGATATTATTCTTCAACCTGTCCTAAACTAAATGGCGGGCCAAATTTTTTTTGTGCTCAGAGTCCTGAAAGCAAATCCAGCTTCTTACAAAATGAATTATATTTTCTGTTGGAAATCAAATCTAATAAAGTTATTAAGAGGTTATCAGGTATCTTTTGTGCTGGTCTTAAAACTTGTGGGCAACTTTCGTATGTGTTCTCCTTCTTGATGCAAATCTCTGTAACTTCTGATGAGTTCATATGATTTTTCATATCCTTTTCTTTCTTCTCAGGAGTTCCCATGGCGGAGCTGTGGGTAAACTGCATCAATTACAGCCTCAGTAATCTGTCTTGGTCCATCCCTGTCAGCTTGATAAGTCAAAGTCATTTCACTCCTTTGCCTTTCCTTTGGTTGAAGTTACAAGTCTGTTATTTTAAAGTCTTTAGGGGAAAAAAAAAAAAAANAAGAAAAAAATAGAGAGAAAAAATAAAAGGTAACACATTTTGGCTTGTGAAAGACAGATTTTTCACAGGGATTTGGTTTTTAGCTTTCTTCATGCTTTCTTGAAACTAGTTTTTCTATGACTGATGTTTCCAAATTACCTCTCTACTAGTTCATACAGCAAGTTTCTCTTCTGCTGCTCTGTCAAGGAGCAGAGTTTAAACTTTTTCAAAACTTCAAGAGTAAGAATAATCTCCCCTAGCTGTAGAAGTCCTACATCAAGAGTAAGTAAACTGTACTCTAGATGTACTCCATTCATAACAAATCTGACATTAGCAATATTAAATCCATAGTGTTTATGACATAACATCGGCATAAGAGTAAACAAGGTTATTCCTTAGATTTCAACAGATTTCTGTTTCAGGAAGATACAATGGGCTCTTGTAGATTTTACACGAAAGTTTCAGCAAAAACATTTTTAAGAATTTTAAATTGGTAAATCTTAACACCTGAGACAACAGCATTTTTGTGGTGTCCTGAAATTTATGCTACGGAACTAAAAATAAAATGGTGTCAATTTGCCAAGATGGGAATATGAAATTCAAACAAAAAAATAACATTTTTATTACAAGTTATTTATTTAACAATGCAACATTTTCATCCTGTCATGTACTACTAAATATATAATATAAAATAGGGAAAAATAATTTATTGCATATTTTCTTTTATTTTATCAAACTGAGCAAGTAAGAAACTGCACAGAAATGCCATCCATTATGGAAAATGAGAATAAGTATAAAAATAAATCTAAATTTTTGGGGTTTAGATCAGATGGATTATTAGTAAAAAGGTGAAGATCACCTAGAATAGAAATGGTAAAATACTTTTATATAGTTCCATGAACTAATTTTGCAATAAATAGATCATAGTCTGCCAGGATTTATTTCTGGAAAGGGAAGAAGCAGGCAGATTTTGATTTTCTTGTCAAAATCAAATATTTTCTTATCTTTCCTAGTCCAGAGATTTTCCTCACACAACCCCTGTGAGACCTGGAAGTAAATATGAACATAGATAGAAACCGTCTGCAGCAAGAAAATATCTCAGTGTTTTCAGTTGATTTAAAAGGACTTTTGTGTTCATAGTTAAATGTATGGCATGTGCTAAGCTGGACTAGGTAAGGAAAAAAATCCTTATAAAACACACGATAAAACATAAAACAGCTTTCTCAGCATTACCTATTGAAAAATATATTGCATGAAACTTTTCCAGCACTGCATTCTGGATCCTTGCTGCAGAAAGTTTAATTCTGTTTCTTTTCATTAAATGAGCTTACATACAAAGGCATCCATCAGTAGTCCTGGGCACCCTGAGAGATTCTGCAATGGAGGTCAGAAAGGGGGCAACAAAAATCAAGCAATATAGCACAATTGATATGGAAGAGACCAACAAATATTTATAAATGTAAGTGTCTTTAAACAGTCATGTCCTTGCTAAGTAAAATAACCAACACACTGACTGTGCAGTCAGTATATCTTGGATGTCAGCAGACCTACACTGTTTCAAATAAAATAGCCTACCTATTTTCAAAGCTGAGAGACTTACTTTGAAAGTACTTTAAATAATACAATTTTTTTTTGCTACATTTTTTACTACACTTGTTAAAATAATATAATCAGGCAATGCTGCAAAGAAGGTTATGCTATGTAATTTGAAACTCCAAAGATAAAATCATGTTCCAATAATGTCTATATTTATAAAAAATTAATATTAATTGCTTCTACATATTTTGGAAAAACTTTTAAACCTAGTATCATTGTATTTATATAGAAAGAAATGAGCAACTTCAGAGGCATTGAACTCAACATCTGAATATTGGAGGTTGGGCTTCATTTATAACCTCAAGCTTCAAGCTAAAGCTTCTCTACTGGATATGTTTTGCAGCCAATGGAGAGGGAGCAGCTGACCTCCAGAGGGTGATTAATCTTTAGCAAACCACGAATTTCCCTTAGATACTGCTCTTTTTATTCCATAGAATGTGAAGCAACTATGCTGTCTGTTATTCAACTCTTTCCCTATATAAGAAAAAACGGTAATATAACTTTCAGGTAATAGAACCATGGATGACTTAATTGATCAAAGTGAAGCATTAGAGATTGTTGGAGCAATATTTCAAAAAGTTTTCTTACTCTATTGGAAAAAACTGTCGTTTGAGTGCAAAATCATTCTCTCAGAATATTTCCTGCTGTTATACACTAAATCCCAGTTATTATACTGCCTGCTTAGAAGTCTAAAGATTGTTTAATTTGCAAGAAAACTCTTTAGGAAAGAAAATGCAGTTAAGGAAGAGATCTATGAATTTCATTTTTATTTTCATTCATTTAAGAGAACTTCAAATTAATAGTTTCAGATCTTACACTTCTACACTAGGTATCTGTACATCATAAGGGAGGGGAAAGGAGGAAAAACAGGAGATGTCTCTAGAAAAAAAAGTAAATAGAAAAAAATAAAAATAAAGAAACATTCCTATCCAAAAAATTTCCAATCTCTCAACCTTTGAATAAAAGCCTGTTCCATATAGAACTAAACTGTGGGGTGAGCTTTGATGTCTGTGAGGATAGAAAGTTCAATGAGTTTTTTGTGATACAAGACTACAAGGATAATTTCTGAAAAGAAACCTGAAACATCTCAGACTTCTCATTTTGATTAAAAATCTGTGATTTCAGTCTAGTGCATGTTTTCTTCTTGCAACACATATAGGATAAGTAGGATTGAAAATAAGCCTAAACTTCAGAGTTCTCAGTCAAGGATTCAGAAATTCAATTCATAGCAAGGAATTAGCACTTCTCTCTCCTCATTGATTTAAAGTAAGAAAAATGAATGTAAACATTGAATTAAGGAACTGGCATTCTTAATAAACTTCAATATATTGAAGCTTGTGAATTAAATATAATCACTGATTAAAATATAAAATAGGTCAGGAAAAATAATTAACCAGAGAAGATAAATTGATGCCTAATATTTTTCCTTCATGAGATGAGGTCTTCTTTTAATAAAAAAATATTTACTTGACTAGTATTTCCAAACAACAATAAGGAATTTTGAGGGATTTTTTTTTAATACCACTCATGTGAGAATATTATCATGTATGGAATGATACCCCAAATTATGTTGTGGGGTTTTTTAAAATTATATTGCAATTCAACATATTGGGATCCCAAAACAGGAGTTGATGCATTGTGATATGGTAAATCTTTAAATTTAAAAAATTTCACTTTGGTGTGCTAAGAAGTAGAATCCTACCTCAGATTATTCAGTGGGCATGTTTTGCTAGTTGTCAGCCTTATCCTACAAATCCTGTGAAGGCATTGCTCTCCATGAAGCCATTGAAACTTATAAAGTTATAGTGGTAATATAAGTTGTATATAAAGTTATAGTGGTATAAAGTTGTAGTGGTAATAATGGGAAGAATCAGAACCAGGCCCTTCAGTTCTTCGCTATTGTTGGTGTGCAGCTGAACCTTTTACTTAATCTCTTATGAAAACCTAGATGGGACTTGACTTGCACAATACCTGCCAACATGTGCCTAAATAGATGGTGGCTCATGACCTGCAGATGGAAAATATCCATATCCAACATCGATTATAGAAGAGAATGAAGAAACTGTAACCTCTTTTTGCAACTCCATATCCCAGTGATCATGAAAATGGAGGTGTTATACTGGCACAAGTCAGCAGAAAGTGGTTTCACTATATTTGCATGATAAAGCTGGAAAAAAGATACATCTCAAAATGCAGCTCTAGGAAATAGTGAAACTTACTGCCCTCAAAATCATGATCTTTTTCCTGAAATCTTTTATTAAAGAGTATTCCTGAAATTTATATTGTTAGTAATATATTTTGAAAACTAAGAATATGTGTTCCCTGTAACAGAATCTCATCTAGAATATTTGCATTCAGGTGAACCTAATCACTCATCAGGTGCCTAAAACATGATCTACCTTAAAAACTGAAAAAGCCTAGACAAATAGGATAAGACTCATATTATATACCAAGTGTATATTAAACTTTTGATAGAGTTACTCTTATATGAATATTAAAATTATGATCCTGAGTATGTAAATATTTTCTCAATTCATAACTTTCCCAGTATAGTCCTTCACAATTATTCTGTAACCTTAGCAATCTAAACAGTTCATGCACGAAAGCAGAAATTAGAAGGAAACAAAAGCTGTAATTCAGCTAAGACATTTTGCATAACCTTTTATTAAGATGAGACCCTAATGTTATAGATTTAGGGGTTTGGTCATTAAATGTTTTTTGAAATTCTATTTCTTTGCTTCAATTGAAGTCTCAACAAATGTACAAGTAGTTGCAATGGTTACTTTATCAACCATAAACATCTTTACCCTGTTTTTTGATCCTGTTGCGCTTTTGTTATGAAGAACAGTGTTCAACACAAGCAGGATGGGTTTCACTCAGAGAGTGAAACATCTAGGCTTGCACGTCTACAGATGTGCATGCAGGATTTAGTTGTTTAAACAGAACCATCTAATGACGTTTGAAACATCCTCATGTAACCCACCTGCTTTCTAGTTCTTATTCCAGAAGGTATGGATCTCCTGCATTTATTGTGGTATAACTGCCAGCCCTGTTTATTTGCTCAAAATATATATATATGATATTCACAAGGTCATTAAAATGATACTAGATGTGTTTTAGCAACTGGACATCATTCTAGCTGTCAGTACTTGAAGAAAACTGAGCTTATAACATCAGAAGAGTAATTCACCTCAACTGAATGTAAACATCTAAGATGTGATTCAGTTACTTATCCATAAACCTTTACCGTCTTTTGAGATAAACCTCCTACAGAAGATAGATGCCTTTCACGAGGGACAGCTAGAAGCCAACCACAGTATCCTAAGACATCTAAAACCACCCAACTGGTTTTAGGTAATTTGATTTCCTATTATAGGATTATCTATGAATCCTTTCAAATTCCTGGAACAATAACTGCCAAAATATCAACCAATATTTCAATGATGTCACAAGAAAGACCTGCCATTTAAGTCTTCCTGAATTTTGCTTCACTCTGCTACAAAGAACAAAATGAAATATGTTTCTCCTACTAAAGCAGCATTAGCCTTTTTACTTTTAGGTTTTTTGTGGTCAAAATATATTATTGCTGGTGAACAGAAGTTTAATTTACAGTCCAAGAAAAAAAAGAAACATGAAATAATATAGTCCTACTCCTACTCTCAAAAACACAGAATAATGATCAGTGTTGCAAAAAATATCACTTAATATTGTTCTGCAGCATTTATGGATTCTTGGAAGATGCATAATATTGAAGTACCATTCTGGTACTGCAAAGATTTTTATCCTGCATTCATGTTTTATGTTTTGAACATTTAAACATTGCACAAGATTGATGTTTACTTTTCAATTGATTCTAGCACGCTTCATGACAAAGCAACTAAATCTCTAAGAGTTTGCTCACTGGAATGATGATTCAGTTGTAATTTTAATGGGATTGTGCAAATTGACAGCCTTTCCTGCAAGCAGTATGCCTCTGAAATGTGGTCCATCTTTGATGTAGTAACACAAACACCATGATGAGCTGAAGTGTGATTCTACTGAAGAAGGAGTATGCAAAACATATGGGTACGTGCAGCTGTGTGCTTCAGCCAGTGTAAATCAGTGAAGCCAATTTAAGTTAGTGGATCCCTACGAATTTACATTAGCTAAAACCCTGGCCCTGCATTTTCTTCTCAACAGTCCTGAACATCAACATTGGTTTTAGTTTCTTATGAAATTCTATATTATAATAAAGTACTTAGGTATGTTTAGCCAATCAATTTGCTGGGTAAATGGAATAGGCTTAATGCTGTAATTGTGCAATTAGAGTTATTTGGTCTGTGTATAGCTAGCCATTCTTAGATTAACAGATTGATAAGGATACAAAGAGAAGGCCAAAGCATTTTTTTTTAAACTGAAACCTTATTTCATTATCATGTAATTGGGTTAGGTTTTATTTTATTATTTCATATTTCAGTGGGTATGATAAATTTGAGGTGCCTTGACAATGATGCTCATACTAGGATTTGCCTCGTCCAAGATTTAGCTGGGGTAATGTTACTGTCCTAAGATTTGGTTTTGGAGCACAGGGTTTGGAACAACCCAAATATCATATTTTTTGGGGAATAAAATAAATTGTGCTTTACTGGTATAACTTTAACACTTAAGTTTTTGTGTACAAGTTCTGATGCCTTGTAATTTCTAACTTCAGAAGAAAATGTGAATGAATGCAAAGATTAGCATTAAAGATCTTGCTTTCCTTTCTGTTGCTCTGCTGGTCTTAACAGAACTTTATGCAAAACATGAGAAGGAATGGGAAAGAAATATTTAGAAAATATAAAAAGTATTCAGCAATTATTTTTGATTTCTATCAATAATTTATTCCTGTGTAGGATTATATCACAAAATATAAATCATCTATTTTGCATTAATGAGGAATGGGATTCTTGCCATAATTATCACTGCTGTCTTTTTAGTGATGTATGTGCAGTAAAATAAGCTTATCTAGTTATAGGTATTTATCAATACCTATAGCAGGATATTAAACGACTCCTGGATAATGGCATGCAATTATCCTGACATTAAATAGTTTGGACAGTACAAGTGATACCTTTGGCCTGAGCCAGACGGTACTCTGCAACAAAATTCCTGAACATTGTTTGGCATTTAACGTTAACCAGGAATATTTCTGAATATATAGTTTGGATATGGCCACTCTCTTTTGAGGTTAGGTTATGCTGGTTGACACAAAATATCTGAAAATAGTCCCAGGGGCTGTTAAATTTATTAGATTTGATATAAACTATATGTCTTTCCTAAATTGTTCATATATTTCTTTTTTTCTGTTTTGGAGTGTGGTTTTTTGGGGTTTTTTTTTTTGTTATAACAAAGGTCTACCTGTGCCAGTAGGTTATTTCTGACAGTGGTAGCATCAATGTTTAGGGAGAGAGGGCAAGAGGTTATTTCCTGGTATAAGTGTATAAGTTATCCACTTTTTAAAACCTGAAATATGATTTCTGAAGAAAGAGGTTACACCCATACATCTTGTATTTCATAAGGCTGTGCAGTTTCTTCTTGAACCCATGCTGCAGTGTCCTGTCACAGTGCATTCTGCAATGCATGTGCACTGTATACCTAATTTGCTCCAGTAGTCCATCACAGTTTCATTGTGTTCAACCTTCCCTTTTATGCCAAACAGTGATTGCTCTATCCCTGTGTGGTGGCTTGACCCTGTCTGGATACCAGGTGTCAACCAAAGCCAGTCTATCACATCCCTTCACTGGATAGGTGGGGAAAAATACAACAAAGGCGTTGAGATAAGGACAGGGAGAGATCACTGGCAGCTGCCATCATGGGGAACACAGACTCGACTTGGGGAAACTAGTTTAATGTATTACCAAATAATAGACTACCTAATGCATTACTCAATCCAGAGTAGGATAATAAAAAATAATAACAAATAACGCCTTAAATACCTCACCCCTTTGTAGGCTCAACTTCATACCTGAATACTCTTCCTCGTCCAGCTCATCAGCTCATGGCAGGTTCCATGCGTCACACATCCTCTCTGCCACTCCTTCCTCCTCACACTCCTCCCCTGCCACAAAGTGGGGTTCCAGTGTGTTCACTACCTTCTCATGTGAAAGAGTACCCATAAAAAGTTTTTTCTATTTTTTTTTTCAGTTCTGTACCTGTGGGTATGCATTCAGACGCATTATCACAAATTAACCACAGCTCAACAAGCTGTTGAGCTACATATGTAGAAATATTTCCTTCCATAGTAGAAAAACACAGCACCAGCTACATCAGAAAGGAATGTTGTAATTTGTGTCCTATATTTTAATTTATATCTCTTTAGAAGAGAAAGCAATGTGAGAAAATAGATTCCATGTCTTTAGGTGATCAGAGAAAGATTAAACAAACTAACACTAGGTACTTTAATGGATAATGTTTTAAGCATAAGAAATCCAGCACTTTGATTTTCTTTGATAATGCTAATTCTATCGTCAAATTTAAGAAAATGCTGCACACCATGGATGAGAGTCTAATAAAGCTTAGAACATGCAAAAAAACAACAGTATCTGTCTTTATGCTACTTATTAGCTGCAGTTTATGCCAAATTTCAGTTACACATGTTGAGTGATTTCTATCAACCAGAAGTTCCAATAAAACAGTGAGCCTAACTTGATATGTTTCTAATATCATTCTCTCTCTTTCCTTTACGTATGGATTCAATTCCACAAGCAAAATATTGTCTTTCTTCTGTGTGTAGGCTTGATGTGCTTTTACTTTGGACAAGTAAAAGCTGCTCTTTGTAATTCTGACAGCACAGGAGACCGTGGACTGATGGGTCCAGGAGAAAGAATAAGACACTGAGCAAGGAGAGGTAAATACATGAATCTCTAACACTACTTCTGACTAGTGAAAAAAAGAAATTCTTTCTTCTGTCTGATATGGCTAACTAAGCAGGGAAAAAAGCCCAAGATCTTCATATACCGTTCTTAGCCTCAGGCAACTTGAAAGTGTGAATCATAAATAGTAAGCAAAGGAAGAAAATTCTCCAAAATATGTTTTTAATTCTGCCAACATCAGCAGTCTGAGCTAATATTGACTAGACATTAGGAAAGAAAACTAATAATAGTAATAATAATAATAATAATAATAATAATAGCAATAACTGTGAGAACCTAGCTGCAAACAACAGGATTGAGGTCAGAGAAATAATGGTATAGGAAAATCCTCTGGCTTTATCTGAAAGCAGGACATGGGAACAATGGTATTCAGCTTATCTTAAATATCTTAAAATAAGGTCTGGAGATAAAACACACCATGATCACATGTAGTGAAAACAGTCATATGGTTGGAATTCCAGTGTACATAGACAGTTAGAAACTAGAAGAACTGAACTCAATAATACTGAATGAATAGAACTCAAATGTCTTCTGTCAAGGGAGTATTGGCCTAAAGTTCTTCCTTCCTTTCTTTTGTAGTATTAAATTTGAAATCATTGTTTATATTTCAACATGTTTACTGTATGTCTCCTGGGTACACTATTGCATGGAAAACATTTGCTGTATCAGATTTTTCAAAGATCAATAACTCCCAGTGTTTTCTGACCTTGATACTTCTATGATGATTCTGATGCTGAAAACTTTCATTGTGTTGTCTTGCTAATACTAAGAGGTCTATTAGTTTATTTCTTTGTCTTCAGAATGTCATATTCTGAGGAGAAATCATCAGGCTTAATAGAGAAATCTATTCAGATTCTCTATTTCAATCCCAATTATTACAGCTCTCTTTCCTGCTGGTATTGCTAAGACCATTATATTTCCATATTAGTTATAGGAATATTTCAATTATTGAGATCACTCAATTATTAATACATGCTCACATGTCATGTGTAAACAAAATATTTTTTTTTGTTTTCAAAAGAAATAGCTAAAATAGTATTATCAAGGATCTCCACATCTTCTAACACTGATATGGTTAATCCTTAACCCCCTGTAGAGTTAATGAATATAAATATGCACATTGACTAAACTAGAGCACTGTGATCATAAAAGCATTGAGCCTGGCTGTATCAGCCAGTCCCAGAATGCACAGGTAGTTAAAATTTAGGTAACACAACCCAGTTTCCAAAAAGACACAAAAGTTATCACTCCACCTATCCATCATACACATACAAGACTATAGCCTTGTCATCCAGTTTAGCACTCAAAGTTTGAAATTGAGGGAATATGTCACTCTTCATTTCTCTATTCTCTTCCCTACAAGTCTTTCCACACAATTTTCTTGATTTCCCCTAACAGCTTCCAACTACTTCCAGATTTTTCTCCTTGAGCTTAATCTGAATGAAAGATAGTATATTTAACTAGAGCTCCATGTTTCTCAGGGAAAAGCAGCAGGTCAGTTAAAACAACAAATCTCCTTGAGAACTGGGATACACATCAGATTATTATTATATGTGTGATTGACTGAAAACTAAGACTTCAGTCTGTGAAAATATGACATGAAAGTCAATCAAGTGTTTGAAAAACTACTTTATTGGGCTTTTTAGAGAAGTATATCTAGTCTCTGAATAGAAAATAAGCTTTTCTATAAGTGAAAGTGCATTCAGTTGCTTGAATGTTGATGGCAAATAATTGATTGGTGTATGGATAAAGAAAACCAACTATAATTTTGTAAAATTGTGCTGTGATGATAAAGTAAATAATTACTTAGTACAAAGCAAAAAAAGAATTTTACTTGTGTCAAATCTAAAAAAATAGTGTTTGTCATTGGATTTTATCTTTCTCTGAGTATTAGAACAATGATAATAATATAGATCAAGATTATTTGGTGCAATTCATATGGAAGAATAAGGTGAACTATAAATAAAAATTCTTGAACTGGTTTGGGCTTTGAATAGCTCAAGTTATGGTATGAGTGCTTTTTGGAGATAATTTATTCATGTGTAACTATCTAAAAGCTGTTGAAAGTGGGATGTTATTCAAAACTAGCCACATATTAAATGGAAAAGAAGATAGAGAATAGGTGTAATTGGAAGAATTTCCAGTCTGTATTTGTATCATATTTTAAAAAAATATTTTTTTAAATTTAATTGTGGTTAAGTGAAAAAGAGAATTAAAAAAAACAGAATGTGAAGAGAAAGGAACATAAAACCCAGGGTGCAACATGAGATAAATGGAGCTAAATAAACTTGTCCAATAAAAACACCTCTTTCAAAATTCATTAGTACCATTAAAAGACATGCAAAGGAGAAAACATCAAGTGATTGAAGTTATGTCTGCCTAAGCAGGCTGTGCAGTATGTAGAGAAGACCTGTAGTGAAAACCCAGAGAGGAACAGCCCCGAGGATCCAATGTGCATTCTGTACATGTTTCAGAGGAGAATGGAATATTTAGGATTAGGTCTAGTCTGAATGCCCATTAATGGCTGTAGGATCCTGCATGTGCTCCTGGCGTGTGTCTTTTCATTTAATTTCATCAGAAAGGCGTCCAGCTCATGCACTCCAGTACCTCTTTACAATGACAGCACAAGTACAGAAAAAATTAAAACTGGAAGATTTTTTTCTCAGATTAACTCCTAAACCCAACTAAGGCACTAATATATACAACTCTTGCAATAAATAGAGGGCAGCTCCTACGTGAAGAGGAGCTCAGATTTGGCTCATTTTATCTTTAAGGTGTCCAAAATTATCTGACTGCTTAACTCTGGTGAAATCAGACAAGGACTTCAGGGCAGGGCTCCCACTCCCTCATTTGGAGCAAAAGAATCAGAGCTTTTTATATTCAGTGAATGGGGGAAGGACTCATGGAATAACAAGAGTCTGTGTTGCTGCAGTAAATAAGAAGAATATATTTTTCTGCGCTTGCAGAAGAAACAAATCTCTGACATTGGTGTTGCTCTGAATACAAGTTCTTAGGCATAATTAAACAACAGATTCTATTTCTGGAAACCAAATAAATGAAAATGAGCATTACTTGAATTACAGAAGAAAAATCAAGAAATCCTTTATCTTTCTATTCACAAAAGTTAAATAGAATTTTAAAACCTAATCCAAATAAATCCTAATTTAGTAATATTTTAAACTGTTCACAAGACCACTGAACTGCAATGTTTGAACTGATACCACTGGAATTCATATAAAGTTTTAGCTTTTAGATATAACCTTATGAGGTTCTCTGACCAGAGAAAATTGCTTTAATACTCACTACATTGTATATAAACCAAAGGTTGGAAGCTCTGGGTTTTAAATCCCTGTGACTGAATAATTCAGAAATTTGAGATTGATACTGAGATTCTCCCTTGGCTCTACTCCTTATGTGCCCAGTCTGAACCAATCCTTATTGACAGGAGAATCAGCACATATTGAGGTCATTGCAAGACCAGACAACACCTCTTTAGTCATTTACACAGCAGATTTCACTTGACATCAGAGCCCACAGGATTAATCTCACCTCCTTCAGACTGGAAGAAATTACTTGTTGCATTCTGACATGGTCCTTAAATGTTCCTTCTGTAATTGGCAGAGATGAGGAGGCACTTCCATGGAATATCTAAGGTCATAAATGTGAATTTATTTCTGGAAGGGATAGTTTTCTCTCTTTACTGTAACGGAATCATAGAGAAACCAGCTTTGGCTTACACATGCAAACTAAAACAACAAGAAGAAACCCTGAGAAGGATGCCTCAGGCCTGTGTGCAGCTCTCTGCATAATGGTTCTTAGACTGAATTGGTACATCAGCTCCAAGTTGTGCCTAAACTTCATAGAAGCCCATTTTTGGTTACTGGGTCTATCACTGGACCATAAATAACCTTTTGGTTTCATTTTCCTTTTGAACAGCTCTGCTTTCAGTAGTGAAGTACATATTCTTGGTTCTGTCTCTACTTGCTGTTCTCTTCATTTCCTCTTTTTTTTTTCTTTTTTTTTTCTTTTTGTTTTTACTGAGGGGAATTGGAGGGTGTGAGAGAAGGAAATCACATTCTAAATTTATGCTTTGTTTATTTGAGCTCTTGTTTGTATATGACTAGTTTAATCGTGCACAACATTCACCCTTCATTACACTGAGCATTGTTAGAAGTAGATGCCTCTGAGCACAGTAATGCTTAATTTGCATTAATTTTGCTTTGCTCAATTCTTTTATAGTGATGCAAACATGTGCCACAAATTGCTCTCCATTTTTTAAATCACAAAAATGCATAAGCTACACTCCCATATTAAGTAGCACTTAATTTGCTGAACTCCTCTAAAGTAACTAAAAATGTTACAATGTTCTCAAATCTGCAAGAAAGAACAAAAATGTCTCAAAACAGGCAACAAAACAGTGTCTGCATAATGATAATCAATTATGAAAAGGTTTTCACAAACAACAAATAAGAAAATAATTATACTTAAATCCTGGGGGTTTTTTTAAAATTTCTTCCCTTTCCATCTTCTCTACTTTCCTGCAGGTACAGGCCAGCCAGTATCATTTACTTTGCTATGGTGTCTAGAAAAAGGCTTGTAGCCAAATACAGCTTTCATTTAGCTACCGTTGAAATTAGTATTAATTCTGTTTCCCATTTAACTTCTCCAATATATATTCCCACATTGTCATTCATTACTATTGTTAAAGTTGTACTAGAAGATGTCTTGTGGTTTTTTGTTTACTTCTTTTTTTTTCAGAGAAGTGTGCACTCCTTCAACTTATTTAGGATTTGATGATGCTGTATGACTTGTATGTATTAGCCCAGGAACCACAGAGACTGTGGAGAAAAACAAAAATCCACCCAAAGGGGGACTATCGAGCACTGAGTTGGCTATGCAGCAGAAGCAAACGGTACTTTCTTTCTCCCAGATGTCCTAGATTCTCTCCTTTTCCCAGCAATAATGTTTTCACTTCCTCTTGTGGTTTAAATAAAATACTCAAGCAGGCCAGGAGAGAAAAATCAGCACAAAAGACCTTATAGTAAGTATTACAAGCATTAGGTCTGATGGCTCTATTTTGTCTTAATATTGTCCCTATTTTGATCCAGCTGCTGCAGAATTTCATCTTAAGCAGTGGCCCAACTTTAAAAAAAAAAGAGTCTGAGAGCATATCCAGCTAAGATATACAAAGTATCTTAAATCCTCATGAAAATGTTCCTTTTCAAAAGAGATGTGTTTTAACACAGTCTCAGGCAAGGGACAAAGTTATATCTGCACATTCTCTAATCACCAATCAAAATGGGACTGTCAGATTTTCTGGTTTCTTTCAGTAACATTTCCATATAAGACATTGCTTCTTGTTTGGTTGCATTTNGGAAGGGCTGGTGATGAATATTCCAAGCAAGATCATGTTTCTACCTATACCCTCTTTTAAAATGCCTGGGATATGGTCTAATTGAGGTTAACTCTGTGTTCTACTCCTAGCTCTGGAAAATTGTGCACATGTTTAGTCCCTTGCCTATGCTGTGCAATTCCCTCTGAACTTGTGCCAAACTCCACTCCTCCACACTTGAATGTAATACAGTTGTTTCAAAGATGGCAGTGGAACCCCAGTGAGCTACATCTTGTCATCACAGGGACAACTTAGACAGACAAAAATCTTATCTGGGATGGGCATTCAGACTCTTACATGCATCCCAAACATTCTGCATTAACAACTGCATAAATGAGTTTGAATGTTCACATACTCAGAGATGCTTGCATGGGAAAGATGCAAAGCACAGCAGCATTTGCTGCAAGGGCCATTGCTGAAAGGTGAAGGGCATTACTCTGCACACTGTCCTCTCCTCCCTGTCCTATATTGATTCTCAAGGAGAATTTTATCCATGAAAACTGTCAGAATTCCAAACTGGAACAGCTTTCAGAGGAGATTAACCTTCTCCATGGCACAGCAATTTTCCCTCCTGAGGAAAGCCATATTATTTCAGTCTGAAGAAGGTGTCTATTACTTTAGAATTTAAGAACCCACATGTTTCTTCTCAGAGAGAGAAGCAATTACTTTAACTGCTGTGCTCAGCATGAAAATGTTTGGGGAAAAGATGCCTCTCTTAATCATATTTTGACATCTATAATTTGAATGGAGCTAAGTATATGAAAAACTAAAATATAAGTTAAAATGTGTACCTATAATAACTACCATGAAACTTTAAAATACGATGTATAACTTATTAATATTTTACTGTGTGGAAGTACATTTTAATGTACTATTCTACATTGAACCTTTGAGGGTCTTTTCTCATTAAAAAACAGTTTCACTGAAAGATATTCTCATACACAAAACCATACTTTGACTATCTGAATAACTATGGCCCTTGATTTTTTATTCATTAACAGTTCTTTGTTAACAATTGAACAACTTCTGCAGCGATAGAGGAAACTCCTCAGTGTTTTTCCACTTCTGACAAAGAGGATTCACCCTGTAATCTTAATATTCAGTTTTGAATAAAGGGTTAGATTACCACAATACTTGTTCTATTATCAGGTAATATATTTAATTTTGGAGGTTCTTTTGTTTCTTCTATCAGTTAAAGTGCATGGAAACACTGCCACAAAATAGCACTTGAATAAGTGCTTTGTCCTCCATTTTCCCTCCAGCAAAGGAAAGGATAACATAACTGTATAGCTGCAAAAAAATCATCTCAAAGGATTTGCCTTTGGTTTGGACCATAGAGGTAAAAAATGCCTGGGGCATAGCAGGTGTAATGGGGCAAGACTCATACCCACCTGTGTGTCTCCTGAAATTTTCCTCCTGAAATTCTCACTGCATTTGCAGGGGCTGGTCCAGTGCCAGACAAATACAATCTCCCAAGGCAAAGGGGGATGTCTACTTTAAATTATTGGCCACCTTTCACAGTTATAACACTGCTGAGAGGAAAGCCTGTGGGAGAGACGTTCAATATATCACGGTAGATCTTGATGTCATGTCACCTATCAGTGTGAGCCCTTCCTAAGCTTCCTAGAAATCTACTGCTCAATCAGTTTGTTTACCTTTCTTTTTGCACTTTCTTCTCTCTCTCTTATCCCTTCATTTCCATGGAGGAAATTGATAGGCTCTTAGGAGGTACAGAACCGTCCGCGGTTATGTGTAAGTAATTTTTGGTGGCAGGACTGTAAGGTGTATCCCCCTCTTCCCCTGGTTCCCTCACAGCCTCATCCCATTGGAGTTTTCCTTTTCAGAGAGTTCCCTCTGTGAATGGTTTCCACAATCACAGCTGCTGCAAAAACACTGGATAACCTCAATCTGTATTATCTTTTGAAAAGAATCATTTAATTAAAGAGGATGGAAAAGGGGACAGGGGATTGTTAATGACTTGAATATTTTGTTCTACACTACAGCTTGCTGGAGCCTGTGAGTGAATTAGTATAATTCAGTCTCTAAGTGATTAATTTGGGAATTTTCATGAGCAGTAAATTCACTGCAAAAATTAGGCCAAAAGGTAAAAAATATATTGAAATTAACATCAAGTAGAAAAAAAAACCACTCAATACAAAGTTTATCGTCAAATAAACATTATAAAAAGGAGCATTGAAAAACACATTAATTTGAGGGCACCTTCCCCCCTTCTTTTTCTATTTCAAGAGAGTAACAGGAAGATTAAAGCAGTAGGAAAGATATAAATGTCATACTAGCAATTTATTCTAATGCTATTGAAAAAAGACCTCTAAAAACAAACAATCTGCAGAGACAAGAAAAGACTTGGTCTGAATCCATGTTGAGGAACCAGGACCACCATCTACATTACAATTCGCAAAGCACAGTTTTTGGAGAACCCATTAAAATAGTTTTACTGGGGTTTCTCAGGACTCTTTGAAGCTCAGTTCTGCCCTCCCTAAAATGTTTCCTTAATGGTAAAGAAAAGCTTGTATGAGGTCCAGGTAACTCAACTGCCAGCTGTGCAGAGTGTTGCCATCTCTTTCTACATCTCCTTTTGTATCAGCTTAGAAATGTTAATGTGTAACCTGTGAATAAAAAGACCAAGCTATAGCTTTAAAAAAAAAAGTCTGAATAGTGTATATCTCCAAAACTTGAGGTAATTTAAAACAGAGTAAACTTCCTTTCCACCTTAATGACTGTTGACATATTAGTGACTTGGATTATCACTTTCAGTGGCCTGGATCTTCCAGATATTTGATTTAATAGAAATACGTTTGCTGTTGTGTTCGTAACTCACATCATAAATTACACTTCTGCAGAGACAAGCTGCTTCTGTATTTTGCATAAAATAAATGAAAGCACATTTTTATATATAATATTGCTGCATTTTATTGGAAATGTTCCATGAGAGAGTTGAAGCTGTTGCACACTCTGAATACCACATAAGGTGATTCTGTGGATTTATACCCCGCTATTGAGATTAGATGTAGAATGGGACTTCAGAGCCACTCCCTATATTAGGCAGAAGGCATAAATGTAGGTTTGACTTTGGTTTTGTGCTTAAAACCCTCATCTGGGTTTAGGAACAAGAGTATAGGTTTTGTAAGGAAGTATTACGAAAGGAGAGACTTCTAGCTGGCCAAGTAAGTCCATGCTTACTCGGTTTGTCTTGTCTCCTAATTCTGCTTCTGCCTCCATCACTGTTTGTCTCTTGGGTGGCTTGTCTGATCTTTGTGTCTGTACAGGAGTGTACAGGTCTACTGGAAAGAGAATTGTTGGACATCTTTATTAGCATCATCATGCTGCTCTGAAAATATGGTGAGCCATAAAACTGCAAAATAGTTTTGTTGTTATTATGTTCCCAGAAGTGGCTAATCTCCCATAAACAATGATCACAGGTGTTATTCAGAGGTACAGCCATCAGTACTGTCTCTTATGAAGCCAGATTGCCAGTTTAATTGTACCTATATTTTGACCTGTTTCTTGGCTGCAGATTTAAAATAGCAAGATTTAGGCTATAAAACATAACACTTTCATTCAAGGACTTCTTCTCATAAAAATAATTAAAATAAAAGTAATTAAACATTTAAAAATTCATTTTTAAAAATCTGATAATAATAAAACCCTTGAATTATTGTACTTAATGAAAATAAATGTGTTTTTTTGGGGGCTCAGAAAAAGATGAACTTCAGTCTTCCTTTACTGATTTACTTTCCCATATTAAAAAAAAAAATAAATAAATTGAAGAGGGTATCAAACTGACAGAACTATTAAAAGTAGTCCGTTCAGAGAAATTTGGAGTATAGAATGGCAGTGTAGGAAAAATTGTTATCAGTTAAAATACTAATGAAACAAATCCAGATTTCAAATCCCTCTGTCTAGCAGTTACTTCATTAAAAATTCAGCTGTTTCTTGAGTTCAGAAGTGATCCTTATCCTCTCAGGGCTCTTACCCTGCAGGTTAACAAGGCTGCAAGCATCAAGTCCTGGTTCAGCAAAGCACTTCACCAGTCTGTAGGGGAGTGAGGTGATAGATCAGATGTGGTTCAGATATCTCCTAAGCCCACTTGCTCAGTGGATATTGATAATAACATCGGTCTGACAAATTAGACATGGAAAAAAAGTATTGAATCATGTTGCCTATCTCCCTGGCAATTTGTGACTTATCACATTGGGATATTTGTAGTGGCCTATTAATTTTTAGTTTGAGTGTTCAAGACATGGAAATGTTCATCTGAATGTCATTTAACACAGAAATCTATTGAACTCCTAGGAAAGCTGGGGGTTTCTCCTTCAATCCTTAAACCTATCTTGGCTTTTGTCATTTTTGTACCGCCCCTATAAATCTACATGATGAAGGCATCCAAATTGGTCTTTCCAAATATTTTAAACACTTAGGAACCATAATACATATAAATTATTTTTGAAACAGCACAAGAAATGAGTAAGGAACTGACTTAAAATAAAACATGGCGACATGTAACATGAAAAATAATTGCATATAAAAATAATTACATGTATAAAATAAATCAAATTAATCACCTTAATTAATAATTTCTGAACATAATCAAATGAAATTGTAGGAAAGGAAGGAGTTTTTTTATAACAATATTTTATGGCTTTCTTGTTGGAATTTAAAACTCTAAACCAAAATAATGTTATCTAAATTGGGCTTTTTATTGTACCTTCTTATACTCTATATTAAATATTTGAGAATTTATACACATATCTTTTCATATATTTATTCCATACTTTAATGCAAAGTAATTATACAAATGCACAATAAAATATTATTAAATTCTTAATTCAAGAAAAGTTACCATAAAGCCATAATTAGACACCCAGTCACTTTGAAATGATTGTATCTTTTCTTTGAGCATTCTCCTGTATGTATCTTAATATCCTCTTTGTAATTCCTTGCTTAGAGTTGTGTGCAATTTTATAAAGATTGTCACACTTTGATCATACACCACAGTGCTTTTATTTTCTGCTGCAAGACTTAATGTTTTTTGCAAGCATGCTTTAAAAATAAGTTGATTTTTTCATACCACACTGTATGGAAAACATGTGTAAACAACTCTCTTACACATAATCAGAACTACTACTGTCCAATTTACTGCCTCTGTAGAACACTGTGTTGTTTTTGTGTCGTTCAGAATCAAGGGATGGTAGAATCACTTAGTTTGGTAAAGACTTCTATGATTATTGATTCCAACCGTTAACCCAGTGCTTGCAAATTTACCACTCACCCACATCTACACGTCTTTTAAGCGCCTCCAGCAGTGGTCACTGCACACTCCTCTGGGCAGCTTGTTCAAGTGCTTGACAAGACTGCGACAATTTTTTTTCCTAATATCCAATCTAAATTTCCCCTGAAGCAACTTAAGTCCATTTCCACTTTTTCTCTTGCTTGTTACCTGGGACAAGAGACTGAACCCCATCTCGCTATGACCTCCTTTCATGTAACTGTAGGAAGTGTGAAAGCAATAAGTGTCCTTTCAACCTCCTTTTCTCCAGACTGAACAAATGCAGCTCTCAGTCACTTGTGCTCCAGACTCCATTGCTCTTCTCTGGATATGCTTCAGCACCACAATGTCTTTCTTTAAATGACGGGCCCAAAACAGGACACAGGACTCAAGATGTGACCTCATCAGGCTGGGTACAAGAGGAAAATCCCTTCACTGGTCCTGCTGGAAACACTATTCCTGATACAGGCCAAAATGCCACTGGCCTTCTTGGCCACCAGGGCACTTTGAGCCAGGGATTGACCTGCTGGTTCTTCCTGTTTCTTTCCACATCATTCACTGCAACTAAAACGATTGAGGAGGACACTTGTGCCCCTGATCCCTTAACTAGTTGTCCCAAGGCCTGGAAATCCCTCTTGATTACCCTTGAACTTGCAACTTCATTTCTGTCCGCTTGAAAAATCAGTAATGGATGGCAAACTGAGAGCTCCACTAGGATAGGAAAATTTCTCATCACAGCTTTAACCTGGGCTCCAGGTTAAAATCCAAAAAGTCTGAATATAGGGCCTTCTCTTCACATTAGAAGAGAGTCTCCTATGACAATGACCAATCTTTTTTTCTTTGTGGAAGCAGTTTTGACACAGGGCATGACTTAACCATGACTTAACCTCAATGGAACCTCCATGCTACATGAATTATCATCCTTATTATTGTCCAGTTTCATTTGCAGAGCCATTATGACTGGGTACCTGGGAAAGGGGGAGTAGTCAAAAAGGAAACATGTCTGCTGTGTCTGGGAAGGAAACTTTCAACGTTGTTCCCTATTCTTACATTTAAACATAATAAAAAATGTGTGTTTTACTCTTGTTCATTTCTGTGACAATTCACCTTTTTTTTTTTAAAATACATTACTTCTGAGGGGCTGTAGTCAATACCAGTGACCTGCCGTGTCAGGCATTATGTGAACATACAGGTACTTTCTGATGCTGGTTCTAAGATAATTAAGTCTCCTTGTATTACTTCCCTGTCCTCAAAACATCTCTTTAGTATTATCTGTGAACGTAATTTGTGCTATTTACTTCTCTCCTGGGTTAGAGAAGATATTAATCCCTTACTTAATAGAGAACCCTGCAGCACCGTGCTACACTCCTCTTCCCATCTGGATATATTGCTGACGTTATCCTTTGTTTATGCTCTTTCATCCTCTTTCAATCTTTCAATGAGACATTGTTTCTATCGAAGCCAATTTTAATTAATGTTGACAAAGATTTTTAACATGCATTGCAAACCAAATATATTGCAGCTACTGTTTTTCATGTCCCCATTTTTCTTTACAGTTCTAGTTACAAAATAAATCAGATTTATCTTCTCCCTCTTTGTTCTTTCTGCATCTATTCTGCCTCTTCCTGCTAGGTGCATTAGCGTATGGAAATTCATGGTCTTTTCTCTTGCTATGAGCTTTACTATTTGAGGAAGAACAAGGACAAAGCAAAACAAGACAGTGAGCAGGATGGCCCCAGTCCAGCAGAGCAATGAAACACATGGCCATCTTTAAACCCAGATATAATCTTGCTGCAGTCAATAGAAATACTTGCATGCTTGAAAGTAGTATCTACCAGCTCAAGGCTGCTGTGTTGAATATATAAAAGGATCATGTGCTAATCTTCTCGTATTTCCTTTTGTATTTAAAAATAGTTTCACTAACCTTTCAAAGACCTCTTTATTCTTTCTGATATTTTAAGCGGTGATGCAGTACATGTTTGAGGTAGTATGTGTCAACACAGTAGGATGTAAAATATTCAGGTTTTCGGAATTATATACTTTTACTTCCCTACATTATTCCCTAACCCACTTCTCATCAGAACTGAAAATATTTCAACGTGATATTCATATCACATATGTTTATACAGTTTATACAGTTAGCCTATTAGTGCTATTTATTTATTCACTAAAAAAAAAAAAAACCTCAGTATATCAGTCACTTTTGAAACCTCCTTAATTTCACCCTTCCTCAGGACATACTCAATTTCTTCAGTAGCAAATGCAATTTTGCTTTGCACCCAGCAGCATAATGGTTCTTGTTGACAAATGTTAATTATTTGTGTGGGTTTTCTGTTCCCGACATTTTTGGCTCTGAACTTATAATCAAAGCAAAAAGTAGGGGGAGGAGAGGGGAGGGAACTTTTTCACCAAATAGTGGAACAGCTTTATTTGTGAATGTCATGGGAAGTTAGAAGGAGAAAAGAAAGCAAGTAAGTAAATGCGTTAGCCTCAGGGAGAGGATTTCTAAGGATGTGCTCTTACATCCAGCTGGGACTGGTCTCTTCTTTAGCTCAATGGATAAAAAAAAAAAAAAAAAAAAAAAAAAAAAAAAAAAAAAAAAAAAAAAAAAAAAAAAAAAAANAAAAAGGGAAAACAACCCCGTGGCCCCACACCCCCAGAAGATACAATGGGATTTCAGCACTCAGGGGTAATCTCCCCACCACAATTGAAACACAGCTTAACTAGCTCTAAATCAGACTATCTAATCAACTGAAATCCAATGAAAAATAGCTTCTGTTATGCCTTAGAAGCAGAGTGTGGATGAGGAGATTAGCTGGGGTGAGATTAATCACTTTAGAAAGAGAACTTTAACTACTTTTTAATAACACGCAGTCCAATGTGGTTGAGAATATGGAAGCACAGATAAAGCCTTTTAGAAAGTAAGAGCCATCAAAGCAGTTTGGAAATGTCTAGCTGCTCAGATACAGTAGTGGGCAGAACTCATTTTCATCTGTGCTTGTCTGAGGTGATTCATTATTATCATTCTATAAGTTTCACGCTAGGCAGAAAGAGAAAGAAAGACTCAATAGGGTTTTTGTCATTAATGGTTGTCATTTTGATTAAAAAAAAAAAAAGAAATACTATAGCTTAATGGGTAAATGCAAATGACCTCAACACTGCAGTTTTGTACTTCAAAGAGGAGTAAATTTGTTTTGAAGTTTATTTGGTATACGAATTGCTGTCAGAGATAAGCAAAAAGTTTAGAACTCCCGAGGGTTCTGATAATGCTTCAGAAAGGAAAAAATCGAGAATTACCACACTTGTGATCAAACATAATAAAAATTAAGGCTAATAAGCAGCTTTTCTAATGTCAGTCTAAAAGGTGAGACAAGGAGGTTTGTGGAACATAACATTATCAGTTCAAAATTCACAAGCCTTGTTATCTTTGATTTTTTTTCAAAATTTTTTTTCAATGAATATTGCTTCCACCCTTAAATTAAAAATATTCTTCTTGCACTATATCACATCCAGATTTAGCTTTTACAATCAAACTCCTATATGTGGGCAAAATTAACAGCTATGGTAGAAAGCTTTCTTCCCCACAGTTCCCTTGATAGGCAGAAGCAGGGTAGTAGCTCTGAAAAGATAATTTAAATAACAATTGAACCATTGTACATGAATGACATTTCATATAGACTCTTTGATTATCATATTCCATGCTCCTAGGAGCTACAGGGCAAAAACAGAAGACAAGATTACCCTTTCTATGCTATAATTTTTTTCCTCAAAAATGTCTCTCATTAAAGACCTATAAAAGGCATGATTTTACTTTTGAGCTATGCAGACATCTCTTCGGTATTAAGCACAGATACATGTACATTTTTACACATTGCATTGCATTGATGTTTTTGAATGTCATATTGTAATTGGAAGATACTGCTGTCTAAGTAAATTTATGCTGATTTGTATCTCTTGTGAATCTCTCCTGGTAGCAAAGTCGTAGGTGTTTATATCCTCCTCCCTCACTGGTGCATACTGTCCTGCAAAACTTTCTGACAAGGCTGCTTTGTCAGTACTCCCTAGCAGCTCAGCAGTCAATGCCCGTTCAAAGGCTGCACTTTCTCTGACTTTGCTTTTTAACATCAGACATATACAACAAGACACAGCTCATTGTGTGTTTGCTTCACAAAGAGAACCATGCTGTCAACATGACAAAATCAAGTACAAGACATGCCAGGACACTGTAAAAATCATTTATCCTCAACTGCATGTGAAGATAGCAGAAAGCAAGGAATACAAGTTTTGACAAGGCATTTAAATACTCACAACTTTCTGATATCAACCCAGTCAAAAATATTTCATTTTAAGCTCTAAGATGAACAAGAATAACTGGGACAGAGCCTGGCTGTCTCTGCAATGTTTCTTATGCTGACAGAGACGCACAAAGGAACAGCTGTGACACTGTATGGGCTGCTCATTGCTGTCCTCTGACTCAGCCTTCATCCATGGAGCAGAGAAAGGAAGGGAGCCTTGGCTGCAGCTTGGTAGAAACAAGAAAAGCAGTTCCAGAACACCTCAAAATGCTTCTGATCTTCTAACCAACGTCTGAATAGGGTCATCACTTGAATCCTACATAAAAATATTTTGAGACTTTTAAGTCTGGTACATGATCTTTATCTACCCTAGGTGACCTAGGTAACAGCTCAACAGCTATGAATGTCACCCCAGGCAGAACCATCAGGCAGGGTAGACAACTGCATTTTGTTGTCAGTTTTCTGCCCCACATCAAATCTGCATGCAAACTCAAAAAATGTCATACAGTTTTCTGCCATCTCATTTTTATCTATTTGCATTTTACAAACACAAGTTTTCTTGGGATGTTCACCTTATTTCACTTGAAGAATTCAAGGTATCCATGTATGATTTTGTAAGTTTCAGTGATTGGTGGTGGTGATAAATTTACAGAGGTGATGGAGTAAAATAGGCATTTCGTTTTCATTTTATAATTTAGACCTCAGTTTGCCTGACCCACATTTTGGAAAACCAAACCTCCCTCTCCCCATTAATTACAAAATAGGCCTTGAGGTTAGTTTTCCAGGTTTTGCAATGGACCTGGGCATCTAAAATCAGACCAGAGGAAGTTAGACCACAGCCTCTGCATATGAGCTACATATTTGAATTTGAAGAGATTTTAGTAAAATAAATCAATACTTACAAGTCATGAATGTGTTAGGACGTAAATAAAGCTTGGCTTATTTCCATTTGCCCTTCAGAATATGTTTTGAACTGAAGCTACTAGTCTTTTACGTATATGTGCTGTATCTTTCAGTCTTCTTTTAATTAGTCGTCAGTTCATAGTAAATCTGCTGTGTATGCATTTTTTGTCACATAAACCTTCAGTACTATCACATTACAAGAGCTCAGAGGGGGAAGAAGTGGCCTTCTGTTGCTGTGAGCAAATTTGTAAATTTATTAGTGAAATGAGGTTCATGCATGACTGACAGTTCATGTTTTCAAATATTGTTTAATTTCACATCCATGAAGTAGTTTCTGTGTGCAAAATTAAACGTTTTGACTACGTAATTTCCATGGTAGGTTTTTTGGTTTGTTTTGTGTTTTGTGTTTGGCATTTTGCATTTTGTGTTTTGTGTTTTGTTTTTTGTGTTTTNGTTTAGTTTTAGTTTGGTTTTGTTGGGTTTTTTTTGTGGGGGTGGTTTGCTGGTTTTCTTCTTTTCATTGGTCAGCCATTTTTTTGTTTTATTGTTTTGGAAGTTTTTTATCTGTAAAATACTCAACTTGCAGCTAGGGCACTTTAGCATTACATCTGGTCTTCTTTCCCAAGATGAAAACTACAATGCTTAGCATTTATATAGGATGCATGCAATGAAATTAACTTGGTGCTAGAACATGGAAAAGTAATTACTGGGTTATGTGTTATTTATTTTATAAAGGGCTCACAAAAATGTCTAAGAATCTAGGCCTGTTAGTTTTTCAGACAAAAAGTACTAACACGCTCACTTCTTTGTAAACCAGGTTGACTATTGTTGATTTCCTTGGAAGTTACTCTTGCTTCATCAGCAAAGGGAATTCAAAAAACTTTAGTTACTTCAAAACAACTTATGAATTAAGCTAATCACAGAAAATACACTTTCAGAGGAAAGAGAAAGAGTTATTCATGTATGCTTCTTCCTATGATCTTCAGATCACCTTATGAATATCACAGCTTAAAAAGCTTCTGGAGGTAAAGTTGGTTAAGAGGCTGGGACAAGGTTAATACGTATACAACATCTATTTCCTTTTACTAGACCATTTATAAAGATCTTAGTGAAAGGTAGCAATATAAATTAAATTTATCGATTTATTTGTCAGTGTTTTATTTGTTGGTATTTGAAAACTTGTACTGCTGTTGGAGTGAGGGCACAGAAAACTCCAGGTCTCAGCTCAGGTAACTACCCTCCACCTCAGGAAAATTTCCTCTTCAGTGTTTGTTAGAGTGAGATTTTATTCTTTTCTTTGTCCTATTCTTTTGTATCTTGCTGTGCACAGTGGAACTGCTCCTGTGCCTCATTTTGCACCTTACTGAGCTGTAGTGGGAAAGCCACTGCCAGACCATCTCCTTTTGTCAAGTGGTTCTTAGGCCATTTCTTGTTTATATCAAGTCAGCACTTACACACAAGTAATTTTGCCACAGCTAACAGCACTTAGTGTTTCTCCACAGGATACTGCAAAGTCTAAACACTTTCTGGGCTTATCACGGGGTTTTCAAAATTGTCAGTATAAACTGTACCTATTCGGTGGAAATACTTGTTACTCTGCAGTTTAGAAAGGAAAGTTTGGGGTTTGTCAATGCTTATAGAAATACAAACCCGGTTTCCATTGCTCTCTTCTTGAATTTTCCTAGACAGAGGATCAATAGCACAAACACACTCCAGCTGAGAAAACTCTTTAAAAATGTGTCTAAAGGCAGTGCCTTCTAAACTGAGCTGTCCATTAGGCACCCAAGTGAGATGACAACTCACTGTCAGAAGCTGTTAATTGAATAAAAAAACAGCAACATACTTTCCAAAAAAAATCTTCCCCTCTTGAGTTTTTTTTTCACATTGACAGTCATGTGAACATTTTGTAATTCCTTTCTATCCACATTATCAGTATTTCCTTTGTATTTTCATAAGATGCTAAAAAATAGCTAAATAATTTGCATTCACTGAAAAGTCATGCATTGTTTTCTATAAAGCATTTGTGAAATCGCTAGTGGAGGCATTTCAGTCCCTACTGATGCCCTGTGACTATATTAAATCTGTGAATTGGGAGACTCTTTTTTCATATCCAGGGAATGCTTGAGAAAGTGGTAGCTTAGGTCAAAACTATTCAAGTGACCACTTCAGACTTTTCAGTGATGCATATGATATACATCTAGCACCTGGAAATATTCGTGACCACTGCCTAACTAGTTTGGACACAGAGCAGAATAAGTTTTTTGAGTTCTTGATTACTAGGTATTCCACACACTAGAAAAATGTTAACACAACTAAAGGTTTATTGGAAAAAACCCAAAACAACCCTATATCTAATACATATCACTTGATAGGATTCTTAAGATAAGTAGTTTGCATGGTTTAAGATGACAAATTTATGGAAGAAGAACCCATAAAAGAATATCAAATACAAAGTAACACATGGTTTGTAGTATCAGTTGCTGAGCTAAACATAGTATGAAAACATTTAGAGGTGATAATGTAATACTTTCCCTTCTTGCATATTCTTAATTTTCAGGTTCTAGGTAGTTTTTTCTTGTTTGTTTGTTTTCCTGAGTATGTAAGAATTCCTTTATTGCTTGCTTGACTTCCTTTTCACAATTCTGTGTGAAAAATAACATATATAACAGGGAAAGAATGACACTGACCCCATCCCTTCATCAGGCTATGGATTTCACACAGGCTATTGACATTTTGTTTATAATTCAATGAATGATGCTGCATCCTCTTGGCATTTAGTCACTAGTAATGTACCTCACGGCTCATTATTGGGGCCAGCCCTGTTTAATATATTTATATATCTGGATGAGGGGATGAAGTGCACCCTCAGGAACTACAACAGAATTGTGTGGGAGTGTTGATCTGGAGGAATCTGGACTAATGGATTGGCAGGCCAAGACCAACAGCATAAGTTTCAACAAGACCAAGTGCCAGGGTCTCAATAACCCCACGAGATGCTACAGACTGGGGAAAGAGTGGCTACAAAGCTGCCCATTGGAAAAAGACATGGAGGAGTACGTCAATAATCAGCTTAACATGATCCAGTGTGTGCCCAGGGGGCCAAGAAGATCAGTGGCATTCTGGTTTCTAACAAGACTAGTGTGGTCAGGTGGAGCAGGGCAGTGATTGTCCCCCTGCACTCAGCACTAGTGCAGGCACACCTTGAGTGCTGTGTCTAGCTCTGGGCCCCTCGCAACAGGAAGGACATTGAGGTAGCAGAGCATGTCTAGAGAAGGGCAACAGAGCTGGTGAAGGATCTGAAGAGTAAATTATATCAGGAGCAGACAAAGCAACAGCCTGTAGAAAAGAAGGCTCAGGGAGAGCCTTACTACATGAAGGGAGATTGTAACAAGGTGGAGGTTGACGTCTTTTCCCAGGAAACCAGTGACAGGACAAGAGTGCATAAACTCAACTTGCAACAGGAAAGGTTTAGATTGTACATGAGGAAGAATTTCTTTCCACGAAAGGGTTGTTAAGTGTTGGAATGGACTGCCCAGGGAGGTGGTGTAGCCATAGTGTAGTCACCACCCCTTGAGGTGTTCAGGAAAAGTCTGGGTATGTCAGTGCTATGGTTTAGTTGACAAGGTGGTGATCAGTCAAAGGTTGGACATGATAATCTTAGAGGTCTTTTCCAATCTAAATGATCCTCTGATTCTGTGATTATCTGTATTATTAATGCATACCATATAATTCTGGATCTATATCAATCCCAGCATGTTTAGGTCTCTCTGAAGAGTAAAAATCAGCAGACTGCAGTAATTTTCTCTTTTTTGTTTGAAAATAATTTTTTTTAAAAAGACTGAGCAAGAAGAAGGAAAGATAGTCTTCTTGCTGTATGGTGCAGTAGTCATGATGCACCTGGTGGTAGTAGATGTAAATGGCTTCCCAAAAATAAGCAGAGTATGGAAATGGGAGATAGACCACTTTACTGTAGGTTAATGGGATATCAGATATAAAGTCAGTACTTATCTTTCATTAGATTTTCAGGAATGGCTCTCTCTTCTTCAATATGGCTAGGTTTTACAGATTTCATGCTTATCACTTTCCTTCTAGCCTAGACTTGCAAGACTGACTCAACACAGGTCTTCAAAGTCTTCTTGATGTAACTGCCTCAGTTTCTTTAAATTGAGACCCCAGATTATGGTAATGCCCATATTTCCTTTAGGAATTTAACATTAAAATTCTCAGTTGTTCCTTGTGCTTTCCTATTGATCCTACACTGTAAAATTTAATTGAAAGCAAAATTCAATTAAAAGAAAATATTACTCGTGTAAAGCAATGAATACCTGCATGAATCTTTAAAAAACAATTTTAAATATTATCAGTATCATTAACATTTGTATGTGATTTGTGGCATAAAGGTCACATCTTTAGAGGAATTTTGAAAGCTCTTCATAATATTACATACTCATATTTCTTCATAGAATATGAAACCTTTTCCTACAAAGTTTACAATTGGCCAGTTAACCTTTTGGACTTGCTGTTGGAAAATTCAAATGAGCAATCTGCTTACAGCAGTCAATCAATCTCTCTGCAATGTGCAAACTTAAAAAATAATTTAGTCATTTAATAATCTTCCCATCCTACAGCCAGGAGATTGTATATTCTTTCTTTATGTATTTTCTTTCCCCCCAGATACAATGTATCAGTCTACAACAGTATGCCATTTAGTGCTAAAAATAATAGACTGATGGCTTTGCAGAAAATAATATTTTATTTCATTAAAGGTGTAACATGAAAAATATCACTTTTTCCATTTTGACTCACATACATCCTCGAACCCTAAAGTTTTAGAGCTATCAAAAGGTAATGAAACTGTCTGAATGTCTGAATGCCCTGCTAAAAAAGAAACATTGGCTACATTGTAGACTGAGAAAAGAAAAAAACATATTTACTTGTAGAAACCCCCAACAAATCTAAATCTAGTTTAGACATTCAGGATTTATGTCTAAATTTTTGACATTTACAGAGACATAAAACAAACATTGCCAACTGTACTCAAAACACTTTTAATTTGTTGATCATTTATAGCTTAGATTTAATTTACCATTTTTGCAATGATTTAATGACATTTTCAGTAATTTTTGCTTTTGACACTGAAACAGCATGGGGTTGATTTACTGTGTTTTCAGACTTCTGCTTTTATGTAAACACATTAGTATTTTCACAGCATGTTTGGAACAAATGGAGCAAATTCTGATCCTTCTACACCTATAAAAAACATATTAACTTTATTGAGCAGCAGAGAGAAAATTTGACTGAATTGCTGGAGTAAGTCAAGAGGAATCAGGATAAAAGATGAAAAACTTTTGCCTGTTCTGGAGGACAAGAGAAACCAATTTCATGTAGCAATGAAGAAAATGGAATAAACCAGCAGTCAAGACAGCTTCTTTGTCTGACAGTTTTTATCTGTTATAGCTTTTATTACAGCTAGGTTTACCAGCTTTCATAGTCATAGAAAATAAGTTCTCATGTATAGATGGCTCAATACAACGCAAATGTGTTCTACACATAACATCTTTCAAAAAAAGTGATCCCTAAATGTTCTCATGAACATAGGCAAAATAATTACAAAATGAAATAATAAAAAATGGAGGGAGGAAAAAAGAAGGTAAATATGACAAGGTAGAGGATTTGTTTTCAGAGGAGACTTGAGATTATAGCATCCCTATGAATCATAGCTTTCACTGGTAACAAACACTCCTGCTGTTGCTGAAGGATTTTTTTATCTGTGTTGCTTGACTCCTTTATACCACTGCAAAAGGCAAAAGAAACATCACACAGCTCTATTTCACCTTTTTAGCAAACAGGATAAGTCCTGAAAGGCAAAGGTATTGGGATGTGTTTAGTGAGAAGTGACATGTTGGATCTAATTCTGTTCTGTTAACTGTGAAATGCCATCGAAGTCACTGTTACACAGATGAAACTAGCAGGAGATTCTGCCTTTTACTTCTGAAAGTCTGTTAGCAGTGTCAGAGAGCAGAAACTCATCTGAAATCTGTTTAACTTATCTCATGTTCTGTTCTTTTACCTTTCCTCAAAATGTGTCAAAAGATATTTTTTTCTGGACCTTATCCAGCTTCCATAAAAATGAACAGAAAAACTCTTTTTTTTTTTTTTTTTCTACTGGTGGTCTGTGGTCTGTAGTGGAGTCTTGTGAATAAATAAACTGACCGACAGGAATATTTGCTATATGTGGGGCTTTTTTCGCTAAATCATAAGACCTTATGCTCTAGGGTGCCAGTCTTGTAAATCCTATCCATTTCAATTGGATCAGCAGGACTACACTTAAAGACATGGAATGGTTCATTTTCAGTAATCTCCTTTCTCTAATTGTTAGTTCCCTGCTACTGCACTGTAGGTTTTAAATAACAAAATAATTGGCACACGAAATAAGTCTGCAGTTATGTATGTAAGTTCAAATTCAGATAAATATCCCTTGTCCAAAGAAAATTAGAGCATGCGTTTGACCCAATAGAATTTAAGAACTATTAAAACACCTTCTTACATGACTGGACACTAAAGTTTTCCTGCATCATCAGAAAGATGTTGTATTTGGGTCTACCAACAGGTAAATGCTACCTATAGGCAATATTTCAGTTCTAATTAAACCAATTTTTAACCCTCTATAAAGGAATAGGTGGCAATTTATGGGCAAATCTGTGATTTGTGCATGGAATTACTGAAGCTGTACATACAAATTGGGTTGAAACTAATCATTTAAATTTGTAAACATATGAATTTGGGAAAATCAGACTCCCATGCTTTAGAATAAGATGTAAATTGTACAAAGCATGGCTGAATCAACACCAAGTGAGGAATTTTAATTTGAGGATTTCCCCAATTGTGTACTTAATGTTATGCTAATTTTTTTTCCATTAATGGCTAAAAAGATCCATTGCTTCTGTTTTCAATGGGCTTGTTGCTAACGAAAAAGATCTTTTGTTCCATAGCAAAACTGTATAGTTCAGGCAGAATGATAACATGCTGGCTCTTTACACTTTGGATGCTAAAAAACCTCAGGCAAAATATTTTGCTGAAAAAGGCAAGCCTGGCTCCATTCATTTCAAAAGTACTGTCCTCTTACACTAGCTGTGACTTTGTCTCTTTATTTAATGATTCACTGAACCCAGATATTTGCATAACAGCCTATATCTATATGAGCTAAGTGTTAGCCTTCTTGTTAAAGTGATCAGTTTTGAAGAGTAAGAATATTTTCTTTTGTCCTGGTGTATCCTTCCAGCAGCTGTTGTCGAGGTGATATACATAAATCACAACACTATTGCAAAATGAAATTAACAGAAACAAAATCCTATGTCTCCCTCTTTTTGAAAGGTGACTTTGAGCCTGAAAATTCTATGTTGTTTTGAATGAGGCTTCTGTTTATCCACCGAACCAAAAAGGATGGGAAACTCTTCAGGAACTACTATTGATTTTAAACATCATTTAGACCAAACAATAGATTTCAAGTGACCTTCTGCTGTGATAACAATACCTGTAAACTTAAAAAACAGCTTTGTCTAAAGGAAGTCAAAATCTCAGCTTTGAAACACAATATATAACAATTTAAGTTTAGTTTAAACCACTAACCACTAATAATATACCAGCTGATACATCAAAAAAACCCTCTACTGAATCAAGAATTTTGATCTTATTCTGATGTTCTGCTATTTTCAGTAAATTTTCAGTAAATTTTCAGTAATCACAAGCACCCAATACGATCATTCAAAGTCTTGTGTTTGGCTTGGTTTCAAACAATTGATACGCTTTGTTTTGTATTTTCCATTTTCTTTCATTAAAAAATTCTTTTACAATAAAAAATAAGTTTAGAATGTATTTGTGTCTATTGTCAGCATATAAAATACAGAAACCCAAAGGATTTACAGTTAGTCTGGACGCTTCATTCCTGACAATAAAAAAGCATAATAGCAAAGCTACAGTCTTATTCTGCATGATTATTAGTGCATCAAAAGGGTCTTTAATCACTAACACATCTGCATTTGTTCATAAATACTTTATGAAGGGGATTGTCTCCTGAGTTTGCATGGGGTCTGTGAACAACCCTTTTCACAGTAGGTAATGACTTACTACCCATAAGATTTTTAAATATTGCTGGGGAATTCTGTTGGAGAAGTATAAAAATATCTCTTTCTGGGCAAAAATAAGTTAGGAGATTTATGAAAGTTCATTTTACCTGAGATCTGTGATAGCATGAAAGTATAATTTAGGAAAAAGTATATCTATATGTATAGCTGAAATCTTTTCCCAAAAAGAGCCTGGGATTACCCATTTTACAGTGAGAATTATCGATTAGCATGTCTTAGCAGAGAAAGTAAATCCTGGTTTCCCACATCACCACATATTCACCTTAAACTTGCAAGCGTACACTCTTCTTCTTGTTGACCTTGATATCATTTACATATTTTATTAAATAAGTTGAGCATTTATTCCTAGGTGAATACTCACTAATCTCTTTACATATGAGGGAAAGGGGAATAGAAACTGTCTTCTCTAGCTGTGACTTGAAAGAAAAGAGTGACCTCTGCTGAAGCATGTCACAGAACTCACATGGCAGGTGACAGCTCCATGCTATGACTCAAAATTGCTGCAGCTGAGAAGCTAGCATTTTCAAGATGAATTGGAGGTAAGATTTTTTGCACTGTGTATTTTGGGTATCACCCTCCTGCAGTAAAATGCCTGCTGCAAATTTCTTTCCAAGTCCTTCAAATCCCCTCAAGCCCTTAGTAAAGAGCACTGGACCAGATTCTTGCTCATTGGTTTCCCTGTGTGATGTAGCTGTCAAATTCTGTAATTTTTTCATGATTTTGCAGAAATTTTTGCAGATTTTTCTTCTTCCCTGCTGGCAATGTAGGCATTTACAAATGTGCATAGGTTTTTGTTTCAATTATCTATAGTTAAATTTGGTTCTGGGAAAACAAAAACATACATTTAGAGACAAAAATTTCTATTTATTGTTGTTTATTTCATCAGGGTCTAAAACAAACATCACAGAATTGTACATTACTACTTGCAAGGAAGTGGATGGGCGTGATTCTAAACACTTTTACTTTTTGTTTTCAGGAGTTGTTACCAATTATTTTTTAGTCTCCATGACAACAGTGGGACTCTGTTCCTGTCACATAATTTTGTATAAAACCCCTGTCTGTGTGGAAGCCTCGTTCCACCAATACCTTAATTTTAAATCATTATTTTGTGCTATCACTACTTTTCCTAGAGAGATGAAGTCTCATTCTGAACTTGTCTCCCATGTTTTTACATGGATGTCAACCTTACACAGGAAAAAAGTTCAGTTTCATTCACAGCCATGAAAACAGATCAGAAATAAGGTCATGCTGGAACTGATATAATGACAAGAGTTCTCATCACTCAAAACTTTTTTCACAGGTCTTCCAGACGTTTTCATTCATGTGCAGAGTCATACTCCTTCAAAATATATGCATGTAGCCCATAAATACACACTGAGCAAAATTAGGAGATCATCTCACCTGAATGGCAGTTTCAGTGAAAAGGGAGAAATAAAAGTAGTACACATACTACAACACATGCCAGCAAAATGTGGATGGAGATACACTATTCATGAAAGGGTTTCCCTTCTCCTGAGCTACTGAGAGGAAACTCTAGCCACTGAGAGAAGATTTTAGCCACATTTTTCACACCCAAACCCTTTCTTGCACAATTTGCACAGGTACACATTTGCTTGAAAATCAAGATGGTGAGAGACGGAGACACTGTATTATCAAACATAGAAATTATTCCTCTGTCATTTTGCTTTTCTTCTGAAATCTATCATGGTTGTTTAAAAAGGAAGTGTCATTCTGATCTGAACATACATTCATGTTCAGCTTAAAAATTGGAGGTATTAGCTTATGTAGTTACAAATATATGTGCAGTTCTTATACATAGCAATGATATCCATTAATCTACTTATTTGTTTCATTTCTGCTACCAAGCATTTTTTTACCCTACATCCAATTTTTAGCAACTATCGAACAATACATTCAGCTGAAAGGATTGGTAAATAAGACCATCACCTGGATTAGAAATATTCCTTAAAACTGATCATCCAATGACTTGGACAGGTACTGTTTTAACACACATCTTGGAGACAACATAAAGCAGACACACATTGTCTTTGCAGATAATAGTGTGATCTCAGTACACAAAAACTTTCTGCTAAATAACTTTGGGCATGACAGCAAGAATTCTACATCCGCTGTCAACATTGCGTTGACTGCAACTTGTGAAGTTGCAACTCTTCAAGCTGCAAGATAAGTGAGTGATCCTCTCCCCTAGGAATTTCCTGGGAGAAAGGAACCCTGTGATGTAAAAAGGGAAATAAGATATATGGAGACTTTTTTTCTCTCATGTATGAAACATTCAACAGCTGCCTATTTGTAAAATTAAAAATAGTAGATTATTACTTAATTTTCATGAGTTATCTATCTTCTACTATTAAATGGTTCTGGGTTACCAGGAATATTAAACAAAGCAAAGGCATATTTTATTTATAAAGTATTTTTCAGAATATGACCTGGTTAAGCACAAGGGCTACCAGCACTATCTAAAACTCTCTTCAATTTTTATCTTTTATACATTGTTGTCTCCAAATATATAGACACTCAATGTTGTCAGATTAATCCATTTTAACATGTTGCATGTTTTCCTTAAATAGCATTTCTGGCAGGATCTTTTCATTACTACAGAGATACTGTTTTCCTTTATGGGAAAGCATAGTATTAGTGTGATTATAAAAAAACTTTGGGGACATAACTCTATGTTGTCCAGTAGCAGCAGACATGGAGTAGATATACAACATTTATTGCATATTAAAACTCCCAATTTTAAATGACTATCAAGGTCTTGACTTACGACTTAAAAATGCATGGCAGAATTTTCTTCCACGTCCATCAGTGATGAAATGGTCGAATCTTTTATTCATAACATTCCTGATTTTACATGAATTGCTTCACTTCTTAAAAGACTATTGTAAGGAATGCAAACTTCTTGACACTAAGAGAGCTTTAGAAGATTAGTAATTAATAAGCTTGTTGCTACATCTCATTGGCAAAATTCCTGTTACTTTCAATGAGAGCATGATCAGGCTCAAAGTCATCTGAAATTTCTGTGAATGTAAAGGCTGCTTATTTCTTTCAGCTACTTTTGAACACTAATAAGTTTGATTTTATTGGAACTTATTACATCCTTACTGGAAGCAGAATTTGACCTCAGCTGAAAAGATTGCCCCCTTCTTTCACTTTGTTTTGAAAAAGAGCTACATTTTCATAATAGCGTCCGGGTACGCGCACAAATCTCATTACCCAATAATAGGATTTGTCTACATACCTCCTGCTCAGTCTTTTGGAAATGTACATGTCCCTCAGCATGGGTTATTTTTTTTCCTTGTTTCCATTTACATATGTCTATGAGTACAAAAGATTATATTCTATATAACAGTTTCAGTCAAGAAAAAGTAGCTAAGTATATAATCAAGGAGGAGGCGGAGATATCCTTAAAGTACAAAATCAACCTTGGAAGCTAAACTCTCACTTTTGTTACAATGATTGAGACATTTAAGAATAAAAATATGCCACAGAGATGAAGCAATATGTAATGGAATAGCTCAAATAAAACAGCAAAATGCTAAAGCAGTGTTTAATTATAGTCTGCAGTTCAGATATCCACAGATTGGATCTCCAAAAGAAAAGTTGTCTTAGGAACACTGGAGATACTAACATTTTAAATTGGGGATAGGAATTACAACTTAGTCAAATTACTTTTGGGGTTTGTTTGTTTGTTTGTTTTGGTGGTTTTTTGTTGTTTTTGTGGGGTATGTTTTTGGGGTTTTTTTTTGTTTTGTTGTGGATTTTTTGGGTTTTATTTGGTGAACTGGCTCTGCTCTGCATTTCTTTCAAAGTAGTAAAATATAGTAAAGGAAAGGAATTGAAAATCACTTTAATCTTTACTACTTTACTTCCAACCATTAGTTCTATAGCTGTTCTGATAAAACATGTTATAGAAGCCGAGTTAAGTATTTTATTCAGAGTGAAGAGCAGTAAGTTTTTGAAAAGCCCACATGTAAAGGTTTAGGGAAAAAAGCACAAAAGCACAAAACCCCATAAACAACCCTTCTGCTCTCCCTCTCCCCAGACAAGAACTAAACCATAAGAAGTACTATGGAATAGAAAAACAGATAAACTGAACAGCAAGACATATCCTGATCAGTCCTATATATGAATCTCCCTGGAAAGACTCATCTTTTGAAAGATGCATGAGGAACAGCTAGAAATTTGGTTGTCCTTCGCTTTATTTCTCCTGTTTCTGTATCACACCACCAGTCTCTCTTCTTATGTTTCTTAATCTTTCTTTCTCCTTATTAAAATAGTTGCTTAATTTATATAAAGAAACTTTTCTTTGTGATAAGACATACTTAATTTACCTTTGTTTAATTAACCTTCTGGAAAGTTAAGGTCCATCTATCTTTCTTGTTGAAAAGTACGGATAAGATGTGAAGTCACTACTTTGATATGAGATTTTCCTCTGTATGCATGCATTACACACTTGATACAGAAGGCTAAATTTTCACTTTTCCCTGAATACAGGCAAGTGTCCTAAGTCTTGTTGCTATGCAGTTTAGCCATAGCAACAAACACAAAAGCCACTCTGTTGTTACTTCCATTTTCCCTTCCAGACAGTTTGCCTAGTAAAGAAAACACGCTAGATATGGCACTGTCAAAATAAGTGCAGTATTTTCTGTGAGGGATGTCAAACATTTCACCTTTCAAAAGATTATATTGAGCAAAAATGCTAAGCAAGGAGGTGGAGAGGTTATAGCTGAGATATCCACATCCTCTTGACACTCAGGTAAGCATGTAAAAAGTAATTGCTGTACGAAGAGGAGTCAGGTTTTCTGTTATACATTTATCAAATATAAAAAAGCGCCATGATACATTTTTGTCAATATAGTGGCAAAAAAAAAAAAAANAAAAAAAAATTCAAGTAACCAGACAAAAAAGGGGGTAAAACCATGGCCTTCACTACTTAAATTTATGATATACGCGATGCATCTTTGTGTAAAAAAAGTTGTTATCCTTCTTTTCTAGTGAATAATAGCTTATAATCAACATCATACTGAGCTAAAATAAACCTACATATAGTTTGTGAGACAATATCACACTCTATTGCAAAGATATATAATGAATTTTCTTGTAGCTGAGGTAAGGAGTGTGAGGGAAGACAAATAGTTTATTCAGCAAATTCTTTCACAACTTCCCCCATGATTTTCTGTAATTCATGCAAAGGTAATTTTCATTGTGAAGGAGAAGTTTGGCTTTCCATATCTTTCTCACTTTAAACAAGACTTAGATTTTTGACTGTCATTTCCTTTATGGAAAATTTTAATCTTTCTTTTGAAGCTTGTAAATTAAGGAAATTATAAAAATAACTCAGATAAGAACTGTAAATTTAAAATTCTTAATAGCCAAAAATATCCTTTTAATTTTGGATAAAAAAGGTCACAGGATTTATTGACTATTATAGCAGTACTGATTTATTTAGTCCTGCTAATTTACCTAACCAAGAATTTGAGAGATTTTCATCAATATGACCTTTAGGATATACTTAGGAATACAAATTAATTTGTTTTGAAAAATCTTTATGCATTTTGAACATCTTAAGTGACACATCCATAATTTTAAAGAATATATCATTATAAACACTAACTGGTTTTCGCACACTTTTCCGTGCTGGACTTCGGGCTTTAAGTTTGCCTAGTGCTTACAACCACTTCACATAAATTAACCAAAATCTAAGAATTTTGTCTTTGTTGTGCTAACAGAGGATGAGAATCCTCTGTTGACTGGAAGTGTGGGTATATCAACATGTAGTAAAGAGAAACTCTTTAGAAGTTCAGAGGAACAAATGGAATCCCTAGTTTTCAGTGTTATGTGTGTCTTCAATTTCAAATAACCTTAGTGAGGCCCTCTTGCTATTTCAAGAACAGAGGTCTTAATCCCAGGCCTTCCACCATTTCTTTGTTATAGCTGCGGGAGATGTTAGCATTCCTCATAGAGAATGAAATTAAAAGACATTTCAATGACAGAAGTGGAAAATTGAAATATATAGCTTTTTGTTTATTTTTTAATGTCTCTATGTGACCAAATTTTGGTCTACTTTTTAGTTTGTTTGTTTGGATTTTTTTTCTTGATCAATCCCATAAATTCAAAATGTGATTTACTTCCAGTTGTCGATATGGACACCAGTGAGGTTGTTTTTGAAAGGAACATAATTTATGGGTAGATACGAATGATGTAAATGGATTTATTTGGACAGGAAATAAAACTATAAACTATTTCTTAGAGTATAAGTAGAATTTGGCCAAAATTTCTAAAGGTACTATGATGTTAATTTATGCAGATGTATCTAGTGAAATCTTTACTAATCTCTTTACCCCCAGTCACCTCATTGAGTGAGAGTAAAACTTTCAAACTGAATAAGGGAAATTATTCAATCTACCCTCTGGTCTACAAATAGTAGGAACAACCCTATTTGCAAAACCTGTCCTATAAACCTTTCTTTCAGATCTACCTCAGTATGGCATGGATAGACTTATATTTTTTTTTCCACCCACTACCTCGCAAAGGATACTCTTTGTCTTGTGGGAGAGTGGGTGTGCAGGCAGACTTGAAAAATTCTGACCTTAATAAAATATGTTGCCATTACAAAATAGCTCGTTACATTTATCTTGTCCATTTCTTCCTCCAGTGTTGCTCATTTTCAAATAACAGATCTATTCCAGTTTAAGAGCAGGAAGGACTTCAATTTTTTCTCCGCTTTTAAGACAGACACTTTGATGCCATAGAAAACAGAATGCATTTTTTGATTGTTTTATGAATTTTGAGACTTCATTCAGTGTTAGGTTTTGAGCCCAGTTCCAAAATGAGCTGCATAAAAACCTGTCTTTCCAGAAGAAGAGTTTCTGGTCTTTTCATGAAGTTTCCATGTACTTTAGTATTGCTCTATGCAGTATTGCTCTAAGAATCCTTTCTCCTTACCTAGGAGTAAAAAAAAAAAAAAGCTTTCTTGATGAGTTAGTCATCCAAAATTTTCTTTAAAATCAGAAAGGACAAACAGGCATCTACTGAGAGCAACTCATTTCATCCTAACATAGATAAATACCTGGGATCAGTCATATGAGTTTTCTGTTTGGAATTGCCCATATTTCTGTGTTGACAATGTGGAGAAACTGAAGGTTTCAATGTTGAAACTGAAATGATTTACATTTAGACCTGCACAATTAGATAGGGTGAATACTGCTATTTGTTTCTCCTTTCTTATGATGTGTGTTCCCATGATTAGGGCTCACTTCACCTGGGGTTATGCGGAAGCACCAGAATTCCTGGAGCAGCAAACCATCCTTGTGAGTGCTGTCTACTTTTCTTAAGAGGAACACATGGAATTTTAGGCAGGCTGTTGTTAGCCTCAGATTGAGGAGTGTGAGCAGCAGCTCCTGCTGGGATGGGGGAGTCTTCTGAAGACTTGGTCCTCATTCGTCTGGGAGCAAGCCCAAATCTCCAAAGCTTTTGAGTTGTTTTTCCATCTTGATGGTAGTCTATGCTCCTTTTTTAAACTTGTTTTTTTTGGGTTTTTTTGGTT
>VZDJ01000141.1:5950748-6004420 GCA_008694505.1 Cyanoderma ruficeps
TTTTTTTGGTTTTTTTTTTTGGTCTCTTCATTTTTTCTATTGCTGACAAAAATCTAAAATCTGGATTTAATTAAACATTCTCCATAACAGAAAATTACTGGGAAATCTAAGAAAAATCATTCAGGTCTTCTTCTGTGTCAGATTACCTGTTTTATTCAGGAGGAGGAATGGGTTACATCATAGAGACAAGAAAAAATTTTCAACTCTGCAGCTGCTTGGATTCTAACTCATTGCATTACAGTGTGGAAACTTTTCCCTCTCACACATGAAATGGATGGCAATGGAAAATTGTCACAGGATGGCTTCATACCCAGTAACTTTTAGCAAGCTTTTAATCACCTTGTAGTGCTGCAGCAAAAGGAGGTGAATATAGAACTAAAAATTTGACTTCGTGGTACTTTCAATGAAGTAATGCGACTCTTCAGTTTTCTTTTTCTTTCTTTCTCTTTCTTTCTTTCTTTCTTTCTTTCTTTCTTTCTTTCTTTCTTTCTTTCTTTCNTCTTTTCTTCGTCTACTTTCCATCTTTACCCTTACTTGAGATTCTCTCTCTGACTCGGTATTTCTTACATTTCACATTCCTTTATAACTCATGTGGGTTTTCTTCCTCTTTTTTTGAGTGATGCCTTTTCCATGTTTTCATTGCAAATCAAGGTATGTTTACACTAGTTTACATTTTTTTCTCTTCCATTTATTGGTAATATCTCAAGCATACTCATTTAAAATACAGAAACTGCAGCAATAAAACAAACTCTCCGAGGTTTTTGCCTACACCTATTTATAGGAAATCTAAATTTCTTACAAAATCAAATGCATCACTTCAAGGTTCACCTATATAAACAGAAAGCAGAATAGTGAAGGTGGGAAAAGCATAAAAGATGACGTAGTTGACCATTAAATACTCCATTAGAAAACCTTCTATTTGCATCTAGAAATGCTCCAATACAGATAACCACTTCTTATACAAAGCTAATAATTTTCCATGATGTGAAAGAAGAGGAAATATAAGTATATAAGAAATGACCAGCCAGATAGTTCAAACAGAAATGTCTCATGCGAGTCAGCTGGACCTTTTGACTACGAGTGACTCTAAAGTTGCCTGTGGTCTCAGATCACAAGAATGTATTTAATTAGAACTTTCCTTGATATTTTAAAAAAGATTCATGTTTTATATTAAAAAGCAACAAAAAAGGTACAAAAACCCCAAACCAAAACATAAACAAACACAAAAACAACAACAAAAAACCCCCAAACCAAACAGTAACCAAAAAAACCAACAATACGTCCAAACAAAACCCAAAAACACGCCCACCAAACAAGTTCAGCAGCCTCTGATTGCACAAAAAGCATTCAGCCTTAATAAAGCATGTAGTTATGGGGTAGCTTTGGAATCCTGTACCTTCCAGAAAGGTTTTCCTGTAAGACAACTTGATATTGGAAACTGAGATAGAAATAAAACTATGCAGCATAAATACTAACAGTTTAAAAACTCACTGCAGGCAAATTAATTTCAGTACTGAAATAAAAAAACTGAAATCTACCTTTTCAGTGATAGAAAACACAGTATTTCTTTCTTCTTGGCAATTCCTGTTTTGTACCATAAAATCCCTCATCAATCTTTGCCACTTTTCTTAGTTTAAATTTGTGTTTTATTGTTAAGAAAATTCTGCTTGCGCAGTAGGACCCAGTTTTGTAAAGGTAGGTAGAAACATGGCCAGTCTTGTTCCATGATACCTGTAAACTCTTCATCACTGAGACAAGATGCTGGTAAACTCCCTGTTACCACTTTTAACAGTGACTATACTTAGTCAGCTCCTTTATTACCTTGCTTTGCTTTCATCAACATTCATTTTTGCTACTATAAATTCATTGAAATTCCTCATAGCATCCTTTAATCCAATCACATTCTTCACATAGTAAGATAAGACAAATAAAAATCATACATTGACTAAAAAGAAGCCAACAACAAAAAACATATAAAAAGAACCATTATTTCCTTTTCCTGGCCAACTCCCTTACCTAACATTTGCTTTTTAAATGGAGATTGAAAGCTCCTAAGGAAATGAAAGTATCATATCTAGTTATCCATAAACTTATCATTGACTTTTAGACAGGTAGATAACATCACATTATACTATCCTGAATTCCATTAAATAGCAGTAGCCAAGCTCAGGAGGATAAGAAGGGATCCTGTCAGCATTGATAACTTTTAAGCATTTTGCATATGAGACCATATGTTGGTTTGCACAGTTGTCAAACCATGAAGATGAATAGAAGACAGTGAACAGTGTTCCTTGCCGCAGTGTGCAGGCGCTTCCTTTAGCATCTGTTTGGACATGGTTTTGACACTATCTAAAACCAAAAAAACTCCCTCCTTTGCCTGTGCAGGGATTGTGTTTCATACAAATAGCCTTTTGAAAGATTTTCAGAAGCTTCTGCTTGACACAAAATCTGGAGGCTATCTGTCAAAACAGAAGAAAACAAAGACAGGGAGTTGGAGGGAAGAAAAAAAAGAAAATATTTTTGCCAAACAGATGGGATTGGCAGTTATCCTAAAAGAAAGATGGGTTATGGCGCTGTCCAGTACTAGGGATTTAAAAATAAATGCCTCAGCTATGAATACTTTTGTTTGATTTATTTTTCTCCCCTTAGAGATACAAACTAAGTTGTAAAAATAAGGCAAAAAGCAGGAACAGTTAAAAATGCTTTAAAATTATTTTTCAATACCTTCCTATGACGGATTCTACCCTTTTCAATAGTTACAATAAGAGAGTTAAATTCTGAAGTACTTAGATGACATCTTGGAGTCCTAGGAAGGAGTCTGTGAAGAAAGAACTCCTGTATATTCACTGAGGCACATACCTTAAAAAGTTTTTCTTTGAAGAATAACAAATTTAGCTCCAAAACAAGACTTCTATACTTAAAATGGAGTTGATGTGCTGAGGTTCATGACTGCAATCCCTACTTAGCTCCTAAGCATCCTGAGTCTGTACATGCTTAACTGTCCAGTGGTAAAAGTCTGAAGGTGCCTAACATTCTGGTTTTGGGCATATCTAAAACTGTTCCCCATGTTGACAACACAAGCTGTCTCTGCAATTGCTTCCTCACTTCAATACTCTTATTTTTATCTCTGAGAGCACAATTTTTATAGATGTGTTTATATGATAGATCAATAGATGGATGACAGATAGATAAAAAAACAGATAAAAAGAAGCCTAAATTCACTATACTACCTGAACCAGACACTGACATAATTTCATTTCAGTCAATGAAACCTTCTGGAAAGAGATCTGTGTACAGATCCTTGCACAAAGGGTAGTTAATTAATGCCAAATGGAACCATCATTGGTTAAAATATGTAAATATATTTTTCTCCTCTTTGATCCCTTCTCATATCTCCATAAAATATGGACTATACTTGGGGCAGGTCCTCCATCCTGTGCGAGCCAGAGAATAATGCTTACTGCTCACCCAAATGAAAAGTCTGTTCCAAAATTCAGGCTTTTGTGAAATTTGATTTTTCTCCCAAATCTAATCCTAGTAATACAAAGCATGTACAGATTCACTTACTTATGTCTCCACATATCCACCCTGCCACCATGCCCCCATTTCAAGGAGTCCACTTTATTTGTTTATTTGCCTTTGGGAATCGTTTTCTTAAAAGAAGGGAGGCTTATGTTGGAAATTGGTCTATGGAGGATGTCAACTTCCAGTTTTCCAGTTTTAAAAAATATTTTAACCACTGAATTTGCATATAGATTAAGATATTGCTGACTGCTCTTACATATTTTTATAAAAGAGTAAAAGTAACTAGTGTTCCACTCTAGGGTAGTTCCAGACCATGCTAGTTAATAGGGATGTGTTCCTATAGACCAGAGGCAGTGACATTATCTCCTCAGAACACTGTGATTTTAAACCAAAACTAAATTTCAATGCTTCAGATGGTTGAATGATTCAGCCTTTCACAAGAACAACACTTGTTCTGGACCTTCTGTGTTTAAATGTTACATGTCACATATAAAATACGTGCAAAGTTAGTAATTTTTACAGAACTGGTTTATAAATAAATACAGTTTAATATGAAACACACCTACTCTAAAACTGATACAAAATAATTTGTGTTCCATAGGAATGTAATGATATTCATTTGAAGAATGAATTAGATGTGTATATGCACATCTAAGCAGCAGAGAGATTTTGTTTCCCTCCATGTGTTTTATGTTTCTGACATATATGTAAAGGACTTTTTTGGAACCTTTTGAGAAGAAAATTTTGGCAAGTTTTATATATGATAAAATACAGTTGTAAAATAATGCTATCACACGTCATGAAGTGTTGAAATATTTCAGGTATTTTAGAGGTTATGTTAGGACAGCAGAAAAGTCATATGTACATACTAATAATTACCTCTGGTGATAGTTTGATGAGAATTCTCATCTGAGTTTTTTCTGACCTTTCCAGGATTTCCAGACACTTTACAAGCTGAAATGGCATGCATTTAAATGAGAAATATTTTCGTAAACATCACTTTTGCTTAGGTTCAAATCCAAAGCTTGTTAAAGTAAATAATAAAGTTTTGAATTACTTTCTTGGGCCTTGACTCAAGCTCCATGAGTAGCTTTTTATTCTAAATGAACAGTTCAGTGCTCTTCCCCTCCGCCCCTTGAAGATCACTGTGTGTGCCACTTTTTAATTTGCTAGCCAGGAACTCGTCAGTCACCAGCCGTGTCCTACTTACCCTCCAAAGGAAGAGGATAGAGTACCCACTGCAGTTGGCAGCTGCTGCTGGTGCTTCAGCTCCTAATTTCCTAACAACCCTTGCTGAAAATGGCAAAGAAACAGGAGGAGGAGGGAAATGGCTTTGTAAGAGAGATTAAATCTCAGTCATATGCCAGTGTTTCTGCAGTGACTGTAAGGTACTGGCCAGAATGATTCCTGCTGGTTTTGCTTTCTCTCCAGGAATTTCAAAATCTACCCAACTTTGCAGTATGGACTGGAATGTTTGGAAATAGCAAACAAGTAGCTTTTACTGTAACAGTACTCAGAGATATAATCAAAGGACCTATGATTCCAGGAAAACCCAGGAAAAGACCTTTAGGGCATCTGTGGTTGATTTAAATGTCTAAATATATAGACATCAACATAGATTTCCATTAACATGTGACACATGAAGACAACCATCCTTGTCAGGGTGCTGTTTCTTTTTTATGTGGCTACATTTGTCATGTGAGAAAAGAAATACCACTTTAGTGGCAACTCAGGCACATTTGAGTGCTAGAAAAAAAAATCTTGGCTGAGGTCAGATAAGTGTGTTTTCAGAGCAAATTAAATTTAAGGATTCTAGCTCTTCACCTTGTTGCCATTGAGACAAATTAAAAATAATTGTGTCCAAAAAATTAGGTACATGTGGAGGAAGAAATGACTTGATGATTCCTCAAGAAATTCTGTATGCTGAGTACAGTGAGCATAGACTGCTGTTTTAGGAGTGTGCCCTCAATCTTAGTGCAGAAATACAATTTTGCAGATAAATATGGTAAAGTTAGTAATTATTAACTAAAGTAGAAAACTTAAAGGTCTTACTCATCAACAATATTTTCTTGGGTATTTTGAGATTATATTACAGATGATACTGTATATCTGTAGTATTCTTTCTGGTTATTTATTTTGCTTAGTGAACTTCCTCTAGCATACAGTGCATTTCATTTCTTCTTCTTCTTCTTCCGTCTTCATTTCTTATCCATTTCATATCTGATGGTGAATTATTAGAATGCGATGGACAGAACAGTCTTTGCCTCCAGCACAATATTTCTACCTCTCCACTACTAATATGAATGCAGATAGGCAGATAAATACATGTGACACCAAAAGAGGCCAGGTGTACCTACCTGTATGCACAGAAAAACTCATCAGGCTATCTATATGAAACATAGACAAAATAGGAACATCTATCAGAAAAATTGCAAAACAGCAAAGAGAAAATAGATTTAAAGACACTGTTTTAAATAGCTGTTGCATGCAGGGCATGCTTCATAAACTGCAGATAGGCTTCCTGAATAAAATATGAGGATGTGTAGCTCCATGACTATCTCAGTTAGTTAAAAAAAAAGAAATCTGAAGAAAATTTATAAATAGGCCATACATTATCTCCAAAGGGATAAACAAAATAGCCACCAGTGACAGTATTTGCTTTTCATGTGTGCAAATACAAGGCCTAACAAATGTCATCTCCTCATTTGCAAATTAAGATATAAAGGAAATGTCTCTGACAGTACATGCAACAGTTCATATTTGAAGTTTGGCACAGTGAACTGACAGCCGCAGAGGAACTGCAGTCGCCTAATCCTTTCATTCTGCCTTCCAGCTACTGGCAAAGAGGGTGGAATTTAATAAATATGTGATGAGAAAAGGCTGTGAAAGGCTGGCATATCTTCTCCTCTGCAAGAACTCATCTTCAGAGATAATTAACTAGATGACAATGTACAACGTGCCATTAACAAGAGCATTCAAATCATTTCTGGACTTAAGTACACTTTTAAGCTGCTTATCAGATTTCCATTTATGAATCCATTCAGCTGTCAGGCTTACATCCTGGCCCTTTATTGAAGTTCACATGGGAATCCAAACCTTCTAATTTTCTATACGGATTCATTTCAGAATCAATTAGAGCTGGTGGCAGCCTTGTCCCTGTGTGCTAAGGGGATTAGCTGGACACTTGCTCAGCTGAAGCTACCTTTGAATGTACATTCAACCTTCCTTTGAGAAAGAGTTGTTTTCCAGAGGATTTTGAGGCAATTGAAGCACTGAAATCAACAGATGGCAGATAATTGCCAGAAACGTCTACAGTTTTGTTAGAAAAGGAAAAACAGTATTTCAAACTGCATCCTTGGCACTGTGCAAGGCAGAGATAAAGTGAGGAAGAGAAAGAAAAAAAGGAGAAAAGAGAAGAAGAATCAGGANACTAACACTCTAGTGACCACAAGAGCTCCCAAGGACTGTTCTTTTATACTTTTTGGCTTCATGAAGTACATATTTCACATCTCAGTTTTTGCACTGACTTTTGGCCATTTTTCACCAATGTGTTATTCACTTCTTTACTACTTGTCTTAGCAATTTCAGCTTTCCATCAGTTTGGTTTGTGTATTGGGGGTTTTCTCCCTAAACAAATATTTTTAATGATTATTTTGCACTTCAAAATTAGAAAGTTCCGATCAATCCATTCTCACATTTTAATTCTAGAGGGCTCTTGCTCATGAGAAGGTGGCTTATGCTAAGCCACTAAAGAAAATATTAGACACTAAAGTTTGCAATCAAGTTTCTGAGATTACTTGCAAAAACTGACAACTTCACAAACAAATAAGCAGCCAAAAAACAATGCAAGGAATCATGCAATCACAGAATAGTCTGAGCTGGAAGGAACCCACTAAGATCATCAAGTCCAGCTTTTAAGTGAATGGCCTTTATGAAGATTAAACCTTCATCCTTGATGTTGTTAGCACCATGCTCCAGCCAACTGAGCTTGTATTAGATTGCAGAAGCTTTTACTTAAACGACAGAGAAAATAGGTTTGTGCAAATATGATACTCTAAAGAGAATTTATTTCAATATATTTAGTTTCAAAGTGATGGTCATAAGGACGATCACCTCCCATGTCCTTGAAGCTGTATCCATGACCCACAAGACTGAGAATGCTGAGGATCACCTAAAAAAGGCTAAAAAAAATGTGGAGATGGCTGACTGTGGTCATGTCAGGTATGACCTCTGACACTGTCTATAGTGGCCTTGGCAGGTTTATCTGTTGTTCACTATATCCACAAAAATACCTACCTACAAGAAGTTCTCAGCCTCTCTAAGAGGCTCTTGGAGAGCTTCACGCAGAAGCCCGGCTTTAATTTTTTCTCAGTAACTGTATTTCAGCAGCCTCGAGGCCCTGTAGGGGCTAAGAGTCCAGGTCACCAATTTACATCCAAGACATTCAGGGCAGAACTTCAGCATATTATAACCATTGGAGACATGAATGTTCCCAATAGTTGGATTTGAGTTAATCTGCTAATATGTGTAATGTGTTCACATTTCAAAAAATCTTGTGCATTCTGCAAGGTATTTTTCTCCTTTAAGGCACCACTAGGCTATATGACACAAGGGCAACTCTGAATGCTCCTGACATCACTGGGAATAAAACAGTTTTATAGAAAAAATACCTCCTTCCAGATGGGCTCAGGAAATTAGAGATGTTTCACTATAGTGAAATATTTTCCATTTAAAGGTTGCTATAAAATATCTACTAAATATCTAAGTCTCAACTTTTTTTACTCTCTTGACAGTCTTCTTAGGGTCTCTTTTATCTACCATGAACAGTAGTGAGATCACAACATTCTTGTAAGGATTTTTTTCTAAATCAAGAAGAAAGAAATTCCCTGCATAATCCATCCCTGTATTGTATAATGAAATATGATTTTAAAAATAAAGCAGCTTAGATGCTATAATTCTGTGGGTTTTTAACTCGTGAAAAAAATAAGAGCCCCGATAAACATGCTTATTTAGTAATGTTGTTCAAAATCTCCCTTCACTTCTCACCTTGTATCCATGGGTTTCCCATGTTTTCATAGCTGTCATATTTCTGAACTAATAGTATGCAATGTATTCAGTCCAAATGAGAATGAATCTGGAGGTGTGACTTTTTGATGTCATTTTCTGAATGGAAAAGCACGTAGGAAACAAAGTTCATGCATTATTCACAAAATAAAATATGAAAATTATTAATGCAATAAGAACACATCACTCACACACAACCAGTGGTGTGTCTGTAGATCAAGGGTCAGATAGTACTGAAATTACTGTATTCCCAATGTAACAATTTTGAATAATTCTGATATTCAGAGACTTAGACATACAGGTTTTGCAGTGCTTTACATGTAATAATAATTTTGGATACTACTTCCCAGTGGAGAAGAAGAATGCTTTATTCTTACCATATGCTTGCATGACGTTCATTTTAAAGTAAGATGACAGTATGTTAAATTTAATACTGCGGAGAGCATCATCTCCGGAATTCTGTTACACAGAAATGTGAAACAAAATGCACTTATAAAGAAGTGTAAGTAAGATTCAGCTTGTATAAACAGTCATGAGTCTCTTAATTTGGGTAAAATCATTTTATGTTTGCAAAGGAGCATATCTGTTATGTTCATTAAAGGTGACAGAGTAACAGCCCTTGAGAGTGAAGAGATCTATTATCAAGAACATCTAGCCAAGTAGAGCAATCCACAGAAAGCTAGCTCAGCAAACCAATAAAGTAATGAATTCTGCCTCTGTGAGGATGTGTGGGTGCATATTTTGTAAAAGAAAATACTGGTAAATATGTTTTTTTCCAATACAGTGTAATGAGTAGTCCTACTCATAACATGTACATATGGTAAAACAGAACAAAAAAAGTCATGTTTAATATCTTTATTAATCCTGTCTAATATATTTTTGGATGACCTGGATGAAAACATCAAGGATACCCCCGGTATGTTCACAGACAACACTAAATTGGGTGGGTGTGTTGATCTTCTGGAGGGTAAGAAGGCCCTGCAGAGGGATGTGGACAGACTGGAGTGATGGATTGTAGCTAGTGGCATGAAGTTTAACAAGGCCAAGTGTCAGATCCTGCACTCTGGCCACAAAAACTCCATGCAGAGCTACATGTCAGGGAAAGAGTGGCTGGAAAGCTGACCAGCAGAGAAGGCAAGGAGGCCAATGGAATCTTGGCTTATCAAGAATAGTGTGGCCAGCAGGACCAGGGCAGTGATTGTCCCCCCACACTCAGCACTGGTGAGGCCACACCTTGAGTGCTGTGTCCAGGGCCCCTCATGACAAGACAGACACTGAAGTGTTCCAGAGAGTCCATAGAAAAGCAACAGAGCTTCTGAAGGGTCTAGAGAGTGATTGATAGGAGGAGGGACTAAAGGGGCTGGGAGTGTTTAGCCTGGAGAAAAGGAGTCTCAGGGGAGACCTTAATGCTCTCTACAACTGTCTGAAAGGAGGTTGTAGCCAGTCGGAGGCTGGTTGTTGCAGTGCATGTTTCAGGTTTTTCCAATGTTCTGTATGTTTGTAATGGTTTGGTCCCAATTGCCCCCCTTAAACCCCCCCCGATGGTGTGACTCTCAACCCTCTCTGTCCATCACCCTGCTAGAATTAGATGATTCTGGGGATGAAGCCCTTGATTTGTCCAGGTAAATTAGATGCCACCTAAGTCTATTGTCTTTATAATACACCTTACTAACAATTGGTCCCTGGCCCTTCCCTGCCCAAGAGATGCCCCTGGTACTTAAGGTAAGCCCAGAGGAATTTCCTCTCTCTTGCAACTGGGATCTAGGACCCTCTCTGCCTTCCATCTGCCCTTGAGAGGTTTCCTGGAGAAATAAACCATCCGAACCTAGCGAGAGCCACTCTTTTTTCACACGCCACATTCCACGCTTTGGCCTGAGATCCAGAACCAACAAACCTCTGACCTATAGAATCCCAGGGCAAGCTAGCCGGTAAAGCAGCCCCAGAAAGGGAATTTCTATAGCTGGTCTCTTTTCCCAGGCAACCAGTGACAGGACAAGAGGAAATTTCCTCAAGCTGCAGCACAAGAGGTTCAGCTTGGACATCAGGAAGAATTTTTTCAGTGAAAGCGTTGTTAAATATTGGAATGGACTGCCCAGGGAGTCACCACTCCTGTCCAAGGGAGGACTGGACATGGCATGCCATGGTTTAGTTAGCAAGATGGTGATTGATCAAAGGTTGGACTCTTTGACCTTAAAGGTCTTTTCCAACCTAAATGATTCTCTGATTCTGTGCAAAAAAAGAACCTGCTGCAAAGAACTCACTTTATTTAGCAATAAAGTATGTATTGATGCTACTTTTGCTGTTGAAGTCAGTAGCCGTTTTGACCTTGGATTTCAATTCAAGCACTTGAAAAAGGAAAGTTCTTTATTTTACATCTCTCAAAAATTTTTTGCATTTACAATTGCTTTAGAAAAATTGTACATTGAAGCCTGACTGAAGAATACATTTGAAATACTATTTTTAAATTTCCATATATCAACTTGAGAATTAAAACTGGAGACTCAGAAATCAGATATGTTGTTTTTATTAGTATTTAACAGGAAGTAGCAAACAAGGGAATTGATAAGGAAATTTGCCAGTGGTAGATTTAGAAAAGTGGTAAGAACCAATGAGGACTCAGAAACTGGCAGCATGGGCAGAAAAATCAGATATTCAAAATTAAAATATGCAAGCTCAAGAATCTGTTCAGACATAAACCAATTGCTACAAAGATTGAAAAGGAGGCAACAACCTGAAAAGCATTCATTCTAGGAATACTATGCAGCACATTAGATATCAGTTCAAAAGTGTGAAATATTGTTGCAATAAAATAGAAAAGATAACAGATATATTGGACTGCATATGTATTACCTTACAAAGCAAAGGTCTAATAGAAGTTCTGTTTCTAAGGCACTGGTGTGATTTCACCTACAGCAGTGCATTCAGCTCTGGGCAACAAATTTCCATAAATATACTGACAAATCGGTAGGTCTTCGGTGAGCTGTGCAAACAAACAAACAAGTAAATAATCAGTGGCCTCAAGTGAATTTTATATGTCACATCCCTGGATGTGTTCAAGGCCAGGTTAGATGAAGTTTTGCACAATCTATGCTAATCTAATCTGAAAGTGTCCCTGCCCAAGGCAGGGAGGGTTGGAACAAGATGGCTTTTAAGGCAACTCCTGACCCAAATCATTCTATGATTAAAGGAGTTAAGGAGAAGCCAGACCACCTAAAATGTCATTCTTCTTGATATGAAAAAAAGCACCATTTAGTGACATTTGACTTGCATGAAAATGTAGTCTTTTCCTAAAAACCTTCTTTTTACCATAGTCAGGTCCATATATATATAAGCTTATAAAAGCAGCAACTAAGGATAACAGCAGTTATATTAAAAAAAAAAAGTCAAGGTATATACAACAGAGGAACCACTAATGTTGGCTTAATATATTAATTCAATGGAAGTAAAAAATTATACTCAATAAATTGTGTGAAAGAAAATCTGTTTGAGGGAAACTGTGCTTTTATAATTAGCTTCTGGGTACAGCTGATCAAAAAGTCTTATAAATGATATCTAGTAGGAGTCCTGGGAAGAATAGTTCCAGATAATCATCATGTTTCTCTTTAGGATTCTGGAGTAGGTGAGAGACACTACATGTAATATATTTTATAGTTTACCAATGTTGGCAAGGAAAATCCTCTCACCAGCTTTTATCTATTTTATTAAGGAATATCATCTTCCAATACTAAATATGTACAAGTAAGTAGAAAAATATTAACATAAACACAGATATAGAAGACCAGTATAGAAATATACAGATTTGAGATAAATAGAACAAGCCCTAGCTTTTTCCATCCCACTATAGCCAGCTTTTTTGTTTCTTTGATGTGTGTCAATCTGTTGGAAGGTAGTAGGGCTCTGCAGAGAGATCTGGCATGGTTGGATGGATGGGCAGAGTCTAACAGGATGAAGTTTAATAAGACCAAGTGCTGAGTCCTGCAATTTGGCCACAATAGCCCCTTGCAACGTTATAGGCTGGGGACGGTGTGGCTGGACAGTGCCCAGGCAGAAAGGGACCTGGGGGTACTGGTAACAGCAGCTGAACATGAGCCAGCAGTGTGCCCTGGTGGCCAAGAAGGCCAAGGGCATCCTGGCCTGGATCAGGAATGGTGTGGCCAGCAGGAGCAGGGAGGTCATTCTTCCCCTGTACTCAGCACTGGTGAGGCCACACCTTGAGTGCTGTGTCCAGTTCTGGACCCCTCAGTTTAGGAAGGACGTTGAGATGCTTGAGCATGTCCAGAGGGGCAACGAGGCTGGTGAGGGGCTTGGAACACAAACCCTGTGAGGAATGACTGAGGGAGCTGGGGGTGTTTAGCCCAGAGAAAAGGAGCCTCAGGGATGATCTTATCACTGTCTACCACTCCCTGGAAGGTGATTGTAGTCAGGTGGGGGTTGGTCTCTTTCTCCAGGCAGCACCTGACAGAATGAGGGGACAGGGTATTAAGCTGCATGAAGGGAAATATAGGTTGGATATTATGAAAAGGTTTTTTTACAGAAAGAGTGATAAAGTACTGGAATTGTCTGCCTGGGGAGGTGGTGGAGTCACCATCCCTGGATGTGTTTAAAAAAAGACTTGGACCTCGTACTCGGTGCCATGGTTTGGTTGAGGTGTTAGGGCAGGGATTGGACTCAATGATCTTGAAGGTCTCTTCCAACCTAGTGATTCTGTGATTTTTTTTTTAAATTTATTTAATAGTATAGTCAAAGGCACTATCTTTGAATAATTTTGTTGTGAGTGCAAACTGAGATCTCCTGAAGCTAGGATATGACACCTGATCTCAATCACCTCTCACAGCAGCCCTGATTTGATTTACCCACATACTACACCATTTCACACATTTCATGCCATTCATCACATTCCAGTTTTCATCCACTTTTTCAGCAGGTTTGAGATCTAGTACATAGGCAGTTCCAGCATTTAATTCCAAATTTCCAACCTCAAGATAAGGTTTCCTCATTTGGACTTTCATGGTGCAGTTATTTCTCTTCAGTTGTATTCCTAATCCCATATGTTACTGAAAGGGGCAAGTCTTGCTTTTCTCTGAGGACTAGGAAAGAAGCAGTAAATACATATGCAAGATGGATAATTTTCTGTTCTTTCATGTAATGTATACTCTGGTAGTATAAGAAAAAGTAATCGCAAATCTTGTGCAGACCTTGCGTATCCTGAAACATATTCTCAGCAAAGAAAAAATCTTCAGGGCTTTAAGATATTAAATTAATGTTAATACTGCTTTATCTAGCATGCCTGAACTGAGTTTTTTCTCACACCTGACTTGCTTAGGCTTGGCTATTTTAAGAGGTAATCCAATCACACACCTGAGAACAATATCTTGTGATTGAAACTATGGATCTAATTTAAACATGTGAGATATTAATAACTTGCTTCCACATTTTTTTTTTTAGATACATATTCTGTATTTGGGAATAGTGAGTTGTATTCATCTGTGTCAGATATACTCACATTCGGTAGGTTTTCATTTACTTGATTTTTAATTTTTTTATTCTCTCACATTGGATAGCTGTGATATTTTCCTTAATCCTTACTTAAATATATCCATGAAAAGATATTTAGCTTCCCTAAATTTGTTTTCAAGAGGATTAGCTTCCATCAGGATTCATCAATATATGTCTTTAAGTGTTCAACAATCCAATCATCTCCATTTTCATGATGAACAACGTATCTTTGTTTTTGACTCATCATAACTTTGTTGCCTATCTGAGGGAGGGCGATTAACATTTTTATATTATTATTTCAAGTGTATTCTTACTTTTTTTCTAAATTATTTAAATTGAATTCAGGTCTTGTTATTTGTGTCACATAAGCATCTTTCAGGAGAATGTTTCGAACAACTATTCTTCAAACAATTTTAACTCCTCCATGCTCCCTATAATATCCACTTTCTGGCTAAAACTTTAAAATAAAGTAATAGGGCTGCATTTAAAAGTATTTTTTGAAATACTAGTTTTTACATCTATGTATATTTGGATTGTAAATTAAGAAATACTATTTTTTTTCTCATTTATTTTATTACAAAAATGGATGAAAACGTTTTCACAAATCTCTGTAAGATGTTTTCAGTATTTTTAAATTATTTTTCATTTATGCATTTAATATAATCTCAACTATATCTTAAACAGTCATATCATAATACACCCTATCTTTCTACATGTCCCATAAATCTTTAGCTAGAAATCCTCATTGTGATTAATAATAGTATTCTATGATCTTACTAAAATTATAATTGTAGTCTCTTTTGTTTAAGGTTCATTGCAGAGAAAATGGTGTTATTTATTTTTTACTATCTCTGCTGAGAATTTTTTATTGATTGAACAACATTTTCATGTAAATATGGTATCAAAAGTTTATAATCAAATACTTTGATTCTTAGATTGTGAGGGCAAAATTTAGCACTATATCGACTGACCTCCATTGTGAAATAGATCATAGATTTCCTCCCATGAGTCATATTCCTGCCATTTTTTATAACTGTAAAATATTTGTATATCACCTAGTTTTGACACATGCATTTCAAACAAGTCATCCAATGACATTGCTTGCTGATGTGCCCCAGCTGATAATTTTATTTCAAAAATATACATTTCATTTACGCCTTGATTTTTTTAAAATCTCAAATCCTTACTGTTTAGACACGTGCAGGTGCATCAAATTAGTTAAATTAATTCTATTCTTTTTTTATTTAAATTATTTCTTGTGAAGAAAATAAAATATTGGTGAGTTTTGTCTCGCTACTTCCAGTTCAGGACTTGTTTAGTAGATTTTTGCTTTAATTTTATTACTCCGGCTTCCTTTATTGTCATCAATGTAACAGTATGTACCTACCTAGTAGGCAGTTCCATACACTGACATATAACTACATACACTAACTCACATAACTATGTTTTTTTCTTGTTTATCTGGGGAGCTTGTATTCTGTCTGTCTGCATTTTTCCACTGGACTTTAATAAATTTTTCCACAAGGACTTTTGCAGTAAGGAATCAGAAAATTATGTAAAATCTTTAGCATGAGATTTATCTGCAGCTTCCAAAACTTTAAGTTTCTAATTATGGCCTGTTTCTCTATCAACAACAAATTAATTTCACTGGCTACTAAAGAACTGCTACAAGATGAGAACATGAAATTTATCCAAAAAAAATTGACAAAATTATATCTCACACCATATTTGTTAACTTTTAAACATTGAAACCGAAATGTTTTAATAAATATTGTCTTATTGGATGCTGAGAGCTTTTGTTATAATAATTCTTTTGGAGGGTTGTTTTATTTCTGTATTACATGAGTGCTAAAAATTGCATTTCTACTAGGACTAGAAAAATCAGTACTTGGTGTCAGTTTACAATTCTGAGTTTATACTGTGCTCCAGTGCCCTGGATCTGGCATTTTCATACCTTAATTCATATTTTCCTGTCAGACTGGTGTGTGATGGGGAAATCATCTAGCTAACAGTCATGTAAACCACAGTGACTGGTCAAATTAGATGTTGTGTGCTTCATTATTAAAAGAATGAGTAAAAATGTGTGATATGCTTTTTCACCTGCAAATTCTTCAAGTTATTTTAGGATAGTATGATAAAATAATTGCTTCTGTCAGGAGAATACAATATTGATTTTTTTTCTTCCTACAGTCTATCACAAGTAGAAAAGTAAGATATTTTTCTGTTTTACACTATTAAAATATTATAGAAAAACTAGAAAATATTAACATATAAAAATAAATGTGTAAACATTCTGCTTTGCAGTAGTATAAAAATGTTTATTGTGCAATCATCTCAGTTATTTCTTATTTTATTTTATTTTTCAAGTGAAGGTTGTTGTAGTTTAATCCTGGTAGGCAGCTGAGCACCACATAATCACTTGATCAATGTCCCCTCCCTTTAAGTTGGATGCAGACAAGAATTGGAAGTGGAAAACTCAATTGAGATATAAGTATTTGTTTTGGTATAATCATGAAACCAAGACATAAACCCACAACCACCGTCACCAAAGCAAAACCCAAACAAAGAAAAGTTCTGGGGTCCGTATAGTCCCTAAGCACCAGGCAGCCATGAAAAATTTCCCTCCCCAGCACTGTTTGCTGAACTGCGCTGTTCAGCAATAGCTAAAACATGCATGACTTACCAACTCTGCTCAGTCACAAGTCTAAAACATAGCACACATGCAATCTGCTAAAATGAAAATTAATTCTACCCCAGTGAAAGCGGAACCAATTTTTTGACAGCAATATTTTCCTCTTAATTCTAGGAACATTCCAGTTTTCCACCATGGTATACGACCTATTGCAATATCATATTTGTCCTCAGTTCACTCATAATCAAACTTTGCAGAGGAAAATATAGAGAAGTCTGGTACTTTAGAAACTTTAAATTTTCACATATAAAACTCACAATCTGAAGTCTTTCCAGTTTTCTCATCTCTTTGTTGGTAGTCTGAGACAAATAAATAAATTTAATGTAAATATAAAATTTCTAGGAGGTTTCCAGTATAAGTGCATGAAACACTACCAGGGAGTTCTAGTTATCCTAAAGTAACGAAACTACAAACCAGGAGGTTTGAAAGTTCAAATTTTAAACATCCTATTCATGCCAGGAGCAAGAGTACCCAGAATTTTTTGTCACTATATTTACACATAGTGAATAGCTTGTCTTTTATGAAGAGAAAAGTTATTTACCCTGCTTTCCACTTGAAGGCCTGAGTCAGGTAACTAAACGAACTAAAAGAACTAAAGTTAAGAAAGACCTGCTTTGCCATCTCATTATTAACTGGACAAAGAAATGTTGATAGGTTATTCCCTTCAGAGTATTTATAAATCTTTATTATTCATCTAGAGCAGAGATCTCTGCTATTTGTTCTGTACCTGTTGGATAGAATGATAAGGCTCAAAACTTGTATAGGACAACATAGATTTCTCTGGATATATGAGCTTGTTTCTCTTATTTACAGTACACAGGTGTAATTACAGGTGTATTCATATCAAAAGGTATGAATTAAGAAATACAGCCTGAAATATTCCCTTATTTTTAGGTGATTTGAAGGATTGCTTCAATCTTGACAGCATGGCGAGAAAGCCAGACATATCATTCTTTACTTTGAAGTGCTATTTTATTGATACTCTTAATTTGTTGATACTTAAAATCAGGTCCCAGCACTTCTTCCCAAGGACAAAAATTCCAATGTTAAAAGATAACAACTACTCACAGTTGTTTTTGCCTATAGCGTCACATTTCAGACCACTTCTAATAGTTGTTGAATAACATCATGGTTACTTAAATAAAAATGCTACCCACTGTTTATCAGAATCACTTTTCTGTTGAAATTTACAATTGCATCACTTATCACAGCAAGAAATCCATTTTACTAAAAATAATAGAAAGGGGCACACTGTATGGCAACTTTGTCTTGCAGTTCATTTAAAACAAGTGTATTCAAAATGTCTGTAAAGGAGTCTTGTACTAATTACACTTTCTGTTTTCCTATAATTCATATTCTAGAGGTTGAAAAATATATCTAAGACTCGAATGACATTTCTGACAATTTCCAGCTGTTTTCTCAGACTATTTTTAATGAATAAAAATAATGGATACAGTATTTCACCATGATTCTTTAAAAAAGATTTGACTATAGATTTGTGTATTGCTTTGGGGTATACATTTTTTAATCTTAAAGGTCATTTATGTTTTTCTACAGTCAGAATATTTGTTTAAAAAAAAATATTTCAACAAATCATGTCCCTGAGCCAGAATACTGCATTATTACAAGTTTAGTTTTGAGGATGTTAGTCCAGAAAGTAATTTCTTTCAATAAGATTCCACTATTTTCTGAACATGCTAGTTTAATGATAAATTTCATAAAATTTTGAATGCTTTAAATATCTAAAGTATAATAGATGGTACATTTAATGCATTTCTTTAGAACCCTTGGGCCCAGTTGCTTCTTTACCTGATTCATAAAAATTAAATGAGTACTAGGAGAAAACCCCTCAGATTTTAACTAGTGATTTCTTTGAATGCATTCACTATCAAAAAATATTTGGTAAAATCTCTTTTTCTTTTTTATTAATTTTTTTTACTCAAAGTGCTGGTGTTCATAGAAGTTAAATTTATAAAACCAACTTAAGTAAGAGAAAATATATACCGGAACAGGAGCTGGATTATGGTCAGGAGTGGCATAAATGTTGGATTTGAAAAAGGTCTGTCAGATTGCTAATCTATGGATTGAAGGGTTAATCTCTTCAGAGTAGGGTACATGTCTGCCTTGTACACAGACAAGTCACAAAAAAGACAACAAAACCCCATGTATCATTACTGTGCTTTATAATTTTATTTATTTATTTTCTACTGTGTTATAGCTCAGAAGTTTACAATAATTCATTCAAATTGCACAAGCGCTATATAAATTAAGCAAGTTTTCCCACAACATGAATAATACAGAGTCCAACCCCCAGGGGTAACATTCAGGAACCTAAATAACATGACCATCCTCCAAATTCCTGCCTAGGCTCTTTCCGTTTACCAATCTCTGCATGAAATTGAGATGAAAAACCTAAACTTTGAAGACAAGTTCAATACAGAAACACATTTTATTTTCAACACAGTGATTGAAAGAGCAGTGTCTTTCAGAAAAAAGGAAGAAATGAATGACATAGCATCAGATCCTGAAGGACTGTATAATATCAGGTACACACATACAGGATCAAGTATAAGTAAGATGTCCTACACAATTGTAGCTCAAAATTTCCCCAGCTTCTTAGTGTTGCAACCCAAACAAGACAAATCACAAAATAAAATAAAATAAAAGATTAAATAAGCCAAACTTAAATTAAATCTAATTAAATGCTCCTTATATGTTTCTCCAGTTTCATGGTCTGACCACACATCCCCGTGACCATGGGTGCAATTGCTTTAACACTGCCTCCTATTACTTAATTGCTTTTGTAACATTTTGTTATACTATGAACAAAAGATTCATAAAACAGGATATAGACATCACTGAGGTGAAAGACTCTAGTCTTTTTAAGTATAGTCTGCTAATTCTAGAGTTTCAAGCTCAAATTCTTGCATAACCTCAGGCACATGGTTGCTGTAAGCAAGTCAGGAGCTAGGGCTTCATCTATTCTCAGGGAAGTAAATTATCTAAAGAAGGCAGAAACTCTCTCTAGAAGTGTCCACACACCTCCAGCATAAATACACAGAGAGATAATCTAGGATGGTTAGTTTTCTGACATGGACATAGGAACAACATATGCTAAGTGGGATGACTTCAGAGACTGCCCTCTGTTCAAGTCCATTCAGAATTCAGAAGTTCTACAACCTGATTCCTAATGCCCCTGCTCTGGTAGTTAAGCATTGCAGAGACCAAACAAAATGTTGATCAGCTACTTTGTTTGAAGGATAAATGAGAAAAAAACCTGTTTCATGCCTGCAGGTAGTCAGAGGAAAAAAATCCCTAAATACTTTACCTTCTCTCTTATTCTTATGTCCTACTTTGGCACACAAGGTAGCTGACATCCTGGAGGACCTCTTGGGCAAATTATATTCCTCACCAAGTATGCCTCCATCTATAACGAAGGGGTCACCCCCATCCTTTAATTTAATGTGGACATGTTCTATCTGATTATCCTTACAAGGTAAAAAACATTGTATTGTTTCATTACCTTCCAGTTAAGTTATGTTACCACTGTGAAAATTTGCTTTATAGATTATTTTCAAAGAATGCGTTACTAGATTATTTTCAAATAATGTGAATTTTGCATTGTTTTACTTTGTTGTTCTGTATGAAATATTCAGAGGCATACTGCCCTAAAAATGAACTCGTTGGCTACTTTGAATTTTTATGCTGTTATTTAATAGTCAATTAATTCCACTTAAGGTCACAGTTATGCTTTTTTATTACTTGTGATGATATTTTTGTTTGACATTCTTGTTACTTGGTTGTATCACATAAAAATGATTAATGAATAGCTCCTAATTGTAGAATACAAATTTTTATTCTTGTTACTCTGGTTACATAAAGATTTCTAATTCTTTGAAAGCCTATTACAAGCTATGTGAAGTTTTCCATTCTGAGGTGCAAAAGGTTTGGGTAAAAAATTAGATTCTGTAGGGAATAGTGTACCAGGGTATTCTTCCAGTACTTTAAACACTCCTTAAGTGAAGGAGATTTCTCTCACTACCATTCAGCATATCACTAAAGCATGTGAATAATCATGTTATTCGCAGTCTACTTTAATGATTAATCTAAAACTTCAACCCTTACAAATTTGAGTCTTGTACTATTTCAAATCTCAAACAAAATCTATTCAAATATACTTACTGAGGTCTCACAGCTATGCTCATGTAATCAGAAATATTTATTATCATGTTTATTTTCTGAGTTAGTTACTTTAAAGGTGTCCTTTGCATACCCTTTTCCATATATACACACACATGCTTAGTGTTCCAAGCCAGGTTTCCCACATAATTTTTTGTTGCTACCCTCTCAAAATATGACTAGCTACATTAACTGAAGGCAAAGTAGGTGAGAGGAAGAAATTGCATCTGGGATCCCTTCGTTAAAGGCAGAAATAACATTGTTGACACATCACATGCCAAAGATATCACAGATATCAGAGAAAAAAAAAGCCTGCAATCTGCAGAACAATCAGTCAGAAAAACTACATTAAGTTTGGCTTACATTTAAAGGTTTTCCTGACTTGGTTATGCTGCTTAAAAAATTTACCAGACCAAAGAGCCTTTCTGGACTAGCCCACTTTATTTAGAATTTGTGCAGTTTTATAGTCTAAAACTTTATCACTGATGGATGATTTTTCAGTGTAATACAACAAGCAGATCACTTTAAGTGTTGATATACTTTGAGATACCCAATATTCAAAAATTTCTCTGTATGACTGTGGCATGGTTGAAATGTGAAAAACTGGGTACTCTGTGCCTGATTACTTGGGAGAATTGCACAGTTCTGTCATCTGGGTACTCTACATTCAGTTATTTTGAGGAACTTAAATTAGGAAAAAGATTTAGTATATCTAAATAGTGTCTGCCCATCCTGTGTACCTGTAATCAAAGAGACTACAGCATTTCTGGGTATATGTAAGCCCATTAGGCTTTGTCACTCTTAGTCATATGGTTTTTCTCACTCTGAAAATTAAGAGGGGCACTATGACAATAAACATTCACTATGTGTGAAAATTTATTGACAGCAAAAGGGAGGTCACAACAAAAAAGTTCCAATTTAAGGGAACTAGTGGGAAAAAAAATCACAAAACCGAGTTTTACTATAAGTATTGTTTATATAAAACTAAATTGGTACATATTAGTCTTGTATAGGTATCCAATATTTATACTGTCCTTGTGTAGCCTGCATAAGAATCATTCAAGAATGAAGAAAGTTTAAAGAGGAACAGCGAATGTTTAAAATTGGTGTTCATTTTCATCATGTCATAAGAGTTTCAATGAATATTGAAAGCTGAAAAAAGGCAGAAAGGGTGAAGGACAGAATGGAGTAGACACATCCCACACCTGCTCTGGAGTCAGATAGGCATGAAGCAACTCTCGTGGTGCAATCCCTTCCCAGAGCTTCAGAGCCCCTTTCCCATGTCCACGCCTAGCAAGTAATCCACACGCACACTTAAGTACAAAAATGACATCTGTGTCCATAAAAATGACATCTAGAGGTAACATTTTCAATCAAAATTGTAATGGGCAGCATGAGCTTTCATACAGTTTAATTTATATTAATTGTGTTTGTTCCCTCTTACAATGCACCTCTTACAATCAATCACCATCTCTTACAAAACACCTCTTGCAATCAAACAGTGAAGAGTCCTGTGGAAACAAAAATTGAAATACCTCCTAGCTCATTTGTTCTTCCATCTTCCACTGTCCATTATAACAAGATTTATTGGTAATGAATTCTATTATGTGGGCACTAAATTTTGAAAACTTTCCTCATCAAGGCAGGAGCTCATGATACATTTTAAGAGAAGAAATTCACTTGGGGGATGAACTCCAATGTTTGGGGCGAGTACAACACATTCAAAACATGGCATATCACAATCATGTCGGAACACATTTTACTTTCATTGAAATATCAACTCTTCAATTCTTTCAAAAATTTGTGAGAAAAAAATCTTCTTGAATTAACTTTTCTAGAAAACAAACACTCCTGACTGCATCACCGTCACTATATTTGAAGGGAGAGAAGTTGCTCTGCTCCTTCCTACTCTTGCAGAAAGTGCAAAACTCACCTTATTCTTCCACTTCTGGAACCTTTGTAGGGGTGTGAGCAGCAGGAATAGGCAGGCAATAGGTGTATTTTATATCGCATCTCTGAACAGTTTCTCTACTGGAATTTTGCATGAAAAGCCTGTATTTCCTGACTTCTCTTGAAGCTATACTCTGTCACATTGAGCAAGAGAGATATAGTAAATCAGGCTGACATTTTCTGAAAGAGAAAATATTTAAAAACTCCTCCAGCAATTATGGATAAAAATGCTCTCCTTTGGGATTGATGACATTGATGAGGTTTTATATATCAGCCTCTCTTTCTCTCCAGTTTAGCAAAAAATATCAGTAAAAATATAACATAAAACATGCAAGAGTCCTTTTGTTGTTGTGTTCTTCACTGTGGATGTGTATGTCTGCAACAAGACCAAAGAGACATTGTCCAGTATGAACACCACTGCAATCGGTGAGGGCCTTCAGGACAGGCAGTGTCTTCAGGCCTTCTGCATCTTAGATAAAACCTGAAAGTTCAAGGATTACTTACTCTAATATCACCTTGGGCAGCTTAGACAAAGAATACAGGACTTTGGTCTTTGTCTGCTTGTCTTGCATTCCACAGGATGTTATCTCCACTTACTTCATAATTAATAATTAATTAAATAGGTAATTACTAATTGTACAGCACATTTCATTGTGAAGGTGACTGAACATAGGAACAAGTTTCCCAGAGGGGTTGGGGAGTCTCAAAAAGGTTTTACACCGTGAGTAGTCAAAACCCAACTGGACATAGCCGTAGGCAAGGTGGTCGACCTGCCCTGCTTTGAGAGATGGCTTGGACTAGACAATCTCCACAAGTTTTTTCCCCTGTGTGATTCTATGGCTGCTTGAGGTAAATCAGTTTAGACAATTTCCCTGTCCCACAAGATTCAACCATTATATATATTAGAGCAACCATTCTCCATGTTAGAACTAAACATGGTAACAATCATGACAATTTACTGGTATAAGACCAAAAATTTTTTTTTCCTCAATTTATTCTAATTTTCAATTTTGTTTTTCTTTTTCTTCACAACTTTTCCCCAACCTTCATAAGATGATTCCCCAAATATGTTTTAAACTACACACTAGTGGAAATTAGTGTAAAGTCTTGAAGAACCTTCCTTAGTACACCTATATATAATTATAATTCTCTATCCAACCTTCAGATTTTCCTTCAGAGAGCTGGACTCTCTAAAATTATTCCTCTTCCAGAGGAATAAAAATATTTCACTGAAACAATTTTAACTACTGAAAAATGCTATCATGGTCACTGAAATCCATTCTAGCTCAGAGCACCTAAATAGACAGGCTTTTCCAGGTTACTTTGATATGCCAAAAAATTTTAGATAACCTTACTGTTAAGGCAGCAAATTTTTCACTGGGAGTCATAATTGTAGAAAATAACTATGTTTTTTTAATCCTGGTGAAGCTTGAATAGGTCTGTTCCACATACTAATGACTTTTTCAAGGTATGAGTAGAAAATAAAAAACATATTAACTCTGACTACTGCTCAAAAGACGTGAATGCATTCAAAAGTTTAAGTTTCTCTCTGCTACCTTTAATCATCTTCAGTTCATTGCATCTGCCTTACTACACTGCTATGCATTTGCACATATGCTCTGTGTCAGCCTCAGCCTAAAACCAATGGTCCCACATGTGCCCAGTCATTTGTCACTTAAATTTTTTCTAAAGTCCCATATTTCCTGTATCATCCAGAACCATCTGTCTTCTCTAACTGAAAATCAAAAATAGAATACCAAAGAGTGTATAAAAGTCCAGTGTGAATTACATGTCTCTGACTTGACATCTCAGTCATAGTCTTCTTCTCTAAGGCCTTGAGGCCTCGAGATGGAGACTACCCAATATTTATGAAAAAAAAAAATCTGGATTGGTTCTTTGGATGATAAACCTTTCAGGCCAGGAATTTTCCTTCCTTCATTAGTTGCAGATGCTGTGGAAGATTGTTTGTGTTTGTCTGAAAAGTGCTATAATAGCAGGTCCTAGTACTTTACGTCAAAAAACTGGAATTTGCCCTGTGAACTTGGAATGAAGGTAACCTGACATAGAAATGATCAAGAATTTTCAAGTAGGGGGAAAAAAAAAGATTAGAAATCATATAGCTATTAAAAATTTTGAAAATTCTCTCTGTAGAGTTGAGTAAAAAATCCTGGTTTAGCTTCAGTATAGTTTGTTTCACTATCTCACATATGCAACAATCCTGCTATGACTAGAGGTGGTAGTAAATAGTGATTAAAAATATATTTACTACTTTCCAAATTGTTTGGGCTTTTCTGGGTTTTTTTTGGTTTTTTTTTTTTTTTTTNTTGGTTGGTTTTGTTTGTTTTTATTTTGAAGCAGTTTCAGTCATACCTACAAAGATTGGCAACAGCAAAAGTGACCCAAGGTCTCCAGCTCTGTGTACGAAAACGTAAAAGTTTCCCAAAAAAAATTACTAACCATAATATTTCCTGCTATAGCCAGTGAGAACTGGAGATATTCAGTGGTTGTTTGCTCAGTATTCAATTCCTGTATGTGGCAAAATCTTAGCTAATTAAAACTTTCACTGTTTTTGTCCTGTATTAGTCCCATTTCAAAATTCAGTACAACTCCTATTTCCTTTTTACTGTAACCCGAATCTAAAATATGGAAAGATTGACTTTAATATCTTCATCTTAAATCTGCAGAGGCATTGTAAGTAGCTTGTCTTTTTGTTTTCATTTTGTGTTTTTCTCATGATTACTGTCTATAATTATGCAAGTTTTTCAATTTATGTGCAGTTTTCAAATTATGTTTACATTTTTTCTGGTTTCTCTTCACATACTTCACTCTTTATAAAATACATAAAACATCTTTTTTCTGTATTACAGCATAAGAACTCGTAACAGCAAGGTTATTTAAATGTTTGGATTTTAATTCTATTAGTCAAATACATTTTAGTTTAAAAAGGATAATAAAAAATAGTCTTTTTACACTAAAAATCTGTACAAAATATTAGTGTCTGAAGAAATAAAAGTCTGAAATGTAATCTCTTTTCCTAGTTTTTGTCTGAAGCCTGCTATTGTCATAAACACTATGCTTTAATCTGATTTTGCTGCAAAACTTTGAAACTCCATGCTGAATGTGCACCACCTGAATATGAGAAAGAGCTTCTTTTCTGTGCAGGTAACTGAACACTGGAACAGATTGCTCAGAAAGATTGTGGTGTCTCCCTCACTGGAGGCGTTCAAAACCATCTGGACACAATCCTGTGCCATGTGCTCCAGGACAACCCTGCTTGAGCAGGGAGGTTGGACCAGATGATCCACTGAGGTCCTTCCAGTCTCACTCAGTCTTGATTCTGTGAGTCCAGAGTAGCAGAGGTAACACACAGGTCATCTGTCAGGTCTGTCTTCTGAAGCAGATATTTCAGATAGATGGGAATCCTGATGGAAGCAGGTTTAGATGTCTCCACTTTTGTTGAATGTTCCGGTTATTTAAACACATCTTGCAAAGCCCTGCATATGGACCTGAATTTTGTTGCCATTTGCATCTGAGTGATTCACTTGATGCTGGAATATAGTATTGGGAACTAAAGGAAAGTCACTAGCATTTCTTCTAGCATCAGTCTGCAGACAGGTGGACACACACTAGAGACATTTATGGCCAGCTCAATTGGTCCCAAAAAGTCAGAAAGAAAGCAAAACTCTGGAGACTTTAAGGGCCTAACACTCCTTCACACTTTCTTTGTTCCTGGGCTTATGGGTAATGTCTAATACTTAGAATAAAATCCCCATATATATATATAATATAAATATAAATAGATACAGATATAGATGATATAACTATGGATATAGATAGAGATAGATATAGATGATATATTGATAGATATCAATAGATATTTTCTTTATTCTTTTTTATCTTTCACTTTTTTAAACTTTTATGCTTTTTCTGAGGCTCCATGAGCCTCATTGTTCTGCTGTTTTAGGCATTTAGACATCAATATTTTCTCTGGAATTTATAAACAACTTATAGATACTAAGCAGTGAGAAAATGTCATCTACTTTGATCTCTCTTCCCAATATGATTAAAGGCAGATTAATTTAATGATTTCAGATCTTTGTGCAGAACAGAGAGACATTGAAATCAAGTGAAGAGTGCATACACTGTATCAGCGTTCAGAGATAAAAACAGCCAAGCAAACAAATAAACAAAAAGATTAAAAAATAAAGCAAAACCAAAAAGATAAAATTCTCCAATACCATTGTTACACAATGTGTCAAATCCAATTTTAAAAAATCATCCTGAAATGCATAATTTAATATAACACTGTATATTCAATTCAACATAGTATTTAGAGAACAAAAAAAACCCCCACCAAATCATATTTTCTTTATTTCTGAAGACTGCAAAGGAAAACATGGGCAACTGTAAGGACTCTGTCTCTTATCAATGGATGCTTGTATAAACGTAAGTAGGATGTTTGTGATGTTGTGTTGCTCCAGACTGAAGAACAGTCTTGCTTACAGAAATCTGGGAGTTGGACACCAAGTCAGCACACATGGAAACTGAGTTCCACATTCCAGCAAGAGTGCCTGATTGGCTTGATTAGTTCTTAAGATCAGAACTAGAGGATATTCAAGCAGCAGTGAATTATTCAAATGCAAAGGAAGAGACTGAAAACTTTTGTTGTATAACACTTCATCAGATCTGATCTGACTCTTTTTTAGTGGAGTTGAGACAAACATTGCCGTTGGAGTTGAAACAATACATTTGCAGCACCCTACTTCAGAGGCGGAATACCTCTCAATATGGTCTCTTATTCTGTTGAACTCTGAATCAGAAACAAAACAGGAGCTTGAGAACCAAATTGTAGAAAAGCTATATTAATGTAATTATCCATACAATAGTATCAGCTGAAGAGACTTAAAATATCACATAATGCATTTATAACATATTTTAATATTTTCCAATCTATCTATCTATATACACATAAAATTCACTTTTAGAATTGTAGTTCATAATTAAAAAATGCCCACATCACTGGCTTTTCATTAAGACCAATGGGTTGCTCCAAGGGTATTGGCAGAAAGGTTACCATAAAATTTCAGGGGTTTTGATTAACAACAGTTAAATAGAATCCCAGCAGAGAATTCTGTTTAAAAAAAAAAAAGTAATGTCTCCCTTTTGTCCCCCAAAATCTTAAAAATTACAAATAAATCCTAGGATTCAAGTGTTTGAAAACGTCCGTGACAAATCCTGTGAAAATTGAGGCCTTTTTCTCTCACTATCTCAAGATATAGTCTTTGTTTTACTGATACCAGGATTTTTTTAACCTTAATGCTAAGGATTTATTTCTGATATGCTTTCCTCTGGCCAACAAGGCTGCATATATGTACTTCTCTGGATCAGGGCTCACAGCATTCCCATCAATAACAGGAACACACTAATTAGTTTACTAAGGTCCATGAATAAGACTGGTACTTACTTTTGAAATTTTATGTAAATCCTAAAATCCACCAGAATACTGTAGGCTGTCCCAACATCTGGAATGCTTTAAACAGAATTAACTTATTAGCACATGACTGTGGAACAGATTTATTGGTATATAAAAATTAAGTTAAAGTGATTATAATGTGTGTGTTTTAAGGACATTAATTACATTATGCTCCTTATGTGGAATCTACACTTTAGACTAAAATGCAGTTATTTCCCATTTTGAAAAATGTAAGTTATATATATAAGTTTGGAAAAGTAATGTATTAATCTTAATTTTGAGAACTAACGTGTGTTCAGATAATTACTTGCTTTATTAATGGATTTCAGGAGTAACCATTTTTTTAGGCCTGTGAACAAATTAAAAGAGTCCTTATCTTATTAATATGAAAATCCCTTCTGTGCTCTGTCTATCTGGTACATTGGTAATTAAGGATTTAGAGGCCCTTTGCCTGAATCTCCTCAGTGAAGCAGGTAAAATCATAGAGTATGTGACTACCTTTATAAATCCTCTAGATTATAGATATCAATGCCCTGTGTTTATTAATTTTGAAAGTTCTGGAAACATAAGCATAGATAAATTCATAAGAACTGCCATTTCACAGTCGTCATTTCTTGATAAAATAAAACCAAAAAGGAACTTGCTCTCTGATAATATGTAGGAGTATGAGCAGAGTTAAACTAAAGATCTGATATGTTATTCCCAGTACACATGTTTGAGAAGCTGGCAAGTGAGGTCTTGTTGTCTTTTTTTACACATCTCAATAATGATATGGTGACAAACAAGAATTAAATGAAAGGAGCCCTTAAATGACTAACACTCTGACACTTATAAATGTCCAAAAGAATAAGTTGCCCAGACTTTCCTAGATAATGCATTAAGGTAATGCACTTAGCAAAAAATTATTTGCAAAAAGATAGCATAACGAATAGGAAACTCTGAAAACACGGCCACCTAAAAGCTTCCATCTACAAATTCAGCAGTTGAGACAAAGGCTGAAAGTCAAAACAAGAAGGCTGGAATTAGGTGGCACTAGAGGTCCCAGGCTCCCTGTTGGTCTTAGTGCTTCAAAATTCAGTTAGAACTGATTAACATGCAACAAAGTATGTAGTGAGATTTTATTATTCTAACTAGCAGTTGTAATTACTGAAGAATACTCTTGGATGGAAGGAACAATTTATTAATATTTAAATTCAGCATTTCTATTTCCTGCTACTGTTGTCTTTCCTGCTTGTGAAGGATGCAGCTTGATCATTGTTTTAAAACATAGGTTGCTAATAGGTAGCAGATCAGTTGTGTTCCAACAGAATTTGAGCATCCAAAAAGTTTCACAAAGCTCGAGTGTTTTTCCTTTCATTACCACTTTTCTTAACCCCTGTATTTCTCAGTGGAGAGCAGTCTTCAATAAGACCAGAATAGTCCTTAGTACTCTTGTTTGATCACTGAACTGGTCTCTTTAGGCAGAATGAGTCTTGCTCCATTATTACAGTGGCATGGAAGAATGTTTGGAAACATTTTTTCATTCATTATCTATTTTCCTTCTTCTTACACTTGCCTGACTTGATTGTGACCACATTTCTTCCCTGATCCTGATTATTGCCCAGCTATTTGATTAGTGTTGCTTAGCATTTAATGAGTTCTGTGACTTCATATAAAGTCAATGTACTCACGGAAACAAGAAGAAATAGACATAGAAAAGTTTGGGAAAGTGGGATACTTAAAACATGGCTGATATTAATTATATTATTTAGGATGTGAATTTTCAAAGTGCTGATAACTTTGCAAAGAACTGCCATTCAGCCTTTGTGAAACTTTAAATACCACAAGCCAGTGAAAAATAATCAAAGATTTTAACCTGAATCAAGATGTATATTTTATAAAAGTACTTTGGAGCTAAGAATGACCTAATATTTTTTGGTCTATTCATGCTTTGCAGATTTATATCATAATCAGTTGATTGCTGCTATTTATTACCTCTATATCCAAGAAAAAGGCTGTAGGATGTATAAAAAGAGATTGGTAGGACTGCTGCATTATGTTACTTGCAGTATCGTATTTTTTAAAAAAAGAAACCCATAGTCTTTTTCTGGAGTTTTATGAGAAGTTGATTTGAGGACAAGAAATCTTAGATTCTTCTGATTCTGCTCTGATATAGATCAATCTTCTTGCCACAGAGTATTATCATTCCTGAGAGAGCATTGTATGTATAAATAGATTATAAAATGTTAATAAATATCATGAGCATGTTAGGCTTAAGTACCATGTATTAGAGATAATTATAAGCATATAAGTAGAAGGTTTTACAGTTAACCTATTGATCCATTGAACTCTAGCAATTTACAGTAACCGGCTGACCACTCAAGAAGCCATATATAATCCTTTATAATCCTTTATATGTGGCCATCAATAACACTTATTTTAAAATAAAACATTATTCAAATGCATATTCAAAACTGCTTCTCATAAATGGGAAGGTTTAATTAATGACCATTGTTACTGTTTTTATGAGCTCTGATTTATGAGCCTAAATAGCTCTGGGGATTCATGGCCCCTGCTTTCTACTTTATTATTTTCACAGAAATTTCTTCTTTTGATGAAGGAAAAGTTTATGGGTTTGGTTTTGGTTTTTTTGTTACTTTGCTTTTTTCTTTTTTTTTTTAACATGTGAATAGCTACTTGAGAGGCATTGGTACGACCCATGCATTACACAAAAAAAATTGCCAGCATACTACTAATGAACTGGGTTTTCACAATAGCTCTTGCTAAATATACTCAAAAGATGATGTACAAGTCACAAGAATCATCAGAAGAGTAGGGTAGAAGATCAGAAATTACGATCATTGAACTGAAATGTCTGAATAGACATTTGTATTCACTTATTAAATAATTTATTTTATTCCTCTATATAATTCACAATCATTATCAGGAACTTCCCCATTTATTAATTTTAACTGAAGATCAGAAAATAACTGTAGCATAAAGTTTGTTCAATCAATATGGGGTTTTTTTCTGTAAAGCACAAAGGGGAGTTTGAAAACTGGGTTCGGTTTTGCACTGAAAAGTGAAAAACAAAAAAGTGGAAAAGTGAACAACACAACTGACCTCACCCACCCACAAAATTATTTAATTTTGGAAAATGATACATTTATGAACATACTTCTGCTCTGTACAATTACACAGCAGCACTGTGTGTGAAAACAGGTTTATAGACCCCAACAGCACAGTAAGTGATTAACCATAATTTCTTACGATTTCTGTTGGACTTTACTCCAGGGATCATATATCTATTTAAAATTTAATTTTACAGATGGAAGGGTGTTTTTGGTCTAAAGAAATTTCAGATCCACATTTGTTATGCATATTTGACCTTTGCCCTTCATTTTGAGTCAGAAAGGTTGTGAGGCTGTTGTCTTTTTCTGTTAAAGTGAGTAAAACTGACAGTTGCTCCATTAATGAGAAATTCAGCTATTGATCTGATCTCTTCTCCACTGCCATTGATTTCTGTTCCTTGTTTTGTCATTTGGACCTAAAACTGTCAATAAGTTATTGACTGAAGGATAGAAAGTCAATCATTTGTATTCCCTTTAGAGCTTGTGAAAATTGAATTTATCTTTGTATGCATTGGTGTTTTACTATGAAATTCTGAGCCTGTAATAAAGCTGTTTTCAGTCATTCTGGGTTTGAGAAGTTTATGATTATGAAAGATAATTTTCAACACAATTAATTTGCACATTAATGATTTTTAAATGAAAATGGAGAACAACTCAGAATTAAACATCTGTTAAGTCATCTTACATAGTATATATTTTAACAATAGATTACAACAACATCCTCTCTGGTAATATAACATTTTACATCCATGCAACAATGCCCAAATTGCTGTTAGTTTTTATTTTTGGGTCCTCTTTAATTCAAGGAAAGAGTTAAAAAAATACAGTATATAGAAGACACTGGAAAATATATCAACTACATATTTCAGAGTGGTATAGAAGAGAGGGTTTGAAGCAGAAAAGATGATCTGAGAAAAAATTTTACTGTATAGAGTTTTAAAGAAATCATTGCTAGATTCAATTTTGTCTTTGGATTACTAGTTACATGTGCACTTTGAGGAATTCTGAATTTTCTGTCGGGTGACCTCAGATTTAAAGGTGCATCTAGGTCATTAGCTTTTCAAGTAGCACTTCTTTACATCTATGTGAGTAATGTTTTATGATATATTGTACTTGATACTATTATACACGGCCTCTCAATTGAGTCACCTGGGTAAACTAACAAAAAGAAGCAGAAGCCAAATAACCACAGTTAGCTGTATAAGCCCTACTGGCAAAGAACACTGAGTATGTTTTTGTTTGACCAGATCCCCCATGTTAAATAGTAATGATATTGGAGGATAGCCTGTAAAAAGCACATGGCAGGGAACAACTTCAAGCATTTGAGGGAGCTGCTCACTTTGAGGCACTTAAAGACACAAGGAATTGACAACAAAAATAAATGCCAATATGTATCAGAAAATGCCATTTCTTCTCAAGGAATGTGTCAAGAACAACGGCGCAGATAACCTTTACTGGTGATTACAGTAGCCTTGAAATGGGAATCAAAATGTTAGTGAAATGACTACAAGCAAATAACAGAGGGATTTTGTTTGACATAATTTACACAAACAACTCCCAAACACTTTAGTTTTTTTATCTTTGCCACTTTACCTTGCATCAAATTCTATTTTTTAGAGAAGTATTGTCATGGTACTCCTGACCACAATCAACTGCAGAAATTTATCTGAATCAAGATAAAGTTTTAAATCCCAAGGAAATTCTATGATAACTTGCATGAGGAAACTCTCAGCAGGACTCTTTCCTTACTTACACGTTTATTTACGCTCATGATGATGTATAGCTTCATACTGAAAGCATGCAAACTGTACATTGTAAAGGGCAAAAAACCCTGCAGGTAAGTTAAGAGGAAAAAGATAGATGATGTAGTTGAAAGTGAGCAACAAATACAATTATTTAAGGTTTATGGAAATTATAGCTACGACTTCTGCCTACAAGAATGAATTGTAAACAGTAATTTGGACAAATGAAGAAATAGTTTCCATGCTAGTAGATAAACATGATCTATTACAGAGTTTTATAGAGTTCATGTACACTGTGTTTTTGTATTTTTGGGTCCAAATACTAAGAATAAAAGAGTTAGATTTTTTTTGCAGTTAATTTCTGGGGGTTTTTTTTGCCTAGAAGACCTTGTTCAACAGGAAAATGTCATCCCAAGTCTGCAGTTATTGCTTTTCAGGAACTCACAGCCAGAGATGTTTAATGACCCGTATTAGCCTGCTCAATAGGAACTGCTCTGCTCTCCTAAAACAGATGGGATATCCTTTAGAAATATATGCTTTTACATTATTTTCAATACTAGAATATTTGCTTTGTTCGCAAGTCTACTAGAACAGACTTTAGAGATATTTGATCTATGGGGGAAAAAAAGGAAAAAAAAAAAAGCTAATCTATAAAATGCTTGTCCATCAGGGAAAGGTTATTTAGGCTTAATTTAATGAAATCTCTTTGTTCACCATGAAAATTTTGGTGTGTAGTCCATAGATTTTTTTTCGACATCTTTAGTAATCTATTTCAATTAAAACAATTCCATTTTTTTCAAAGAGCAACTTTCCCTGTATTTCACCACCCCTTTTTAGTTTCCTAGAAGTAAGAACAGGGAAAAAAAATGGTCTATGACTATATCAGTAAGAGAAAGATACATAATTTATGTATTGAATTATCTATTTTTCACTGGAGGGCTTCATTTATTTGCATTCCAAAGAATATTTTATGCAATTCCAGTATTCAGGAATTGTGGTGATCCGGAAGTGTAACTTGGTTACAGACTTTTGTTTGTGCTTAAACATCTAGAGATTAATACAAAAAAATTTAAAAATATCTCTTTTCTTGTCTCATTTATATAGGAAATATAAAATTTAAGATTGGCACAAGAAAAGGACTCATTTAAAACTAATTCTTCTAATAAATTTTCATAGAGCAGCAAGAAATACTGAATATGAAGCCTTTAATATAGACATGTATTTTTAAAAGCAGTTCTGGATAAGTTTTGGGACTGATCTCAACCTTGAATGAGAGTGTATTCTTGTGACAAGGACAGTCTGGTTGAAACTAAGGAATTTACAAAGTTAACAATTTATTTTTTTCATATCAGAGATCCCAGAACATCAAAGAGTGCAGGACATACTGTAAACTATTTTTACTTTCAGGTTTTCCCTTGCTTCCAACTCTGCTACTTTTGTCATCTAAAAAAGATAATATTAAATTCATCTAGAGAACCTGAATCATAAAATTCTTTTGTCAAATGTAAAGATGCAGTACATTTAAAACTATAAATGACATTTAATCAATTTCATTGTATAAATATTATGCACAGCTGTCAAAACATCAGGAAAGCTACAAGATTTTTGTCAGTCATTGAACAAACAGATTGACACAGAACTCTGTGTAAAATGATTTTTTTATATAGATATAAACATATAAAGATCTAAACATGTACCTTCATTCAGTAATGGTGAAGAGATCATCAAGCTTTTAATACTTCTGTTTCCTAATTTAAAAAATGTATCAGTGCATTAATTTTCTTCAAAACTGAGAGAATTTTAAGTCTTTAAAGGTATGGGCTAAAAGCTGGGGGTTGTCATGTATTTTAGTTCTACTGAATTAGATTAGCATGAAAAGCAGGGGTGGAAAGCTGAAATGTGACCAACCTGAATTCTGAAGTAGCAATTATAACGCATCCCTTTAGCCTGGGTCTGGGAATCATCGAGTATGGTCCCGAGAGAATGGGATCAGCTCTACTTCTATTATGAAACATGATACATGCTTTCAAACTGCTTGCAAGCTCTTCCCAAAATGAAATAAATATAAAGTATTCAAAACACTACTTTGTGAGTTTTTATGTCATTTTAAACAGATCTTACATCCTGGTCAATATGCTCCCATTTGTTGACACACACATGTGCCCTGTTAAAGATATGGATATTTTCCTCTTATCATCCCTGCCTGATTTGCAGCATGATGCGTGAAACAGATAAAGTGGGATGAGATCACCCTGTGTTTGCTATTGTAACTTCATGAAATTGTATTTAAGTTAAATAGATTTGGCACCGTTTCTTAGGAAAGCTATTAATCATTTTGTGCCAGGAAAAGAGATTTCAGAGAGAAATTTCCCTTAAGGGAAGTCAGTGGGAGTTGCTGTTATCAAAAATTTGTCAGCAATCTTCCAGCATTCACGATTTTATATGGCAATTCTTACAGAAAATAATGCCCTACTGAAAACTACTCTGCCACTTGAAATACATTAAAACATTAAAATAATGTGTTGTTATCAATTACCTGAACTTTTAAATTTAATTTTTAAAGTCATATTACATATATATTTCTTTTAAAAATGAAAGTAGTAAAAAAAATCTGTACTGATTGTTTTACCTGTTTTTCTTCCTGTGATAATTATTGGTCTATACTATCCTTATTTTAGCCATTATTTAGGGCTCTGTAGACCATGATTTCTTTGACAATTTTCATCATTCCTCTCTATTAATACTGCTTGCTAATGACAAGTATTTGTTGATTCAGGTTTTTTTAAACTCTTGTTGAAAAATTGACAGCTTTTATGATCTTATAGGTAACATGCCTTTACTTTTTCCTTTACCTGCTAATTGTCCTCAGGACTACAGGCAGGCGGTGGGGAGATTTTAGGCAATGCTGGACATGGAGACTAAATTCCTTAGTGTCTTCATTTGTTTCGTACACACTGATGTGCTAGAGTTTTTCCATCTCAGCTGGTCCTCTTACTGATCCTAGGAAGATTTTTTATTTCATGTATCACATCACTTCAGATCATATTCTGATTTATAGTTCAGTAATTCACCTGGAGGTTTTGAGTTGGCTTTTGTCCTTCCTAGCAGTTTTCTACATTTCATTTCTATGTGCATTATAAGGCTCAGAAATTATTTGTTGCAAAATGCAACAGAAATTTCTGCTTCAATTACAATAGCCAATTTCCTCTTACTAAATCATTGTTAATAGCCAATTTTCTGAGAAACTTGGGTTGCCCAGTTTGCTGTAGGTATTGTTGTCAGTAACAACATTAGATTGCCAAAGAACTTGTCATCAGAAGGCAAACAAGTTTTAGTTTTACCTTTACTGACCTTAACCACTACTGCCCTTTTCCATTTCTTCAGGTTTCAATCATATTTGTATCATATTTATCTTATCTGCTGAAACAGACAAAATATCCTACCCAGGAATGTGGTTGGGCAGACAGCACATTTGTTTAATTTCAGACTATGCAACAGTTTTTCCAAATGTCAGAGTGTTACTGTTTTTTAAAAACAGCAATGAACAGTTTTCCTCTGCTATAGAAAACTTTCACGTAAAACCAAAACTGCCATTTCCTTATGCGTCAATTTTCCTTTATTTTATAATCGTCTCAGTAAGTTGCTGCCAGTACAAAAAAGACAGACATAACATTTACACAAAACATGTATTTTTATTCCAAAGTACTGACGCTGTACCAGTGGGTTTTTTGTTAGAACACTGATGTATTCTATCTTTTATACAAAATATAAACCTCATCCCCAGTAACAAGATAACTCCCAAATATGTAGAAGTTTCAAATCAATACCTGTAAGTTCTGATACATCTCACACAAATACATACAGTTCAAAATTCACAAGTTTAATGCTTTTTTGCTGTAGCATATGAAGATTTTTACATTAATAATTATAAATTTCAAAATTATTTCGTTTTTCTTAGCCAAATGGCATTCAAATAAAGACTAGTTTTTTTTGCAGAGACATTTTTCAATGGGCAGGTCATATAGATTCACATCATTTCCATATATTCAGTAGCAACAGGAAATGCTGACTGGGCTAAATAAATTTTAAAAAGTCTCAAAAATCAGATTTTGGCTTCATTCACACAGACAAAGAGGCTAGGTGCTGAATAAAAGGAGCACACTAATTTGTAGATATCATGCAAATACTGTTATGGTGTATCCTAGAGAGTCATCCAACCTCAGAAAGAAGACTCTGATATCAGTAAGGAAATTTTCACACTGAAAATCCTGATGCTGTTTGTACTGACTGACTAATCAACTATCAAGAAGTTGCTTGAAAAAATGTTTTATATTTGAAATGGTGTGAACTTCAAGGGGTAGCAAACTGAAATCATGTGATTGATGGACATGGAGACTCTTGAGTTGGGAAGGTAGCACAACAGCTATTTAAGAGAAAGATCCGACTTTAAAAAGTACATGCTCAATGCTGGCATAAACAGGGAGACCAGATGCTCTCAGATCTAATCCAAGCAGATGAAGGTAAAATCCAGGAGCAGCATCCACTTTTACAGCCAAAAATGAGAATATTGAATGATTAGAACTAGTTAGTAGCATTTATAATTTTCATCTTCTCTTAAAAAAAAAAAGAAAAAGAAAGCCTAACCTGTAATTAAATACAACACCTGTTCCCAAAATGGCTTAATTTGTCAAAGCAAAGGTAGTGGATAACAATGTATGAAACTGCGTAAGTTTCTTATCCAAGTTATACAGTACTCAGCCTGATTAGGAGCTTGGGGTGAATTACCTGCTGTCTCTGAGGCTTGAAGTAAAAAATGAGCCAAAACTCCTATGGAGCCGAGAGAAAATAGCACAGCACAAATCAGTGTCACATGGCTGAATTCTCATCTGGTCCCAAGAACAGTCACCTCACACCTGTTGTCCAAAGAGAGATGCCCCTGCCCTGTTCAGCAGAGTGCCAAGATACCAATCAGCTTGAAACAAAATACCAAACCCACACCGGAATCATGATTAATATTGCACTTAAAGGAGGTGAGTGACCTTACCCAGTGCTTTGGCTTTATACCAGCATGGTTAATACACGTGTGTTAGTTTTATTTGTGACTGATATTGATGAAGCCAGCAGTGATGAAGACAGTTAAAACTGCTGCTTTCCAATGAACCTGTGCAAGTTTTAGCAGTGTCACCTTTAGTATAATTGTATCCCTCCAGCATATCATTAGCTTTCACTTACACTGTTCCTCCCAATTATTTTAATTTTTTTTTTTTTTTTAATTTGAGCTGGTTTCACTTGCTTCTTGTTGGTTTACTGGAGAAAATAGAAGAGTTGGAAGGAAGAGAGAAAATGGTGAGTTCATTAAGAGATGTCAGCCAGAGAGGAGCAAAGTTCTCCTGCTCTGCTATTTAAACCTTCCAAGACAGGTTGCAGTAATGCAATCTCTTTTCTACATTTAGACTCTCCTACTGTCTTGCAGGTCTCATTTTTATTGTGTGAAGCATTTAATCTCTTCCATCTTTTCCCTCATTCATAACTTGATATCCAATTACAGTAACTATTCTTGCTTCCTCATGTCAGCTATATCTTTTCAATATTTATTATTTTCAAATGCTATCTCTTACCACAGACTTTCTTCATATTTTTAGCCTTAAAAAGCCAATTAAAATTCATAGGAGCTGATAAGTCTAACTTTTTTCACTGTTTTTTATCGATTTTCATCACAGTAAGTTTTTACATGCAAATACAGTTTTCAGCTTGATGTTTCAGAGTCAGGCAAAAAACCACGGCCATTAGCACTTCATGATTCCTACTGAAATTTGCCCCAGGTGAAATGTTTGATTCACTGTGGCTGATCAGAATGATTAAGATATCAAGTTTAAATAACTATTTTTTTATGCTTCATTTGACATCTCACAATCTGCATGTGCATCTGTTTTCAAGAGAACTGGAAATTCTGACAGAGATAAACTGCCTCAAGACAGTACTACCTTGTAGTGTATTTTAAGTAGGTACTAATTGCCAGCTTCAAGTTAGATGAGCTTGCACAAACTTGTAATATCCCTAATTTAATCTGTGTCCAATAATTACTTAAAACAAATACAATTTATACCATTTAAAAGGTGGTGCCCTGGCCTGCAGGTGCTCATGGGGTGAGTACATACATTAAACCTGGTTCAATCTCTTCTGTATCTCCCTATACTGCTGCCTTAGCAAGAAATTTTGGAATCCCAATAAATGGAAAGATTGAAATGTATTATTATGTGCAAAAATTATAGTAATCATGATTTTTTTTTCAGCCCTATTTTAAGAAACATAAGAAAGTTCCCAGCTGTTTTCATTCTCAAGAGTGAGGAAAAGAAAGCATTTTACTGTTCTTTTAAATAACCTGAGAATATAAACAAGGCTAGAGACTGTAGCTAAGTGTCTTTGATTACACACTAGTCACTGACAAACCTATTTCCAATTAGATTTAATGCTCAGTAACATAATGTACAAAAATAAAATACTTCAGAGAAAACGTCTAAAAAGGCTATTTTGAACAACCAGCTGTAGCATTCTAATTTATCCAGTAAGACCTGTATTTTAACAAGAAAAAGAATCAAATGTAAAAGCATAAAAATACTCTAATATTACTTAGTCCGCAGCTGGAGATTTTGACGAGAAATAGAGAGACAGTGCAGACATTCAAAGAGAAAAATTAGCTTTTTATACATGTGAAATATAAAGTGATAATATTTTGTAGGACTTTTGGTATATTCACAAAATTTCTGCTACTGGCAGCAAACAGACAGAATGTAATACAACAAGAAAAAGACAACCAACATATTCTTTTTTAAAAAAGCCACATATTTTATATTTTTTATTTGAATATCGTTTCAAAATCATTTTAGAAATGGTGAATTGACAAAACAACACAAAATAAATTGTAACTTAACTCCTTATTCAGGATTAAAAAGGCAAAATATTTCTTGGATTCGGTGACTGTAGAAGACATAAACATATGTCTTTCTATTCAAAGTTTCTGAAAGTCTCTGACGAATGAACTGTACAGCTAAGTTTTTCCTGATATACATAGGCAATAAAGATTTCAATTGTCCCTTAAATGAGTTATTCTTTAGCTTATATCAGTTTTTAAAAACAAACCTGAAAGAAAATATTCAAAAAATGTTTTTGTTTTAAATTTCACTGGATGTGCCATTAAAATATATTTCATCTGATAAAAAGGTTTTATTTTACTCCAGTTATGTTTTGAAACTTCAGAAAGATTTTTTTTTTCTTTTTCAGAAACTGCAAATGAAGAAGCTGATGGCTTAGCCATTTTCCTGTGGATTAAAACTCTTTGTTGTGAAGGTGTCACATGATAGATATTGTGCTGAGCTTCATATGTCAGGAAAACAATCTAACTACTCATGCACTGTTTAGTACAGAGGTCTTCTTCTATTGACATCATTCCTGTCAATACTATGCCATTCCCTGAACTGACAATAAAAAAATGTCTATTTTTCCCAGTAATTCTTTTGACTGTGCAGAGAGACATTGTTCACATAGGGATTCCTTCCCTCTTGCAGATAAAAACACATCTTTGACAGAGAATACCAGTGGTAGAGAGCCTCATTTTTGTCCTAAACTTCTCGTTAACACCTCCTGCACTGACAGGTTGCAGTGCCAGGAGCAAACTTGTCCAGAGAGCCCCACTCTCAACACCCCTTGGGGATCACTCACCCTCCATGAGGTCTCCAATATCTCAGCTCCTGTCAGAAGGGAATGACACAACTGGATGTAAAACATAGTCTCACAAATTTATTTTGCCCCCAATTTTCTGCTCCAACATTTTTCAGGAAAGCCAAAATTTCATTCCACTCTAGAGTAATTTCACATGTTTAATGTAGACTTTTCAAAGACGTAGCCTAGAAGAATATTGTGTAGTGATACTCAGACCTTTCCAGAAAGACACAGAAGGCCTTTTCTATGAAAATTTAAATATTTTCCACAATTCCTATTTATTTTTTCATACTGAAATAACTCTCATATTGTTTTTTCTTAAAATCTGCCTTTCTTTGCCACTCTGTGGTTTCCATGTTATAAATTTTAATTAATAATAAAATAACATGCTTAGAAGGAACCCTAAGTAGCTTCATTGCAGCATACTACAGCTCATAATACCATTTCAGTTAGAGAGTTTGAGAAAGATGTACTTTGTATCAGACAAAATCAGGTTATTATTTTGAAATAGGAAAACAGGCAATTAGCATCTGAGAAATTTTAAAAAGCAGTGTTTGCTACTAGAAATCCTGCAGTAGAGGTAACTTCAATATTACAATTGTGGAAAAAAAATTTTTATATCCATTCCTGAGTCTGAATCATCTTTTTGAGAGTTTGTCCATGGCTATAGTTGACAAGATAAGAATTCAGAATCATGGTTGTTCTAGAATCAGAATATTAAAATAAAATTCACATACACATTTGACCTTTCTCTCACGAGTATTAAACTTGTGTCTAACTAGTAACATTCTAAGAAAATAGTAGCAAATGTATATTTATTTTCAGCTTTCTTTCTAAAATGCTCTTTACATGAAAAGGTGACAAAAACTGTTTCCTGTGTCCACTTCTTAATTTTTCCCACTAATACAATGTGCAGTGCATCCTAACATACTGGCTAACATTCTTGCAATAATTCCTTTGTTTTTACACTTTTCCTTTAGCATTCTTGATTCAAATTCATCCTATTCAACACTCATGCCATTGGATAATAAGAAGCTATGGGTAAGGAAAATGTGCTTCTGCAAATGGATTTGCAGCCTCTCAATGGACTTCCTGCAGCCTTTTCTGTATCTTCTACAATTTAAGTTTTGGTAAAAAAATAGAAAGTTCACAGAGCATTAAATATTAGAAAAAGCCCTCAGTGTGTAAACCATGTTCAGAAATGTCCAGAAGAAAACAATGTTTTCAAACAGAAAGATTCTTGTTCATCTCATTGCATTGTTAAATATAACAGTGTAATTACCTATGCTGTTAAGCAAAATGCTGCTGATTGTCATAGCAGAACCAATAAGTCATGGCACTTATCCGCTGTGACTAACTGTGTCTGCCACTTCTGAAACCCCATTCAGCTGAAAGTGTTTCCTCAACATAACAGAAATTGTGGCTACGCAGGTTTACAACATTTTACTTTTAAAAGTTTGCTTTTTCTTGAAGAAAAAATAACAAGAGAAGAATTTCAACTTTAGTCAGCTAAAACTGCTAGAATCTTTCAGAAAGTTGTTCAGCAGCCAAGGTTTTTTTTCAGCTTAGCATAGAACTGAGTTGGCAAGGACCTTAAAGACCACTTAGTTCTAATCTGTCTGTCTTGGTCAGAGACACCTTCAACTAAACCAGGTTGCTCAAGGCCCCATTCAACCTGGCCTTGAACACTTCCAGGGGTGGAGTATTCACAACTTCTCTGGGCAATCTCCTCCTGGTCTCACCATCCACATAGCGAAGATTTTTGTCTAATATCTAATCTAAGCCCATCTTCTCCTTGTCCTGTCTGTAAAAAATACCACGTGCCTCTCCAGCTTTCCTGTAGGTTCCATTTAGGTAATGGAGGGCAGCTACAAGGTCTCCCCAGAGCCTTCTCTTTTCCAGGCTGAAAAATCCCAACTCTGAGCTTGTCTTCTCTGCAACACGTGCTCCAGCCCTCTGATCCTCTTTGAGGCTCTGCTCTGAACTCACTCCAACAAGATCATGTCTTTGTTGTTTGGGGCTTAGCATATTTTGACTTTCTAGCTCATATCTTATTATAGTCTTAGCACAGCATTATAGAAGAGTCGGGTAAAAACATACATGAAATGCCCACAGAATTTCTGAAATTATGAAGAAAAAGTGTACTTATTTTCCTGAAAGGGGCTTATTCACCAGACATTTGCAAGGAACTACTAATGGAATTTCTCCATCAATTATCTCATATTTTTTTATTAACTTTATGCCTTTTCTGGCATTTTAAATTACCTATGTTACCACAAATATTCCTCTTGTATGCTAAGATCCATGAAGAGACCCAGAGCAGAAAGTAGGAAGAAATAAGTTCTGAATATTTCTGCATATACCCCATTTGAGTTTCATGTGCAGTTTGAACTGTAATCAGAGTTTGAAAGCTCAGTCTTAAACAATGACATTTATGGGGGAAAAGTAATAGGGATGAAAAGGGGTCCTTGTGGAAACAAGAAGGATTTAAAATATATTTAAACAAAGAGGGAGAATAATTGGGGGTTTTTTCCTTCTTTCCCTCTGACCTGAAATCAGAGATTTCAGAACAATGTATTTACTATTATTGCTATATTTGCAAAACATATCATATCAGAAATACAGCTAAAACCTCTTGAAGAAGTGCATCATAGCAGAAGAGTTGCACAGACAATAACAAAAATACATAAACTTGAAGCAGAACTATTTGGTGAGTGGTTGCTCACACTGATATATTCTCTCTGGCCATAAAGTGTAGGTATAAGTTTTAGAAAAAAATATAAAAAACCCAAAAGCATTAGCACAGTGGGGCACCAAGACCCATCTCAGGGCTCTGTAGTAACAGAGATGAATAAAAATTATGCTATTAAGGTAGCCAGAAATGCAAATTTTGCTTACAGAGCTAGAACTGCAGTGTGAAACTCCTGGAGAGGGAAACATGCTTCAGGGTGGTTAGTTCTGGCACTGAGACCATGCATCCATAGCATTTAAACAACCGAGGATATAAGAGAAAAAGCAGCATCAGTAACTTTATTTCCTTTTGGATAATAAAAATGCCTTAACAGAAAAAAATGAGACAGTTTCTCATTCTTTAGAGGCTCACAGCAAATAATGAATTAAGCTTTCTGTTAAAGAAAACTGGGGGAAGAGAGATGGGGAGAGTGGTGACCAAGAGGGAAGGATGGACATAACCAACTTCCCAGTTCCCAAACTCTGCCTCAGTTTACCCTAACCATCTACAGTGAGGTGACTGATAAAAGCTTTATCAGCCACACTCACTTTTCCCAAGAAAGTTATTTCATAACTGTCTACAATAGCCAGTGGGATTCAACTGCTAGAGATGACCAGGTCTTTTTTATGACAGCAGAGGAATGCTAGGCAGAGTTTAGTTTTTCACACAGCTACATATAGGTCAGATTTGATCCATTTTGGTAACTGCCCGTATTAATCACTCGAATGTGACTAGGGTGTTCTCTGACACTGAGCTCTACCTGTATGTTATGACTTCTACATTCTTCTTTTTTTTTTTTCTTTCCAAAAGAAAGCAGTAGCATTCAAATTATTTGTAGGGAGTGGTCCATGGCCAATGTTAATTGTGTGTGCAGTGCCCAGGAGTTGTTCAAGTAGTCCTGATTGGTATAAATCAAAACTATGTCTGGTACCATGCTAAAAATTTAAGTGTGGCAAGTGAAGTAACAGAGCATAAGAGTCCTGGCACTGTCAAATTTCCCAGTATAAAGAAGCCCGTATGTCTCTTTCCTTAATCCGTTTAGGCTGCTTCAGAGTCTTGTGTTTTTCAGTGGATGAACATACAACCATAACTTTTTGCCTATGAGGTATATATCAATCACTTTTACGTTAGTTGCTGCTAGACAATGGAAGTCTGTATACAGCTAAGTGGCAAGAGACAAGTCTTCTGCTGAAACATTCAAATAGCCCAAGTCTACTTTGAGCTACTTAAATATCTAACAGGCACAGAACACTTGTAGCTAAACTAGTGCAGTAAAACCATCAGGGGTAAGTAGAAAAGTTTCAGATCCAGCTCACCAAGATAATTTTTTCTCCATGGTTTTTACGTCAACTGGTTACAAATTAATAAAACAAGAATCTAAATTATATTAGAATATGTCTGCATAGTTAGAGTTTCATCTCTGGTGGATGTTTTTCATGCCAGTTTCAGGCTTAGAAAAGTTTTATTTTACCTGAATTAGAAACGAAAATACTGGAAAAATCTTGCCAAAAAGACAATGTTATTCCATTTGAAATGTCTGTGTTGCTAAATCTTCCATTACATTTCTAGTTTGCATCACCATGCAGTGATAACTGGCATAAACCATAATGTATTTCCTTGAAATTTATATCATCTGTAAAACGTCATATCTATGAGCACTCTATTACAGCAACAATAACACATTCAGTCTTGAAAAGAGCTTTTTTCAAAGAATACAAATATTCATGTTAACTTTTGGTAAAAATCAAATAAGACTTCTTTAAGTGGCACTTGTAATTAAAGGCAAGCATAAGGAGTGGTAAGAGTAACTCTGCAGGAAGGTTGGTAATTATTTTGTTTCTGTTCTTCTTGCAAAACGGCAAGAAACCAACAGGGTTTACATTTCTACCAAGAGCCAACAGTAGTTATGGGGTTTTTTTCTTCTATGCGCCTGCTGTCGTTAACAACCTTATCACGTTTGGGTGATACAGGCAGACACCAAGAAAAGAAATAGGAGTTGGCCCCAGTACTTTTCCATGCCATTGATATATTACTATACAGAGATGTGTCTTGGAATGTGTTGCACCTGTTTTCCGGGCCTGCCTCACCTTCTGATTTTGTTGTCTTCTCAACACAAGAACAAAGCAGTGATAGAACTTAAAAATGCCTGTTGTTAATTGTATACAGTACAGATGCATATACCTTGTATTTGCTTCCAGTAGGTTTATTTTGATGTGATAAAATAATATTTATTTGGTGCATTTTGCCTGTAGTTAATAGAGAGTTTATTCATATTGTTTTCTTTTTTACTCTTTTTTGCAGTCTTTGTCATATGTGGTCTCAAAGTACTTATTTATTTAAAAAATAGTACTTAAGTAATTTTCAATACTTCTTTGCTGCTCTACCTTATACTCTACCACATGGTTTTAGTGACTCTAAAATAAAATACTAAACCAGAAAAAAACCCACAAAATCAGAATTAATTGCCTATGGCAGCCAAAATAACATATTGCATTACTGTTTATAAGCACAACAATATAGGAAAATCAATAAATCCTGCTGTCACAGAACTATTTTATGTCAGTACATGGGGGTTTTTTAATATTATTTAATTATTTTTCAAGAACCTTTCCATGTTAGGAAGAAATGTATAAAACTATTTAATCAATAATATGTTTCCCTTTGATGTTATGATAACTCCTTTGCTTTTATCAGGGTATGAAATGTTTATGGTTAAACAAAGCTTGCTGAAAGTTTATGTGATTTATCAGCTTCAGGCAGGAGGTTTCATTTTAGAAAGTAAACTGAAGACTTGGGCTCTGATCCAGGCCATCTCATAACCATGTGGTTAACTATAAGCACAGAAACAATGTTTTTAAAGCCATGAACAAAAAAAAAAAAANAAAAAAAAAAAAACCCAAAAATACCTGCATTTATTTTCCTCTGTCTGCATCAAAACTTCAATTAGTAAGAGATGCCAGTCCCGCTCTGTCTCTTGGCTTTTTTCCTTCCCTCGTTACTTGGAAAACCAAAATATTCTTAATTGTGATATACTGTTAAATTCTATGGAGGAATAGAAAAGTTTTGCCAGTTCATACTGAGACCTGGGTAGACACCTGGAAACTTTATTTTTAGTTCTCTACACATCAGGTTGTCACCATTTTTCAATACCTAGTTTACACTATAATGACACAGTAAGTGGGAGCCTCAGTCACTGTCTCCCTGCTGATGAAGCAATCAAAATACACCTGTTTTCTACTGGGAAAAAATCAGCAGTAGTTGTGGTGGCTTTTTAACCTGCAAGATGGTGATAAACTAGCATGCTGTAAACATTTGAATTGGACAAACTTTCTCTTACTGTTTGCAAATTGAACATGAGCAGCAGGGCACTGGCTCATGCATTCCTCTGTGTGATGACAGACCCTACAGTCACAAGTGAAAAATTATAGTCATGCCCAGCAAAGAAATTCCAAGAATTTGACCTATGGGAAATGCCTTCTTGATTACAACTGATGATGTAAGGATCATGCCCTGGCTGAAAAGTGCTTTTGTTGTCCATAGAAAAAGTCTAACATCTTATCTCTACCTGTGACCAATCTCTGATACTTTATGCTATTTTGTCATCCCATGCTACAAAGGGAATAAAAGCAGGATAAAATATTCTTGGACCTAGTAGCTGTCTAAGCAAAACCAGAAGCTTTAGATTAATATTTTGTCACACATATCACATCTAACACAACCAGGAGAAAGAGATGACTCTGTTAACCTCTCTTGGGTGGGGGACACCCACAGACTCATATGATTATCATGATCCCTTACACATCCTACAGTTGTTTATATAAGCTTATGTTCTCCATTACAAAAAAAAAAAGAGACAAATGAAAAACCAAAACATTGGTTCTTTTTGCTGGCAGTCCCATGGACTGAACATGAAGTCTTTTTTTTCTGTATGGTTGACTCTCCCCTATTACTAAAATATCTGAGTTGAGAAGTGATCAGCTAGTCTTTGAGATCTTAAAAAGCTGTTTTTCTGAAGGTTTGGGTTTTTTTTTTCTGAAAAATAATACAAACTGTTGCTAGTTTTAAAATATTTTAATTTTTGGTTTATACACATTTCTTAAAGGAGTGGGAGAGGAATAGCTAATTTCCCTGAACTTTGTTGAAAACTCCTACACTTACAATATGACTTGCTGTGAATTTCATGGCCCATTGTATCTCATAGGAATCCTGACAATTTTTGCTTTTTACTTTTTTTTTTTTCTTTCCCCTGAGGAAAAGATTTGCTTTTGTTTTCCCTTGTTTCCCTCATGACATTAATGGATTCAAAGATGGTTCCAGTTTTCATTGCTTTAAACATGGTGTCCAAGACACTCCCTTAGCAGGTCAAATGCTAAGGCCCTGCCACTCTGATCAGGGATCTGGACATGTCCCAGTGACACTAAACTAACATTCAGTTGTTCCCTCCTTTAACCTAAATATGGACTACATCCAGTCACACTTGATAACAATAATATTATGTACAATAATGCTATGCGGAAAAGAATTCTTAGCATATTCTTAAAGCTACAAGGTCAAATACCAGAAAAATTAGGAGATACCAGATATAAATTCACTAGTGTTTTTCTTTGTCCTACTATTTTCATTACTGACTCTTGCAGCAAACTGTGAAATAAACTAGCCCAAGTGTTATTTCACCCTCCTGCTCATAATGTGGCCCTCTGTCTAATAAAACTCATACAATTAAAAAAAAAATTAAATATGTCTTAAGATTTTCTATGGCAGTGATCACTACAGTATCTGCATGTTCCATAAATATTAATGGGACTCTTCATAGCATTTTAGTAAGAGGAAGGGGTGGAGATCTTGTTAAATAAAACTGAGGGGAATTACAAAGAAACACAATTTGAAATCAAACTTATTAACACAGTTAACATTAATACATTTTCTATTTCCAGAGCAGTTCTTACAGACAGCAACTGCAGCTGTGAGCTCTCAGCAGTTCTGAAGATAACCTTCCCCAAGTTAAGCTTGCAGAAAATGATAGAGACATAATTAATATGCAATCTTTTAAAACTTCGGCTTTCTACAGCTTAAAATATTGCCACAGATGTTCTGCAGCAGAGGTAGGAACAGTGCTCATTCATTAGGACACTATTTTTTACTCTTAACCCTCCTCTGACTACTTATTCAGTAAACATTTCTGGTTTTGCAGGAAAAAAAAGATGATACAAATGACGTTCTTTCATTCTCCAGCACTGATTCACACTGAAAGTTTGCCATCATCTTTTTCCAATGGGTTTGACACAGTTATCATAGCACATATATTCAAATAAAGACTCTCTTCTGAACTTCCATTCTGTCTTGGACTTTTGGCTACTCATTCTCATTTTCCTCACACAGAAAATTCTGATTTTGTTCTTCTCCTCAGACTCCTGAGTAAGGCCAGTCCACACTAATATCACAGTGTGGCAGTCTCCAATTCCATTTCAGGCTAAAACATCTTCCTCTTCCTTGCTGTGAGGGGTGGGATCTGAACAAGTGAGAGAGGTTGGCATCCCCAAGCATGGAGTGGCAGAGAAAATCCTTTGCCTCGGGGTGACATCGGTATAACACTGTTATGACATCTTAATCACTGAAATCTTAGAAGTCTTAGTTCTCATGTGAAACCTGTGTTTTTTTCTAAAACTTCTTTACATCACGAAATTGAGAAGAACCTTATCAAAGACAGAAAGCACAGTTCTGGTACACATTCCACCTTCCTTACTGAACTAGATGGAAAGATTTTCAGAATTTATGTTGTGAAATCTAATCTGTTTTCCATATTTACGGAGAAACATTTTGTCTGATTTTGTTATTAGAAAAATAGAAACTGAAAATACGTCTGAGTTGCCACAGAGGGCTGTCACAAATTCTGTTTAATAAGGTTTAGAATATCAACCTTACAAATTACTAAAAGCAAAGTCAGACAGCTTTAATGGGAGCATCCCTACTGACTTCAATAATAATATTTTTAAAGAGATTAATTTCAGTTCTTTTCCACCAGTACAGATGTTGTCAGCCCCATGTTACAGATTTATATGATCTAGAAAAAAGAACTGAAGCAAAGATCATCAGGGAAGATTCCTAGGCACACAGGAGAACTATTTTGTTACACCTGACTGTTAATTAAAATTAAAAGTCAAATTTTAAAGCAACTCTGTCATCCAATACTTATGTTACTTAACTCTATTATGACAACAGGCTTGCTTCCACCTAACCTGGCCAAGTTGGTTAAAGCTCACTCTCATACGTACAATGTGCTGGCTATTTCCCAGACCTTTCTCACTGTTCCTGCAAGGCCAAGGCTTGCACAGCTTCTTCTAGGAACTGCAATTTGTACAAAAAGCATTGCTTCTCATTTGTTCTTTAGTGAGGCTCAGGAAATAGATCTGCACCTCCAGCAGAACTAGCAACCAACCACCTATCACAATGGGAAATGAGATATCAAAGGCAAGAAAGGAACAGGCAATTTTTAAGACCCAGCACTACGTTTTCTACGGAATAATGTTGTTGCATCAATGAACAACATTGTGGATTTTGTTGTTTTGCAGAAAGGCATAATTGTTTCTGTGCTTATGCTACTATCAGTCTTGCAGCACTTAGGTCTTGTAAATGTAGTTTTTAGTCCCTGCTGTGCACATTGTCCTACAGGCTTTTTTGTTCTTTTGTCACCTAGACGGGCATCATCTGATTCTTTAAATGATGTTGCAGCAGATATTACATTGGCAAGTGAATTAAAGATATTCCTAAAAATGTATATAACCTTTGACTAGTTTTAATGTGGTCTATTTTCCTGATAACGTCCCTGAAAATAATATAGTTGCATTCTCATAATATCAAAGTCCCATCTTTTCAGAAAATGTTAATACATCATCTATTAGTTTAAAAGGTACTATCTAATCACTCATTTGTTTAGGTGACTAGACCTTTATTTATTTTATTTAATATTAAAAAAAAAATTCTGGAGGTATTATCACAATTACTAAATTACATTAGCTCTGCTTTTTGGTTCTGCAATTAAAAAAACCGTAGGATTTAACAAAAGACCCATGAAAAGTGTGGGAGAATAGATAAATCAAAGACACAGCATATTATATATTTTCCCAGCATTTTCTTAAATTTAATGAAAAATTAACATTCTTATTAATTATGTACCTCATAAGCTATTGGTGTTAAGGATAATTTTCCTAACCGTATATTTATAGGAAACTGGCATTTCATGCTGTAGCTATCAAATGCTGCCATATGTGCTGCCTTTTGTAGAGAAATTATCATGTATCTTAAGAAACATTTGTTAAAATGTAAAATAAATACAATTTAATAGACTTTAACAGAATACAAATTTAATATCCTCTTTTAATTCTTTGGCATTCAAGATTTTATGCCAGCTTCATCACTATTAGACTATGTAAATACCTACCCATTTTGTATTTTCAGCTGTGTATTAGTGTTTTGGATTCATCCCAATTGACTTAAACCAACCAAAACTCAGCTATTTGGCCTAAAAGGGTCATCTGACCATGCAGCCACACCTAGTCACCATTTTTTTAGTGACTTATTTATTTTTTTAGCTGTATTTTTTTTTTCTTCCTAATATATAAAGATAATGAGCCATCTCATCAATGTGTGATGGGGGTCAGAGGACACATTTATGATATTTGATTCCACAGTAATTAGAATTAAACCTCATATGCTTAAAAACATGCCAATACTGACATAGCAAGAGTCATGTGTCTGGATAACCTGTATCTATTTGGGTAAATTTGATATGGAATTTAAATATAATGCAGCTAAGGGTTTTATTTTACTTTCACGTTTTCTGTTGTTGAAAGTAAACCCAGGTTGCAGAGCTGCAAGTATGTCAAACGTAGAGAGCTTCAGAGATATTTAGATAACAGGAAACTCACCACCCCTCAGCATCTTAAATTGTGTCTGATTTTCAGAGTTTGAAAATCAGAGTACTTTTTAATATACGTCTGAAAATAATTAATATATGAATATTTTAACTGACTGGTGAAAGACTGGTTATCTGAAAGAACTTAGATGACCCTCATGGAAGAATAATGGTGCCAATGGTCTTTGTGTATCATGGTCATTTTATATGGTCATTGTTTTCATGGCTGAAATTTTTCATTGGGAACAGCTGATACTGCAAGTACAAAAACTGCAAGCTGAATAGACATAGTGATTAAATAAATTAAACTTTTTTCTTCATTATGTATTAAAAATGTCTGGTGAACAATTAAAGCCTTGATGCAGATCATTTACTTGACATGTTTACCTAGTTCAGCCTGTTCAGAACTGTTTGTGGCCACAATGCCCAGAAAAGTGCATTTTGGTGATTTTGGTAGGCTAAAGTATTCAAATAACAAAAGGCTATAAATTTCAGTGTCTTTTTCTGACCTAGACTTTCAAATAAGTTTCTAACTTTACTTCCCTCTTTAAGTTTACTTAAACTTTTTCCTGTATATTCATAACCCAGAACATCTTCAATTTCTTCATGGTCTTCCCACTGTCCTGTCTATTTCTTTGCAAAAATTTCTACTAATCTACAGCAAAAAGAATTGTCTTGAAAAAGACAATTCTCTATCCAGCTCTGAATTGAATTTTCTCAGCTTACAAACCTCTTTTTCATTTAATGTCCTTTTCTAGTAGAAATTGAGTTAAATTTTTTATTCTCTGGATCTCTCATCTGCTTTGCTTTGTTTTCATTAAAGAGACTAACCTGAGTTGGAGGAACAGCTGAGGCTCATCATAATGTGTCAGGGCTATTGTTCTTAGCTACAAAAGAAGAAGGAAACAAGCCATGGAAGTCACTGCAAGGAAGGGGCTTGGAGACCAAATAAAATCTTTCACAGAAGCGTTCTCTGAGGGATTAATATACAGCACAAGAAAATCAACTATGATAATTCTGAACTTGAAAAGGTAAAGGGGGTACTGAAGCGGATGTCAAAGGAATTGCAAAGATTTGTTCTCTCCCACCACTAAAGCTTTGTCGTACCTTGAGAGGGCCGTGGGGGAGAAGCAGACGTGCTTCATCTTAGGTGTTGGAGTTATATCCCAGGACTTATGCTCTGTCTTTAAAAATCTAGCTTATTTCAGCAATAAACCTAACATAGGACCTTAATTCCTAAAAGTGATCTCAAAGAAAACAAACAAACAGCAAGAAACACCTATATTATGGGGTTTTTGGATTTTTTTGGTTGGTTTTTTGTATATTTTTTTAATACAGTGAAGCAAGCTAAAAAATCACTAAGGGAAAACATTTCTATTTTTCTTGAATTTCTCTCTTAAAGCAAGAATGAACAAAAGTATCTCCTTTTTCACTTGAGCCACCTTAAGTAATATATTTTTTCTTTAGAAAAAAATAGCATTCTCATTTGTCTTCTTTGGTTAATATTATGATCTGTGACTTTGCTGACTTATGCATTGGACTCAGAAATTACTGGTGACATGTTAAAAAAGGGTTTTAAAGATTCATTGCTAAACTGAAAGAATTACATAATATACCAGGTGAAAGTCATCTCTATCTAAAGTAATAAAGTTTCAACAATGTGATCAAAAACTATCTGAAGTGCTTGCTTAATGAGAGTCCATAAGATTTTATACTTCTTGCCACTAAAACAGGATCATTTAAATGGTACCCACTAGATCACATCTGCTATCTGCTCAATGGAGACTAGTTCATTTTACCACTAATTTTATGCCTAAATTCATTTGTTTATTGCCATCTGAGGGGTATTACAGTTTCCCTTGTTTACAATCCAGGTATCTTAAGGAAAAAGGCATCCAACCCTAGGAGAAAATTATTTCTGAATTTCTCCATTTCATAGCTACCTGGCTGAGAGGTATCTGCAGTGGTTTAAATCAAGAAATGAACCAAAAAAAGAAGAATTCAGAAGAATTTTTCCCTCCAGTTTTTCAGAAATCACTTCATCAAAATCAATTCTTTTTTCTTTTTTTTTTCTTTTTT
>VZDJ01000141.1:6005970-6019482 GCA_008694505.1 Cyanoderma ruficeps
CTAAGTGTTTCTTTGCCTAAATTCCCAAAGGGGTCTGATTGGACATTCCTTCTCGGAGCATGCCTAAACTGTACTGACAGTTTTAGCCAAGTGTAACTGGGGCTGACTCATGTTTTACCTAATGTCCTAATGACTAAAACAATGTAAGGTGCCTGAGCCAACTTACCCATCAGCCTAAAGTTTTCTACTTTGCAGGAAATTATAGAGACGCCCTGGGAGCTGCTTCACCGGCTAGCTGGCTCCCTGGCAACTATATAAGAAAGGCTTGGTGGGTCTGAACCTCAGGCTGAAGCGTGGTCAATGGCATGGAAGAAAGAGTGGACTCTGCTTGGGTTCCACCTGGCTTTATTCCTCCTGGTTACCTCCATGTGCAGATGGACAGAGCAGAGAGGGAGAGCCCTGAACCAGAGCCCCAGAGTGAGAGCCCCGGCAGCCCCTCTGTCCCCACCTTAAGTACAGGGGGGGTACACTGAGCAGGGGAGAGCTTCACACCAATCCTAGGGGAGGGGGAGTGTGACCCAGAATGGGGAAACTTAACAAAACAGTGAAAGAAGGTGGTACCGGGGTACCTTGCCGAATCCTAGGGCTTTTTCCCCAGAATCTTCCAGATCTTACAAGGTGATTGACAAGGCCTATCACAAGGGAAAGACCATCGGGGGGGTTTAGGGATGGGGGTGTAGGAACAAACCATTATAAACATATAACAAAACAAACAGAACTTTAGAAAACCCTACAGAAAATCATCCTGACCAGAGTGCTGTGGGGTATATAGGAATGTGAGGTTCATGACAAAGGCAAATATTGTGACCATTTTGCGACTGGCTGTTTCACTAAGCCTCTCATGAATATAATAGTCATTTGACCAGAGGATGAACATGAAGCTAAAGTTTGGTACAATATACAAAACTAAGGAGGAGTCAAATGTAGAGACAGATGAATACATGGGGCATTATGTAAACAGAGGTGCTGGTGAAAGCAACAACATCCCTTCTTTACTGTGAGATAACTGAACCTTCTTTTGATTTTGGCCAGCTCAAAGTCATAACTCTGGAAACAGAAAATTTTAAAACAAATGTAAAAATTGTTTGTAATGACTGCTACTCACACTCTTTAGCTTCAGAGTATAATTTGATATTTAATTTTTTATTTCATATTCGTCTGTATTTTCTTAGGCGTCCACCAAGTGAGTCTCAACTGCTTAAAGCAGATGTTACTCCGTGCATTTATCACTGTAAGGGGGCAATGATCTGACTTTCAACAAATGCTGTACTCTCTGTAAGCACTTTACAATTATTTTCATGGGTAAAAAGCTACCTGGAATTGCATGGACTTCTTTAGGACAGCCTGCTGTTCTTTAAGATAATCTTACTTGTAAGTTGTTAATTAAAAAAGCTAACAAAATTTGATAGAAAAGGTAGTCTGATGCCTAGCTTTTGGTAAAAACCTGTTTCCTAACCAGGAAAAACAAGGATTAGTAAACCAGATATTTTATAAAATGGATCATTTTGAAGCTCAGATTCTTTTAGATGTTTTATGTTCAAAGACATGATGGCATGCTTATAAGATGTTCACATGATAGTAGAACCATACGGGTTTTAGAATTTCAGATGTTGTAGATACACCAAATTTTTATTTATTTAATTTTTTATTCACTAAGAAAAAAAACCCCTCATATATATTAACTGAAAATAGTCATTCTCATGTGAATTATCAGACTGGTGATTCACAAGAGGAAACCCTCTTAGAATCTGGTATATTTCTGGAAGACATGAAGGATAACCTGACTGAATTCAGGAACTTCTGTTCAGCTGAATGGAGCAGAAACGATCTGTAAAAAAAGAGATGTAAAATTAGATGATATATTCATCTTTTGTGGTGTCAAACCTTTTCTCCACAGGGGTGATGTGACACCAGCTTTGTCATTTCTTCCATTTTGAATTACTAGTATTTCCAAGGCTCTTGTCATAACTTGTACATATGAAACAAGAATGTCCTGATGATCAAAGAAATGGATTTAGCAGATGACAATGACATTGACTTACTTCAGGATCAGTCTGAGACTGTGAGTAGAAGTGTTTGTAAAAAAGAAATTGATATATTTTCTTGTTTTTAAAACTCTTGAGGCTTTTTTGGCGTTTATTCAAGGAAGCAGATAGAAATGAAATAACACTGGATTATTAACCTTTCTAATAAGCATAAAGAATTGAAGACACTGCAGAACTTCTTTTCAAAACAAGTATCAACCATTGAGAGTATCTGGTTTTCTTTGAATGATAGCATCCTTCTGCAAAATATTTCAATCCAAAAAGGATTTTCAAGTACTAAATAGCACCTAATGGAAAACAAGATAATTTTTTTAAAAACCCATCATCCTGAAACTGTTTTTCTGTATGAAAAGCTTTTGTAATCTGTCACAAAAGTGAAAAAAAAATCCTCCCACCAGCTTGTAGATGTTCTGATATTCTGCCATATCTTAGGGGAAAATTATATTTTTTTACATTTTGAAATATTTTAACTTCTTTTCTTTGTAGGACAGTGACAGCAGAAACTTATTAGTAATTATGTGCATTTTTAAGTATTTCCCAATTCTTTCTCAGCATATTCTATTGAATACTCCTGCTGCCAACTATGCAGCTTGTGATTTTTTTTGTGTGTGCATGGAAAGACAAAAGCCTCAGATAGCCTAGCTGGAACCAAGGGAGTCCAAAATCTTTTCTCTTTCTCTACAGGGTATTATTCATATAAATGCATAAATCTTTATGCTTAATTAAGCAAATACATTTGGAAAAAAAATGTTTAGAATCTCCTTGACTAAGAGTTCTCCTGGAAAAAGGAAAGAAAATAAACAAAGATGTGGAAACAAAGAAAGACAGAAATAAATTATTAAGAGGATGCAGTTTAAGATCTTTCCTTCTTTTCAGGAGTGAGAAGATTTATGAAGAAAGTAAAATTAAGAAATCTGGAAGCTCACTGGAAGTCTACTTTAGAAAACAAGGAAAAATTGCAAAAATGGTGAGGTCACTGGGAGTCTAAAGTACTACTTTGATTTTTTAAGGAGCCATTTATTTCACTATTTCACAAAACAATAATATGATGTTTCTCACTTTCCTCTTGGAAACTGCATATGGCTTTTGGTTTAGGCAGTTTCTTGGCTTTTTTAAATTTATCTCCAGTTTCCCAGGGAGCAGTTGCTCAATTTCAAACCTTGGCCATGCTGTTCATGGCCAAGCAGGACAGCAAAGATGAAACACTGTCTTCATTGAAGCTCTTGCCTTGTGATTTGATAAAGTATCTCTGCAATTAGGCCATCAGCCTTTGGAATGGACATACGGCATTTGAGGAACATTTGAGCCAGAAGTTTTCTGAAATCTTAAAAGTATATTTCAGGTTCACCTTGTTGAAGGAATTGACTTATCACAGATTTCTGGTTGCCCCATTCTACAAAGAGGGTACTTGCTATGTCAAGTAAAAAAGGGAATGATGGAAGGGATACCAAATAATTTCCATCTGACATATATTAAAAATAAAAACTGTGGATTTAATAGTTCTCAACTGATGAGCATATAAATAGAGAATTAAAAATGTTCTGATGCATCCATCAGATCCCAAGGACTGCTTTGATTTTCTTTATTCACATTTGCTAAGTATCAGGTGAGAGCAGCATATTTCTCAAAATAAGGGAGACCTATTGATTTTGACTATAGCCTTAAAGAAACACCCCCACAGATGCCCTTTGTAATGTCACTTTTAAAATAAAGGAATATGTTCTTTTGCACTGGAACCAACTGGCTTCCCCAAATTGTGTATAATTTTAAATGATAAAGCCATTTTACTAGCTCTTGCTTTTAGACATGTAATTTGAATACCCAGGAAATCAATATCTGCTTTGTTACATGATTACAACCAAATAATTGAAATATCAGAAGGGCAGTGAGCCACGGAGCCTTTGTATTGAACAAATAAGACATTGTAATGACCATGCTTTGAGTATAAATGCAGCTCTCAATTTAACTGTGAGCAACTTCTGAAAGTACTTTTTTAGCACTCTACAATAGGTGTGTAAAATTGAACACCTGAAAACAGCAGTGACACTTTTCAGCACTCAGCAGTGTCATCAGTTTTTAAACAGAATTTCCCATTGCTCACCACAGCACTGCTGCAGACAAGCTACACAAACTCCACTCAGGGAAGAATATTCAAAATCAAGCCAAAGTGATGAGATTGATTTTGGACAAGTCTGAAGGCTGGAAACAAGCTGCTACTTTTTGCAAGCTAGGAACAATGTTTTATATACGCTGGTTCCTCTGAAAAAATAAAAAGAAAGGATCTATACAATGGAAATAATTCATGTTTTCACTTGTGAAGAAAAAAGGATTCTCCCTTATGATATAAAATCAGGAGAATCTGTAGGTGAAGTACAAGTCAAGGTTAATATAAATTATGTATCTGCTACTTAGTTGCACAGCAGAGCAAAGGAAAAAAACAGGCTTTCTTATCAAAGGAGGACTGCAATATTATTTCAAAGATATTCACTGTGATTGTAGGATAATAGTTTTAAAACTGGAGTAAGCATGAAGGTTGAGCAGCTTGGTTAATGAAGCGCTAGCCTTTCATCCCTGGCAGTATAATTTAAATCCATCTTTCAGTCCTAAGTAAAATGAGTGGCCTCATCTTTGTCCCTCATGGACAGTAATAAACATTATATAACCACTGCATGTAATTTGACACAATCTAGTACAACCAACAGCCATTTTGTCAGTAGAACACCAAGCTTCAGCAGTCAAAAAAGCTGAAATAACTCATTTTAATTTTTTTTCCCCATTTAAACAGCAGCTTTCAAGAGTACTTGTATTTTTACTGAGGAGTCGGAAATAATCCTCACTTTCTCCCACTGCAACGTTCATTCCAGGTGTGATTTCTTATCTCCTGTTTCTGCATCAATTCCTCTAAGATCCAGATTTTAACAATGAAGTTTGTGTTACATCTACTATTTCTTTTCTTTATTTTTTTAAGTATCCAAAGGATTTCACTTTTAGATCTAAAAGTCTTGACATCTTATGTACAACATCAGTATCTTATTTTGAGAACTTAAACAAGGTGAAAGTAGCATTAAGTGAAATTTTGCAGGAAGTCTTGTAGCTGATTTTCAGTTACCTATTCTGGAGAATTATTTACATCTATTATTGATTTCAATAACATAAGACATTTTTGTGTATTCATAACTGACAGGCATGAATGTGAGACTACATGTAGATGTCAACCTAAAATCATTTTTTCAATATATAAAATAAATAACTGTGTCACATTTTGTGTGTGTCTTTTCAAATAAGGTGATGCAACAAACACTGATGTTTAGAGAGCCCATAGGCAAATCTGTGAGTCTTGGAAGATTTTCACTGTGAAATCAACTAGTGACCTAGTGAGTGATAATGATTACAGATAACGTGCCCATTGTCAGGATATAGGTGAGCTAGTTTTGATATTTTTCTCAATATTTCAGCTGTTATGTAAATAACTTATAAGATTAGAGGGTTTGTTCTTTAAGAAACACTAATTGATTCTTATTTTGTGCAGTGAGCATAGAGCTCCTGTTCATGTCAAGAGATTTTTTTACTGTATGTACATTAATGCAAAGTCAAAATTTGGGTCACATTCAGCCTCACTAACCTGGATTAGTATAGGCAATATATGTAACTCTCCTTTGAGAGCCTCAAGAGGAAATGGCTTCAAGTTGCACTAGGGAAGGTTTCGGTTGGATATCAAGAAGAATGTCTTCACCAAAAGAGATGTCAAGCATTGGAACAGGCTGCCCAGGGAAGTGTTTGAGCACCCATCCCTGGAAGCATTTAAGTCATGTAGATGTGGCACATAAGGACATGATTTAGCAGCGGACTTGGCAGTGCTGGGTTAGTGGTTGGATTTGAAGATCTTGAGACTTTTTCTATGCTAAAAATTCTACAATGTCTAATTTCTTCCCATTCTGCACATGTGCAAATATGAATTCTTACACTACTACTCCCGTAATTTACCGGGAAGTTTTCTATGTAGTGATTGTATCAGTGGTTCTTTCTGCACAGTATACAGTCTGTACCTTATTTTTTTGTTTGTTGAACTCTATCATATGTTTTTGTTCCCTTCTGCATAGTGAAAAGTAAGGTTGTGGAGCTTTTACTAAGAACAACAACCTCAGTGAATTAAATCTACCTCGGCAAAAGTAACTGCAAAATCACAAAAAAACTGTAAAAAAGTAACTGCAAAAACACAAGCACAGATTTTGACGCTGGTTAGTATCAAAATTGGTTCAAACATGTTTGTAAGAAAAATAATTTGTAGTAAAGCATCCATAGGTTAGCGAAATCTGACTTACTTTTAAGACATTGTACAAGTATATTCACTAGGATATTCAAATTTTAAAAAAAGAAATATTTGGTACATTATCTCCATTCGGATGCTGAAATACAATAAAGACCCATCTAAACTCTGAAAGGGTGATATCTTTTTTGATTTGAAGGTACAAGAAAAAAAAATTTAAAAGACTAATGATAGATAATTTAGTATTTAAAAAATGATGGTGCTTTTATTTACTGCTCATACACTCTAAAGCACACTTTTGTGTTCTGTAATTAAACAACCACACTGGCAAGTCATTATATCGAAAAGGAAAAAAATCTCCTCCTCTCTTGAAATTACAAATTATCCATGTCTGTCTACTTGTAAACCATACATCTTGTGGTAGCCAATAAGGTTTTAGGCTTTCTTTTGTCTAACTGCAATCCAATATACTTGCAGCTATTTTCATGGAGACAATTAATTCAGAAAGTTGTGTAGGGGAAAAGCTGCAACATATTGATTCTTAAGAACATGATGCTCCATTTTTTTCATGCATAAAGATACATTTTGTTTAAGTAATAATAACATAAAAGTGTGTTTTGTGTGAGAGTAATGGTTTCCCATACTCTGCCTGGTTCTGATAATACAGGATAATATTTAAAATTACCTGGAATTTGATTACTTCTCTGGAAACAGGTGCATGCATTCAAACCAATATTCTCATTCCTTTCTGTCCATGAGAAATTTTCTTCTGCAAAAATAATACAAAATCCCATTACTCAATAATACTTTAATAATAGCAAGTTGTGTTTTCTTGGGGCAAGGTGGAGGGACCTAAGGATAAAACAGAGAACCCATGAACTGGATTATGACTTGACATGGTACTTAAATACACTCTTCTAATAAGCCTAAAATACCACATCAAGGAGAATTTCAAAGACTACTTTTTACAAAGTCTGTACAGAAGTCTCTTTTTCTCAGTCTTAAAAGCTTTCAAGGGCAAAAAGGCCAAGACACGAACACTGTCTTGTCTGCAGAATTCACATCAAACATGGCATTTAGGAACAGTTTTCTATTCCATGTTTTATGTGAGATCTTTAAACAGTTACTAGTTTAAATTTCATTTAATTATTAAAGAAAGCATTCAATCTTGAGTATTTTTTTATGAAATCCTTTTGACAGAAGGAAAGACCACTGAAATTCACTGATTATCAGTTTAATATTTGTGTATTGTGAAAAATGACTTTGCTTTGTGGATTATTACAATGCAGTTGTGATTTTTCAAAAAGACACTTTGCTTGGTTAACCTTAAGGAGGAGGCTGCAAGGTTGATACCAGCTGTTATCTACAGGCCCAGAGTGCATTGATCTGTAAAGATATTACCAAAGAAAAATCTATATGATTCTATTAAATTAAAACCGACATCTACCTCATCATCATCATGAAAAGAAAACAGAAAAGGCCATGGAAGCAAATATCTCATTATCAAGTGTGACAAAGATTTAATTAGGGTAATTTTTCAAGAATATTTGCTTACTGGGCTGTGGCTTTTGTATGTCTCGGATTCTTCAAATATTTAAAGTCTGTGTTTCCTCTACAATAAATCAGCAATAAATTCAGCAATGTCCTCATACAACTTTTTTCCCTTTTTTCCATCACATGAAGGGGGAATGCCCAGATTCATTGGAGCAGAAGTTGTTCTTTGTTCTGCTCAAATTAAAGCTGTTGCAGGAATGGAGCTCAGAGCTGTAATCCAACCACATTTTAATGCTAAATTTCATTGACAACAAGAAGCAGGTCTTTGAATTCTAAAATTATTTCTTTTTAAACCCAGTTCTTGTGGGTTTTATGCATATATATATATATATATATATATACACACGCACACACAATATAGGGTAGCTATGGATTTGTAAAACTGACTTAGGAAAATATGATAAAAACTTTGTTGATTAATTCCCTTCACTAAGATGTGAAGAAATGCAGAGATATATTCCAGCAAATATGCGTATCCGTATATTGTCAAGAAGGCCTGAGTTCTTTAGTTACATTTATTAAAATAATCATTAAGTTAGTGGGGTTGAGGCTAAATTACTGCTTGTTGATATAAGAACACAAATNCCCTTCCCTTCCCTTCCCCTTTTTAATAAAATGTCAACACTAGTGTTTCATTTACTGGCATTAGATTTACAACCCTTTCTCTACCTGAGAAGGAAAATCAATTTTTCATTGGTTGCCTAAATTTCCTGTGTATTGCTTTTACATTTATTCTAATTCTGACATATACTTATTTTCTTGGCAATTTTCATCAAATAATGAGCCTTTGTGGCAAATCTTGGACCTGCATGCTTTGCTTTGTTTTGTTTTGTTCAGTCACTTAATGACAGAGCACACCTTCAATCGTCTGTGAAGTGCAGGGTGAGTATTTCCATAAGGCACAGCTGATTTTGCTTTCACTATGCATCGCAGTTAAAATAGATTGCCAGGTAAGCTGGTGTGTCTTCAGGTGCTGCTTCCATGACCATAAAGAGAGTTAAAAATGTCACAAGAAAAAGTGCTGAGCAAAGGCAGCATTTAATGTGAATCCTCAATATGAGACTCTGGAGCGAAAAGGTTACACATGCAGAAGGCCATTCTAAAGCCCCCAGGTGGACTGGCCAGAGGAATCCTTCTTGAATGGCCCCTTGAATAGGGAGCTCTGGGGATAAAGCCTCTCTTTCACTTGGATAAGGTCTGGCAAAGGAGCTGACTCCACTGGAGAATGTCAAACCTCTTGGAGGTTACTTTGTGTTGCAAAGCAGCCGCATACAAAGAGAGTTAATTCTCAGCTCCCCAGAAGTCGTCTATACTTAGTTTCAGGAACATAAGCTTCATGTGGCCAAAGGCTAATGATAAAGTTAGGACATTTCCCAGACGAAAAGTTAAGGGCACAAACTATCTGCCAATAAAACTGAAAAAGAGTGAAAAAGGCCAAAAAATTTAGAGAGGTTTTAGCATTTCTATGGTCTGTATAGTTTTCTTTTAGTAACTTATATCCAGAGAATTAGGTATTGCTTTGTCTCCATTGCTAGATGTAAGAGAAATACACATACTTCTTTTTTTTTTAAAATAAGCAAGCAAGTGAAAACGTTTGTCTTTTTTCTTTTTTTGGTTTTTTTTTCAATGTAATGATGTGCAAGAATCTGTTACAAATGAGAAAATGATCAATAGTAACAGCAATGTCGAGTCTCATAGTTGTGTCTTAAAATGAAAATCAGTCTCCATGTAGAAGAAAGAGCTGTCAAGACAATTGTCTTCTCTGGCTGAGGAATAAGTACATAAATAAGATAAAAGCATTGTGAAAAAATAAATTCAGTCCAACAACCATGCAATTTATTCTTGAAGTACTATAGAGAATGCAGAATTTTACCACCATAAGCTGCCTTTTAAATGACTTTAAATCATTTGGCTGCCTTCAAGATTAGTAGAAAATACTTCTTCATGGCCAGTTAAAATATATATTTACGCATGTGTGTGTATATAAGTACGCATATTATTTCTTAAGTGATAAACAACTCAAACTCATAGTGTGAGTTAATTATGTTGATTCTCAAGAGCCCCAAGGAGGGCAAGTGAATAAACTGCAAAATGTGAGGAATAGACAAGGTTACAGGCGTGATGGAAAAGAAGGAGGAAAGAGATGTGATATTTGTTTAATTTAGGAGAGTCTTCTATATGTAACGTTTTCAGAAGCTGATGCGGACTAAATTAAATTACAGCAAAATAGGTTATGATATTGGATACTCTCTTTATATCACTATATATCACTGAAGAGGTGTAAAAAGAAAAAGACACTGTTTCATAATCTGCAACTCTGGATAATGTATTATCTGTGGTTACCTAAAAAAGAGTTGTGGTCCAGATATCATGTTCTTTGTCACGTTTCTAAGATGCAAGTCTGAACTACATGTGAACAAATAGTGGCAAGCTTCCTTTATAATTATGGAGAAAAAAAAGTACTTTTAGAGGAAGGTAATTATTCAAATTATTCTGATCAGTTAAGCGATGATAAGGCCTCAGAAGGATGATTATGCTAAAATCTGCATGCCAAAGTTGAAGCTGCATGAACATCGGAGCAAAATTGAAGAGGAATAATAATGATGAGTGGTTTAGGAAGAACAACCTGTGAAGAAAGGCTGAAAGCACCACTTCATTTAGTCTAGAAGAGACCAAGAGAAGACACTAAAATAACCTTCAAATATGTGCATGATTATAAAAAGACAATTCATTATCTCCACTTTACCTGAGGACGGAACAAATCACAACTGACTTAATTTGCAGAAAGAAAGACTTAAATCAGTTTAAGACAAAATATTTCTTAAACTGTAGAGATAGTTAAGCACTGCAACAAGAAGCCAAGGGATATAGTGGAACTTCTGTTATTAGATCTTTTTAATGAACATACTTTTAAAAAAATGTGTCGTCTAGTTAAGAATGATTTCTGCATTCCTCAAAATGAGATTATTTTCTTCCTTGAAAATCTATACCTACATGCATGCCTTGCATTATTTTATCTGTGAAAATTTTTCCTATGGGAAATGAAATATTGTAAAAAGACAATAATACTAAAATCAGAAAGCAGATCATAAGACCACAGAGACAAAGCTTCTAAAAGGAGTTTGAAGAATTCAACTGTTCTTTAACAGGTTCTTAGCTACTACGGTGAGATCATTTTTAAAGAATAAAATAGAAACTCTCTATTTGGAGATGAATGATTTTTATTATACCAAGGATGAACTTCAATGACATTTTCTGTAGCTTTTCAAGTGAGCATTTCAGATTTTTCTTTCTCACTAACATGACATGTAAGTTTTTATTGTGTTTTGTTTGTTTAATTGAGAAACTTCAGCTTTTGTTAAATTTATTAATTTTTTATTAATAGTGAGTCCAAAACATAGTCAGTCTCCAGAAAATTCCAGGGAGATCTGCTGGTATAAGTGAATTTGAATAGCATAGCTCACATGCATGATAATTTACTAGACGGGGAAAAAAACCCACAAAGACTGTGTTTTGTATCAATTAAGCTTATCAGTCCAGATGTGGTATGCAAGATAAACATACCTTTGTGCTGTCTTGGCACAAAGCAATAATTCATTGATAGTGTTAATTATTGGTATGCTGCACAACATCTCTCTTGGCCAGATAACCAGCTATGCTATGCAAAATCTCCCCAAGTATTCCAGGTCAGGTAATTTTTTGAAACTACTCTGGTGATAACATTTCATAGTTGTATTAATGGTGAAAGCTTTGTGGGCTAAGTTTGAAAGCTCTTATCAGCCTTCTAGGGTAGGTAATTCAGGTGCAGGGCACCACAGAGCTTGAGCTCAGTCTTGACTGCCTGATGATGCAAACTGAGCAGAGGCAGAACAGAGAGATTACTTTGGAAAGAGAGAGCACCTGGAGTAGTAGGGCAGACATATCCCAAACATAAGGCCTGTGAGAGAATAAGGGTAAAAGAAAAAAATGTCCCAGGCCCCACCTTGTCTTTTGTGTATTCTGTGAAACAGAATGTGCAGAATGCATTTTCTTATTCTCTGCCTTGTACTCTGGATGCTACAGCATTGTAGACAAATTTGGGTGAACTCTGCTAAAAACACAAGTAGGGTTCACAAAGAAATTAACCATTTTCAATCTTTTTTGTTGCTGCTAAAAATATTAAACTGTTTGAAAAGAGTTTGTTTGTTTTTAATGTCTTGACATCGCTATTTTGAGTTTTTCTTTCCCTTTGTTCCTTATTTCCTTCTTTTATGGGTGCCTTGTTTTGTTCCTTCATGTTCCACTGCCTGTTTTGAAATGAACTGTGTCAGTGATCAGGTACAGGAATACAATATAGATTCAGCTTGCTTATATGGAAATTGCTAATTTCAACACAAAGGCATTAATGGAAAATGTGTAAATCTGCTGTGTGTACAGCAAATACTCATTATAATCCATTCTGCACAAGAACCTCAAATTCTTTCAGGGCAGAAATCTGCAAAAACAATAGCTTTTCCACAGGGCAGAGAAAAAGGGACTGAAAAAGGAACAAAGAAACAAGACGAAAAAATAATTGTAAAACAAGATGTTTTGACGGCCAGATTTAACAAGTTTGATTAGACCTGAAGTTCTCTTTTTTGTTTGTTTTCTCCTCTCTTTATGAATGCTGTCCATTGAGTAGTGTTTATCTTGGTTGAAGAAAATCTTAGCTATTTTTCTACAAAGAGATCTATTTCAAGGAGCTTGGAAGTTCTGGTTTTCTCTAAAGACCAGCTGGCTTAGTACAAATCTTGTCTCATACCCTCACTTATAACCTACAATGTTTCTACTGTGTAAATGCTGATTACACATCAAGATTCCTATTTGGATACGCATTTTTTTTAAGAACCTATTTTGCTAAATCACACTCTAAGTTGTACAGAAAAGATCTCTTTAAAAAATGAAATTTGTTGGTCTTGAAATTGTCAAGCAAACTTAAAGGTAGCTAGAGTTATATGAATAAAGGGTATTTAGATTTTTTAAAGTATCGTCAAAAAAAGTAAAAATATAATTTCCCATAAACTTGATATGTTATCAACAGGGAGAAAAAATTGTAAAAGTACTTAATGTCAATTTTTTTTTCCAAGATGAATGGAGGCATCATTGTTGCTATTTTAAAAACAAGACTTGAAAAATTGTTTATGCAATCTCGAAACCTAAACAACACACTGGATAAAAACCTGTTCTTAGTAAATTTTCAAAACTGTCATTGGTGTAGTATTTATTTGACCCCACAGCATCTCTGTGAATGGCAGAGGCACTAACAGTCCCACTGAAGTGACTTGGAGAAAGCTGAGGCTCACAACAGCTGACAATATACCAGTATTTTTATGTTTTCAGCTTCAAAGGATTCAAAATTAATCCAAGATAAAAAATATATTCCTCTTAATGTTCAAATAATAATTCAGAGTTGGGTATTTGAATTAAATATGGATTATTGAATTTTTTAAAAATATCAGCACATTTTTAAATTAAATAAACAGGTTTTATTACTTCCTAAGAGGTTTGGGGTGGTGTTTTTTTGTTTCTTTGCTTTGTTTTGGGTTTTTGTGGGGTTTCTGTTTGTTTGTTGTTGTTGTTGTTGGGGGGGTTGGTTGTTGTTTGTGTTTTATTTGGTTTTGGTTTTGG
>VZDJ01000141.1:6019558-6111455 GCA_008694505.1 Cyanoderma ruficeps
TTTATGGGAGTGAGTTTGTGTTTCTACATTTCTATCTGCTATGGAGTACCAAAAAATAATGTTGGGCTACATTATCATCTCAGAAATTTATATATAAAAGAGTCTCTTCATACAATAGCTTCTCACTTGAGAAGCATCTGAGAAAGAAATAACATCTGAGAAAAAAATACAGTTCACATATCTCACTGGAGCAAAATGAGAATTCATTGCATCACACCTGATAATTAAGTCAAGCCCATGTACATTTCTTCAACAGAACAGATTGGATAAGAAAGCAAAACCTAGCTAGAAGGAGCTGGTGGAGTATTTTTGCATCAGTTTTCTACAGATGGTAATTTATTGTTAAAAAAGAAAAACAGGAAAAAAAGAAAGTTATTGGTGTTACAGAGTGTATCTACTTTTAGCTTGGTGTCTCATACTCAGAAGTGTCACGGACACAATTAATGTCTAGCAGGGGTACTTTCCAAATGTTCAGATTAAATCTGAAGTTTTAATGAAGGCTTATCTGTTTGAATGTGCTATTCTTGTGTGGTCTTGTAATGGTAATTATATTTCTCTTCCAAGGCAAATGGGAAAGAAAGAGAAAACAAAATAGTTTCCAGGGTAAAAGATTTCAGATCTCCATGCAAAGCAATCATCACTTACATTAGAACTATCTAAACCATTCACAAAATACTGATGCTGTTAATCTGCCCTGAATTTTCAGCCTGGATTTTTTAAGCTTTTCTCAGAGATCTAAGAAATATCTTAGTGGAAACGAATCCTGTTAGAGAGCGCTGAGGAAAAGACATGCAGTAAAAGCTGCTTATCTCACCAAATTTATCACTCAGAGGGAAAAAGCTGCGCCTCAGCTTTTGACAAAGTACATATGCATGCCTGTCAGGCCAAGGTGCATGCAGACACCATTCCCTCTGCTCCTCTGAGCCATGGTCCCACCAGAACAAACCAGCACATGAGAAAATCCAAACAAGATGAACCCTAATGGCAACCCAATCACATCCAACAGATCCCTTAGCTTGAATTACTCATCCAATAAGCATATCTACAATTTATTTTTTTCTTTCAACAAACATTTATTATTCCTTTTATTTTCTTTGACTCTTTTCCCTTTCACCAGTTCCCAGGATCAGTGAAATCCAGAATTGATACCTAAAACTATGTCCTGGAAGGCTGAAAATTATTTTTTCTATCAAATGCTAAACTACACAAGAGCAGAATAAAATAAATGTAACAGAGAAGCAACTGGTGGCTGTGTGTCAAAATAATTTTATAAAGGTTCTGCACACATGACAATGATATGGTTGCCTTTAAAGAACAGAGTTGTGAATAGAACAATAGTAGATTTTTAGATAATTTTGGCTGAAGAGTCAAAGATCAAGAGGCATCACTTCCTCTTGTGAGTAGAGGACTTGGGAGACCAAGCATTTCCATCCATCTGGAATGGAGTGGTAGAAGAAATGGATGGACAGCAAAGAACATAAATGCAAGAAGAAATTAGGTGAAAAGACAAAAACTAATGAGAGAGAGAGGTCGAAGAAGAATACCCAAAGAAGAAAAGCTAGCACTACTTCACAGACTTGCTCTGGACTAACTCAGACTACAGGTTTCAATGCAGAAAATCACTGGACCACAATCAACTACTGGTAGAGGAAAATATGGGAGAAGGAGCATAAAAGGGAGAAAGGTCAGAAATCTAAGTTGACCAGAGAGGTGATAGCAAGAAAAGAAAACTTCTCATCTTTTTGCTCTGCTATAAGGAATTAACTTAGAAAAAACAGACCATAGGGTTTGAAAAAAGAAGAATGTTATGGAGTTAGCTCTGTAACAGGAGGAGTTTCCTCTGTGAAGGCATGCTAAAAGTTAAGGTGGCAGCTATTCTTGAATCTGAATATTGGCAATTTATCCCAAGAGCAACAAGGCTCTGGAAGACAGATTATGAGTTCAAGGAAAGCAGCACTGATTAAAATATAAGCAAATAGTAGTGAAAGCTTGCAGTATACTTGAAAAATTTTGTTCCCAGGTAAGACCATGAAATTAAATCTGCTATTGTAATCAGACATGAACAGCAGGAACAACACACAAAGTTAATGATGGACTCAATTTCATTTAGTCTATAATGAGAAACAATAATTATGATAAGCATCCTTGGACTTCACCTTTTTTTCCCACCTTGTCCATTTATGCAAACACTTATGTGTATGTAAATAGCTGGGTGCCATGGAGACTTGCTTGCTGCCTTAGTTCAATCCACTTCTGCCTAGCATTTTATCAAAGTCATCAGTTTAGAAGGAAAGAGCTTTGGCTGAATCTCAGGGAGGAAAACAATACTCTGACATGCACACTTCTCATCTTAAAATATGTAATCTATTATACGCTAAAAAAAATACTATTTTTAAAAACTGAACAGATTATTTAAGTATGCAACGCATTTGAGTGTTCGTTCTATGGAGCAAAACTATCATAATAAAATGTTCTGCTGTAACTCACTATTTTCATAAACTATTCAGGTAGTCCAAGAATGAAAAATGAAGAAATTTATGAAAATCTGTCTTGGTTTAGAAAGACAGGTATCTGCCAGGGAAACTGGGGTTCCCCTTAGAATAGAGGATGTAAACCCCTCACCCCCNTTAAAGTCACTATAATCTCTTATTATTTTATCAAATTTCAAAATATAATGTTGAAAAGGAAGTTTGATGTTTCTGATATTTCAATAACAGGTTTTTTTACATTTTAACTTACAGAAACAATTAGCAAAAATGTTTCATAAGTGACAGAAAGCAAAGGATTATATCTCTTCACAAAATCTCTGAAGCTAGCTGACAGTTAGTTATATAGTTAATTATGTTCCTCAAAATTGAATTGAAGGTAAAATATTTCTGTGGTTCATGTATTTTCTTCTTAAACTTTGTGTCTTAGTTCTGGCCGGGATAGGGGTAGTATTTTGCAGTATCGAGGAGGCGGATGGATGGGACACAGAGTTTATTCTATGCCATTTCATTTAATTTTCCATGAATTATGGAAGGGGAAGGGCTCATTTCTGAGCTGGAGTAACGTGGCTGCAGTCAGGCTCCACAGTGAGCATTTTCCATGTGAATCCCTCATCCTTGGGAAATGCTCCCAACATATCTGCCATAGAGGTCCTAGACCTGTTTTTCGATTAGCTGGAAAGCCTTGCTCTAAAACTCACAAAACATCTTACAATCAATTAACTCTTATGAAAATGGTGTTGTTTGGAGATGCAGTGAATGGTAATGGAAGTTAGAGAGCAAATTGTTGGTGCAATTTGGAAAATATGGATTTCTCAGAATGTACCTCCTACAGTGCACCAGATGCCTGATAGTCACAGATCCATCTGTGTATTTTTATATGAGTTTTGTTACTGCTTATTGCCCAGTAGATGCACACATTTTGACTGTGCAGTGGCTGATATTATTCACCCAGTATCATTTTGGAAAAGATTTGAGCATACCTTCAGGGAAAACAATAGAATCAGAGTTATTTAAGACAGAATTGGGAACTACATTTGGGGTAAGGCGAGAAAATACATGTGTAAAGCAAAATGAGGTCTTCATGAAAGCTGTTAGGCTCAAAGTAACAAAATGAGTGTAAACAATATCCATGTACTTTAAGTACTACTAGTAGCAGCTTTTTGAAAACACCTGTTTTGCACATAATTTATTCATCATATAGTGTCTGTTTACACTAGACTGGCTGATGTTAAAAAGCAAAGAGACAATAAAGATCTCTAAAATACATATGAACACTCAGATTTCAGTTTAGCATTTTCATGAAGAGAATTAGCATTCAACAAAAGAAAGATAGTTATGTGGTGGGCAGTGTAATTGTACTCAGCCTAAAGTTAAAAAATTTTACATATTTATAGCCGACTTTTCAAAAGTTTTCATGGGTAAGCTTTTACTTCAGGCACAACTAAGATGTCAGTAATATAGAAGCAAGCAGCTTTTGAGACAGAAAAGACAGATTACCTGGACTTGGACAGTAGAAATAAAAAGTACAAATAGTTCAAAGTGGAAATTCATGTCCTGCAAGAAGCATTACCATTACTTGAGCTGCCTAAAGATGAGGAGACTGATCAAATTAGCCATTCGGCCATCCTTCTATTTTTCAGCCAGTAGAGAGAAAGATGGAATTCATCCTTCTTATTTGGAACATTCATTTAGAGCAGAGTGTATTAATTTTCCTATAAAAATACAGAGGGACTACAGGCTGATCAAGTTAGACTCAATGTTGTAATTTTTACATACATATATATGTGACTAATGCCTTCACAGGAGTAAACATCTCACTTACACAGTAAAGCCAAACATCCAAATGACAGCTCTGGTTTCAACAGTACAGAGGGGCCTATTAAAAATAAAATACTCATTCAACAGAAAATAAAATCAAGTATATTTTCAGTTAGATAACTTCAAATAAATTGGGATGCTCTCCTAATAAATCTATTAATGAGGTGGAAATTTGTGCAAGATTTGTTTGAGCAGTTGAGTCGGTAATGCACTTGCACTGAACTTTAAAACTATATTCCTTAGCTGATAATGATGAATTTGTACTTTGGTATAAAATGATATTATTTGTTACTGTCATAATGTCTAAAATAATACTGCTTCCTTTCCCTTGCTTTTAATTTGGCCATTTTAAATACTTGAGTAACAGATGTTTCAAATTTACCAAATTCCTGATTAAGTTCAAGTCCAGAATTCAATATTTAAAAACAAAAAAAAAAACCAAAACAAAACACCAACATACAATGCTACTAAATTTTTCCATCAGTGGACAGTGATATCAGTAACATTATATATCTGTGCTATGGGATTGTTTGGAAATGATTCTACAGAGAATAAAATTTTATACACTGTTCAGGTTCATTAATCTCTACTGTATAAAATGCTGAGCCAAATTCTGATAAAATCAAATTGTCTCAATGTTCATAGCTCAGAGTCTGTGGACTCAGGAATATTTTCCCTAAAGGATATCACATAATTTTAATTTTCTGTCCATGTATTTTTAGAAATAACTAGCATAAATTTGTTGCATCAAGTAGTTTGTTCAATTTTATGTCATAAAATTTTAGGGAGCAGAGAGAGACCAGAGCCTCAAAATCTCCTGTAGAAAACTGTTGATAGAGTGATTGCTGGATAACAGAAGAGGTTTGTGGAGGTGCTCCCATGACTCACACTTGGGGTAGCCCAGTGGCCCCACTGTCTCCAGCGGTTACAGCAACAGTGTGAGTGTGCACGATGTGCACTGTGGGCCTGGGACCAGGGACAGAAATGCCAAGGGAACCAGCCAGAAAAGAGGCATGAAGCCAGAAGGAGCAGTTGTGAGGCGGAGCAGACCTCGGAGGCAGATGAATAGCAGCATCACCCAACCTCTGCCAGTCTCTGCCATGTGCTGCTCCAGCAAAGGGTATGTTGGTGACTCAGGGGTTGGGAGCAGAGTGAGCTGCCCGTGGGTTGGGGGTGTGCCAGTGGTGTGTCCTCGTGGGGATTAGTTACAGGGCTGGGAAATGCATAGCTACTTAACACTTTGTAACTGTCTAGTATCATGATTTATCGCTTGTGTTGGTATTGATCTTTGTTAACGTGTTGTTCATAAATCAATGAACTGCTTCAATCCTAATGTGGTTTGAACCATGCAAACTGACTGGTTTTCCCCTGTGAAAGAATCCAACACAATTTATTTTTACTTTGCCCAAGGTCAGAAACATGGTTATTTGTACCTAGTCTCTATATCTTGGACACCTTTCCCTTCTTTCAGCACCATACCTTTATGGAAAGGGACTATAGGCAGAGCACACAATCCAGAACCCATTCTTCAAACAGAGATCAAAAACTATACTGAAAACATCAAAATTCATATTTATTTCCAAATATTCTTTTCCCAGTGAGTAATTTGTCCACTACTCTATTTCTCAGTCTTCAATTTCTCACTTCACCTTTTTTTTTTTTTTTTTNTTTTTTTTTTTTTTTTTGCTCATCCATTTAGAAGTTCTCTTTTTTCCTGGTAAAACAAGAAAATAAATACCTCACTTCAGAGACAACTTTGGCAGGAGTGACTCTTAAGTTCTATCCTTTCTCTTTTCTATTTAGCTGATCATCTTTGTACAAATGATAATCTCCTTTAACATGCAGCAATGCTCCAACTGTAATTGTTTTATGGCAAAATAACTGTCCTTTAACTGAAACACAGATATTCCCCTACCAGCAGGTGTGAAAATGTTCTTACAATAATAGTTTACAGGACAACTTTCATGAAGTTTTTTCTTTTGAGATGGAGGACCCAAATATGAAAATCCGTAGTCTGATAATTAAACCACATTTCTCATTTCCAAGGCAAATTTATCTGCTACTAGACTAATATGTAAAATATTATCATTCCTCTTTCTTGTTTTAAAAGAAAGGGTATTTAAATTTTTACAAACGCATCTCAATAGCTTAAAATTTCCCATCTGTTCGTCTCTTTTTATGTATCTCTTCATCTCTCTGAGATGAAAGCAAGCCGTCTAGTTAAGGTACTTGATTGTTAAAAACTGAAATTGAATGTGATATGAAAAAGATCAAAACAATATTCTATTTTTCTCCCTGTTTTTCAAATAGATGGATAATCAGGGAAAAAATGGAGGAAGAAATATCCAGATTATATGCTCTCATAAAGCACATACTCAAGTTAAAATCAAGCAGATACTTAAGTGTTTTGCTTAATCAGAATCCAAATCTCTCAGAAGGAGGTAAGTATTTGGAGCAGGTAAGAGATTAGATTAGGATAGTAGACAAGTAAGTCTGTTTAATTATCCTTTCACAGGCCACCCAGTGCTTGCCTCAGGCTCTTTTTTCTGAAAAATTATTCATCAGGAAGATTTATTAGCTATTTGCTGAGTTTAAATTTTAAAGTTCTCCTGTCACTTTCCTGGAAAGTAACTACATGTGCAGCAATTGTTATAGGCTGGCTAGTTTTTTTCATTGTCTTCATTTTAAAATTTTGCTGAAGGATTGATTCCTATGTATTGTCAATATCCTCTGGTATACAAAATCTCCATAAAGAATTAGCCTACATGCTTAAACTTTACATTTGTACAAGCCGAAGTAGCCTCCAAGAGGCACCAAGACTAAAACTTGAAAGACCACAAGCAGAGGCAAAACAATAACTTTTTATATATAGGCATGTGCTATGTGCATGAAAAATGTACTTTTCTAGCTATAACTATGTAATTTTTTTTAATTTTAATTTAAGGTCTTGATTTTTTTTTTTACTTTTTGCTTAGCATGCAGGTATTAGTCTGGTTTGTAGACTTACTAACAGATGTTGGCACCACAGCTGGCTGGTCAAGCCAGTGAATATGGATGAAGTCTATATCAGTATGGTTTCAAGAATTCCTCTGATTTCAAGACAAGGGTAAAAAATTCTAAGAAATATTGTCATGAGTTATAAAAATCAAAGTAAATTTGGTTCTATATTGTGGCATGGACAATCTATTTTTGGTTCAAAAATATATGCATGCAAGTTCAACACAAACAAGACCAAAACCAAAAGTTTCTGTATTGCCTTCTTCCTTCTGATGTGAAACAATTTGACGCTATACCTGGTTGCAGGCAATCCAACAGCCTCATTATTTAGGTCTACAAGATTTTGCAATTAGGGTCTACAACCACATGAAATGATCTAATGTAGATAACCCCTAAAATGATTTCATGCGTCTTACAAGTACCTGGGAGAGGTACAGACTAAAATTCCACAGTTTTCCATTGACAGTTTACACTGGAACACTAAGATGTCTCATAAGCATCACCATCTCTAGAGCTTCCATGGATGTTATGCTTTCTGTGGGGTATGAAGAACATCTTTTCATGTCATATGGTATTTTTAGCTGTCTAAAATGACATATTTACTAAGTCTGCTCTGATTTTACCCTATACATTTAACAGTTGAATTTACAGGAGTGGCTGGTATTTTACTGTGAAATACCAAAGGATTTATTATTAGGAAAATAACTTTCATTGGTCTAAGATAGCAGGGTGGCCTGTACGACTGCCATCACATGGAAATATCTGAGGAGACTGGAGCTTATGGATCTTCGACTACTTTGTCATTACTTCATTGACATAATTCAGATGAGCAAGTTTTAGAGTAAGGCTCAAGAATTCTTCTTTTGGCACTTGGGAGCAAAATATTTTCATACATAAACCAAAGAAGTATTGATTTATTGTCTATTTATAAGATGAGCATTACCTTAATTCTATTTGAAGAGTGTTCCTACCATGGATAAAGACATTTCACTGAATTCAGGGACCATACAGGAATGTAGCTATTTAATCTTCCCAGAAAGGACTATATATATGGGTAAAAATTGTCCCAGTAAGATTGATCCAGATGACATAAAACATTAATATAATCAAAATCTTCTTAAAAGCTAGTGAAATACTACCTAGTTTTCCCAGAGATGAGCAACTGAATCAAGCCTCAGGTCTTCATTGGAAAGATTCAGTTAAAAACATACTCCTTTTATCTTGCATTTAGAATTAGCTAAGCAAAGGAACGATATGTTGACACAGTATCCAGAATTAGAGAAAAGTACAAAGGGATCTCTGCTGGTCTCACAGATCCTCTTTATTAAAAAAAAAATAAAAAATAAAAAAAAAGAAAGGCATTTTCCCTTTATATGAGACTTCATTTGATTTGAGCAAAAGCTCTTTTTACTCACACCATTTAACAAATTTACAGGTCAATAATTTTGTGCTTTTGTCACATGTAAAAGTCCAGAGTAAAAGTCATCTGCAGGAGATCTGAATATTGGTGTTTACTGAGGAGCCAACTAGATAAGAACTTTACGCACTCACTCACTTCCACCTGCTGTGTTATATTTCAACTTCCCTGCAACCTGGACAAAAGTTACTGCTGGTTTTGGATGAGCACCTGCCATCCCACTGTTCAGTTTCCTATCTCAGGTGTCACTGGCCAAGGTCTTAAACAACCACTGTCATTTGTTTCCATGCGTCTCTCCTCTCCAGAATCTTCCTTCATTTACAGGATCCTTCCTCCACTCACAATCTTTGCCACCTTCTTGCTAGGCCCTTTTTTCTTTCTGAGACCATCTCCTCTCAAGGACTCTCTTTACAGCATCCAAGGACTTTGTTTTCCTAACTACATTAGACTGCACACAGAGGAATAATGATTGATCATCCTTCTCATCAATGATTCTGTCTCATGTCTCCTTACTAATTGGAGGGTTCATTATGTACCCTTATTTCAGTCCAAGTGATAGAGAAGTTTGCAGTCAGTCTACACAAGGTACAGCTACAAGTAGGAGGTTAGTACTTGAGAATTCAGAAGTCAAATTTTGTATGTTAGCACGCACACATGCACACGTCTACCACTTGTCATTTTCCACAGTTTCATGATTTCATCATTTGCATTGTGTGCTAAGCCTTTTATCTAACACTGGGTTTGTATCTTGCTTGTAAGATGATCTTGCACAAATACTGAAAGACTGATCAAGCAGAGGAAAGTCCTACAACATTTCAGCATCTAAGCTACCCTGCAATGCCTTTGGCATCTTTGCAGATTGAATTGCTTGATGGCAAAACACACTTCCTTGGAGAACCCTGTCAAGAGTATGCATACATATATAATACAGGAAAAATTAAACAATTTAAACATCCAAACCTGAATCAGACTAAACTAACCAATCAACCAACCAACCTAACCAAACCTAAACAAACAAACACTCAGCCTCCAAAGAAATAAACAAATCTAAAAAAAAGAAACAAACTAATACAAACTAACACTGGAATCTTTTCCAGGCATGAGTTCTAACTGAAGCAGTTTTACTTGCAGATTCAACTCTACAAAATCAATTTCTCTTGTGAAAACTAGGTGCAAATATTGGTTTTTGTGTGATGAGGGCTTATGTACTTCATTAAGATGCTGAACACTGTCCCTGAGTGCCAAATACCTCCTGTGAGTGATTTTGTGGTCACAATCTCATAGGATTTAGCACTATAGGCTTTACATTAACATTTGTCTCAATACTATGGGTCTTAATCTGCTGAAATTAAAAAACTCAAGTTGACTGAGAAAATGACAGGGCTTGACTATAAAGAAACAGAAGACTAGAGGGGCATAGCTGGTTAGTTGAACACAGTTGAACGCCATAATCTGAAATTTCAGGAAAGGGATGCTTGGATTTGTAGTCCAGAGGAGGAACATAAAGTCTTTTTCCCCTGTCCTGCAAACTATAAGGCCAGAAACCCCGAAACACTCTTATTAGCTTGAGTCCACGTTAAAAGACCAAAAGACAGAAATTATATTTTCCACATTGAAAGAACTCTGAAGACTCAGGGTTTTATCTTATGTTTTTGAAATAACACTAACTTGCCCGAAGGACTGTGGTAAGTATATTGTGTCCTGCTTTGATTGTGAAAGTTGTGGGGGAAGGGATAGACAGGAGAATAAAAAGAAAAAAAGAAAAGAAAACAAAAACAAAACAAAACAAAAAAAACCCACTAAAATAAAAGCTAAACAACAGTGTTTTGAACATAAGGACAAAAGCACCTATGTCACCTAAAGGATTTTTAATAACCTGGGAAAATATGTCAAGATAAGGATCAGTGACCATTTTAGTGCTGATCATGTATAGCTCTGCTTTACAATCAGAATTACTGTAGAGAAAGTGATCTAAGAAGGCAAAGAAAGCTGTGACATGGAGGAGAAAAAATGAAATATGATCAAAAAAGGAGAGCTCAACCCTCTTTACACTTCTCTAAAAGTAAGATATTTAAAATCAGATATTTTTTTTTAAAAGTCTATAACAAGATTCTTACCTTCAAATTAGTCTTTTAAATGTGAAATAATTTTTATTAACCTCTATGAGAGTACCCTGGAAGAAGCCAAATCTTGGCAATTCTCATCAAAAGAATTTATACAGAAATGCAATTATAATTTTGAACTAAATCTTACAGAAACAATTATCAGGAAGAAAATTAAGAACAACAACAAAAAAAGTTAAGATCTATATAGCTTGCTAATTTGTAAGCAAAAAAAAAAAAAACTAATCTCAAGAGAGTGTGACTATATGTGTATTTGATATTACCCTAGAGAAAACACAGACATATCTGCATGAAGTGACCAGTTTTTAAAAAATACTTGTTCATATTAGGGATTATTTAGATGTGCCAAGTAATGTGCTGAATTTGGAGTTTTCACTTTTGGATACCTGAAATCAGAGTGTGTCCTGTACCAATGAAAAATCTGAAAATGAGCCATGAAGGTGTCCAGCAATCATCATGGCAGAACTTACATTTTATTAGAAATTATAAAGCCTTAACATTATTTAATGCTGAACCGAACTTAGTCAAGGTACTAAAAATTTAGAACTGAAAAGTCCCTCATCATTATCTTGAGACAGAGTAGTAGTGGCATGATGCATAATGATTCCATAACACAGGGAGTCTTTCAATGTAATTAAAAGTCAGTAGAACGGAACACAATTATAAGAATTTAGGTTTTTTTTAAGGCAATGTGTGATCAGCTAAGGAAATTCACTGTCACAGAAAATCATTGAGACATCATCTATGCCAAAACCTGGAGATTATGATAGTTTTTTTATCAATTATAATATTTGTGGGTATCCACTCTTGAGAGAAAATCTGCGCTGGACGTTATACCACTATGTGTACATTTATCTAATGTACATGGATATTGCACACTGGCTTGACACCTGAATAAATTCAAAATGTAGGCACTGTGTTTCATAAATCACTTACCCACAGGCATAAGTGCTGTTAGGTGAGGAATTCACATACCAAAGTGCTCATTTCACAAGTATTTAAACATTTGTAAGTTGTTTGTATTAAGTAGTGAAAGCTAGTCTTCCTTTATACTAACCAGAGAAAGAATTTCCAAAAGAAACTTCACCTCACAGATGCAATATCTTAGTCCGATTCCCTCCCTGGATCACTTTATTTCTTAAACTCTTTATTCAAACAATATGGTGTAATTACCTTGCATCTAGTCAACAAACTTTTTAGAGACTGATAGTCATTAGACTAACACTGTCGTCAGTATCTATGTCCTGTCTGCAGAAAGAGAGAGACATTTCCAGGAGAATTTATCCTTTCTTAAAACAGATATGTAAAGTAGATGCTAGGATTTGCCCTCTCAGATTTCTTAGTTCACTCCATAAGCAAGAATAGCCAAAATAATCACCTGCCATTTTAATTAAACTCTCAGAATATACAATTTTCTACAGAAGATACCCACTCTTAGATGATTTCTTGAAATTAGGTATATTTTCTGCCTTAGCAGATAAAAGAACTTATGTGGGGTAAGTCAGTCGATTTTTTGACAGTGAGACACGAGACTTGATCATAGTCTGAGATGTGAGATGTGGCACTTGTTAGGTTACTGAATTACAGCCCCTGAAAAATAGCATGCTGCCTACTTTTGTCTCTACGCTGTGAGGTGGAGCCTCTCTGGAGGCACCTTCGGACACCATCAGAACGAAAAGAGAGTAGAACAATAAAGAACTCAATTTGCTTGGCATTAATAAGGAGTGCAAGCATATAGCTAAAGGACAGGCTCCATATAGTTTCTATAAGAACAGCTCTTATAGTTTCTATAAGAACTATATTCATTTTTTAATTTATTTTCCCCTGCCCCACGGGAAATTCAGGGAATGCTCTGTGGTTCACAGAGTTGTGTATCAAGTCATGATGTCTCAGTATGATAAGAATGCTCTAGTTTTTTCACATACCTAAAGAGAATGTGGTAAATAATCCTTAAAATACTGATAAAATTGCAGTCAACAAAAGCTGAAAGTAAAAATCTAAGTCAATTATTAGGTAATAGGCCCTGAAGATTGCAAAATAAAATTTGAATCTATGTAGTAGTGACAATGTCTGAAACAGACACATGGAATTGAAATGACTGTAGCATTGTTTTGGTGATTTTGAGAGCTGATTAAAAAAACATAGATATTTTCACAGCAATGTTATACTATGCCAGATCAAGATGGCTGAAAGCAACCAGGATGAATACACCAGTAAATTACTTAAAATTATATTATGGCCTTATACAAAGAAACACTTCCTTTAAATATGTTAATTTGCATAGTAGAAAAAAGAGCAAACCTTTTCAAAATGAATCAATAAAACTACAGAAAGATTCCACTGGTGTAATTTCTAATGCACAGATACAAACACATCTGTGTCACAAAACTAAAGGATGAGTAGCACAGCGATGATAATACAGAGATGTTTTTGCTGCTGCTGAGCAGGGACTACACAGGGCCACAGCCTTTCCTCTTTTTTGTACTGCCAGGCCAGGGAAGGGGCTGGGGTGCTTGGGAGGAGACACAGCTGGGACAGGTGACCCAAACTGACCAAAGGGACATTCCAGACCATATGACATCATGCTCAGTACGTAAGGGGGGGAAGAAGGAGGAAGGGAAGGACATTTGCAGTGTTGCCATTTGTCTTCCCAAGTCACTGTTACACCTGATGGGGCCCTGCTCTCATGGAGATGGCTGAAGAGCTGCCTGCTCATGGGAAGCAGTGAATTCATTCTTTGATTTGCTTCGCTTGTGTGCGCAGCTTTTGCTTTTCCTATCAAACCGTGTATATCTCTACCTGCAAAGTTCTCTACCTTTTACCATTCTGATTCACTCAGTGATCCTGCTGGTGGAGTGAGCAGCTGTGTGGATCTTGGTTTCTGGCTAGAGTTAAACCACAACAGCCACCTAGGTCTAAAAGCATCTGAGGTATGCTCTGAGTACACACAAACTGTTTAGGTGTTATCCAGAAGGAATCCAGCTTGTGTGCTTTAATCTAGCACGGGGAGAGTGGACAAATGGTGGCTGTGGTGGTTTGGGCTGGGCAGAGTTAACAGTCCTCAGTGTAGCTGGTATGGAGCTGTGTTTTGGATTTGTGCTGGAAACAGTGCTGATAACACAGGGATGTTTTCATTACTGCTGGGCAGCTCTTGCACAGAGCCAAAGCCTTTTCTGCTTCTCACCCACCCCAGCAAGGAGTCTGGGTTACACAGGGAGTTGGGAGGGACACAGCCTGGACAGCTGACGCCAACTGATCAAAGGAATATTTCGTATGATATGACCTCATGTTCAGTATATAAAGTGGGGGGAACAAGGGGGAAGATAGGGGACATTTGGAGGGATTGAGTTTGCCTTCTTAAGTCAGTGTTAAGTGTTATGGGAACCTGCTTTCCTGGGGATAACTGAATGCCAGCCTGCCGAGGGGAAGTGACGAACAAATTCCTTGTTTTGCTTTGCCTGGGTGTGCAGCTTTTCTTTGGGTAATAAACTGTCCTTTTATCAATCCATAAGTTCTTCTCATTTTTAATCTCCAGATTCTCTCCCCTATCCCAGTGCAGGGAAAATGTGTGAGTGGCCGTGTGGGTCTGAGTCATCAGCTCAGTCCTGGGCCAAAATAATAGGCCAGTGTGGGAACATCCATACACCCAGATGGAAAGGTCCATTGAAGTAAAAGCACCAACTGTATTACTTTATTCTTTTCAGAGTCCTACATTAGTTCAAATATGGAGGCATGTGGCATAAACCAATACTCACCCAAACTCCGTAAAATACCATTTACATGTCACTTAACACTACCTAACAGGTAACTGAAAGAAGCTAGACTGACCTTGATCTGTTCCCTCCAAAATACTGGTGTGAACTATGCTACATGAAAGCTTTCTTATTGAAGGAGTGCCAAGGTCATAGGTCTCTTTTGGAAAAACTAACAGCTGCCACATGCGGTCCTCTCTGGAGGGTATTGCCTTTGTTTCTTCCTTTTTAGGAACAGAATTTTCTTTGTGGATTTTATTGGCCCTAACTCCAGTGCAGCAGCACCCAGACACAGTTTTATAGATTCTGCACATATCCCTTGGAACAGCTGGGGGGTTTTTGGTTGTTGGTTTTTTTTGTTGATTTTTTTTTTTTTATTTTTTAAATCTGTCCCAACTTTAAAATGCAGGTTTAGTTTAAATCATTAAAGTACCTTATCACTTCCATATTTAAAAAAAAACAAACATTTGTAATGCAAACATAATTAGCCTCTTTCTGTTAATATACAAAGTGAAATGCAAGAAAGGGACAGTTGTATAGTGAGCCAATCACAGTAGTAACTAGAGCCTTGGTTATCAACTTACCTCCATTGTAGAAATGGAGGTGATCAAGGGCAGTTGAAACAAACCTGCAATTATCAAGTAGAGAATGCAACTCACACAGACAATATCTGGAAATGTGGGGAAGTTGTGCAGACTAACAATTCTTTTACGTGATGCAGATAAAAGTATCAAAAATACACACAGTGTCAGGAGCAGACTAAAACATGTAAGGGTTTTACAGATGCTTTCTGAAATGGATGCCATCAAAAATCATAAAGTTTTGGAGAGGAAATGAAAATATTTAAGATCTTTATTATCAAAAGCAGATGTGGAGCATTGGGTTAAGATTTGATCTGGGACATTTTAATTTGGTTTTTTTTGTCTAAACAACTTCTTAAAAAGTACATTAAAAAATAATGTTATCCCAGTCAAATTAGGAATCATTTATAACATAAGGTAAATTGATATTGAAATAAATATATTATCATCATAGTGTTTTAAGATGATTAAATGTTCTAATCATATATTCTGATTATTTGGAGTTTAATATAGGATTTTATAATATTTTTAAATTTTTTAATTATCTGAAAGATAGAATGATATATGCAGATTATATAATTTGTTGAGGTTTATGGTACTGGCTGCATAATATTTTCTCCATATTTTTACATTAACATAAATCCCCCCAAGTACAGTCAAATGACATGTAACTCTGACGCTATAATGGTGAAAGAGAAGTTTATTAATGACATCCAGAAAGGTCAACGTGGCACTGCTAAGAAGGAAAGTTTGATATGGAAACCTGAAGATGGGTTGATTCATTTCACAGTGGTAAATACTCAGTGCTGCATAACTGTCTCCTTTTAATTAGCTTGTCAAAAGATTTTGACAAAGGTCTCCAGTGGATTACTGAGTAAACCTGAACTGCAGATTACCTCTACTGAATCATTTATTGTCTTTCTTAGAGTTTTTAATAGAATTGATCTAATCAAGCCAGTTCTATTTAGTTATCAATTTTCAGCTTTTGGGTTCTGTTGGTTTTTTTTTTTTTTTTCATCATTAGTTACTACAAGGTTTTCCAGCAACACTTCTTTTTTTCTTTTTTTCTGTTTAATATATGACTCTATTTGAGCATGCACTTTAGATCTTCCTTGATATCTTTATTTGTACTTCTCTACCAATCAATTCATCAGAGAACACAGTGTTTCCAAGCATTTTATTGGTCTTTTCTTTCACTGGTTTTAAATGTATTTTTATGTAAATCGATGATACTTCATTTTAAGGCTATGACATTAACACAAGTTGTTCTTGTAAGTAAACAGGCAGTTCCAAAGGAACCTAAAAAGTGTTAATTTTCTTCCTCAGTGCTCCATTTATTCTATCTTACATTATATTCTCACTTCTATAAGCACAATTTCATGTCACCAAAATTCATTGCAATTATTAGTGTGACACAGATACAAATTTTTGTTAGGTGGAATTTGACAGATATGGGAAGACAAATCAGGAATAAATGTTTAGAAACATTCTGACTTAGAATTCCAAGGACTGGGAAGAACAGGGGAAAGAGATCATCATTTCCCATGGAACCTTTCCAAACACAGGTACTAACTATACCTACTCGCTAAAGTCATTCGGATAATTGTAGGCATACCAAGGAGCTGCCAGAAGGTTGGTGCAAACATTTAATATTGAGGTATTTTGCTCATGCTAAATAGTAGAGGACAGAGTGTCCATTGCCTCTTTCTGCTGACATGCCGATGTGCTGGTTTTTAAGTGTCTAAAAAAAGGTTAGCACTGGAAAACTTACTGACATTATAACAAGGGATGGCACAGCGTGGCACTTACTGCATTGAATCAGTCTACATGGACTGTGTATGAGAACACCTAAAATGTGCTGCTATCCACGTCATCCAAAGCACACTCTGAACTTTACAATTCAGAAATGTTAAATAATGGAAATCAACCTCATCTCTAGCATAGTAATAATGCTTTGTCACTTTAGGCATAAGAAAAGGAGCTTATGCTCTTGAAGAACATTATCTATTTCATATTAAACTTGGGGGGGACTAGAAATTCATAAGTCTTTTACAAGCCTTCAGCTCATGATACCATTTATTCTGGGAGAAAATTCAACTCTCTCCTGTCTCTCCTGTTTGCCCAGATAATCTGGATCCATGCACACTGTCACATGCTAAGGGCTGTCCAGGATGACTGTGATGAGGGAGCCTTATTTTTATATTAGCAGTCATTCAAGGCACTGGGCAAACATACCAAAGCACTGAAGGATATGTGTTCAACATACACAGCCTACACTTTGGAACATTGAAAGTGTAAAGAGAATAGAGAATTAGCAACAGTATGAAGAGACTAGACTAAATGAACACTTCTCTTTCCATATTTGTACCCCTTAACATAGTCATTTAGAACTATCTTTTGACCTGAGTGAACTGGATTCCAATTTCAACAGAGTGAAGAAGAAATTGAATTCACCTCCTGCATTCCGGATAGGGGCTCTGACTACTAGGTTATTTAATCAAAGAAGGGCATTGTTCTCACTGTATTTGTTGTATCTAAGTTTTGCCATTCATTTCCCTTTCTCTTGTTAAAGATATCATTTCTCATAATATAAATAAGATGTTTTGTTTGTGTTTTCACTTTGAATAAAAAGCATGCACACAAATATGTATGTGCGTGTACATATGGACACAAGTAAAATGTTTGTATTTATTTGTGTGCATACACAGTTTTGTTGGTACAGTGGTAACAGCTCCTTTTTTCTGGTAAATTTTTACACTAGCAAGGAAAGCAGAACATCACTTTTATAACACCACTCTTGTATATCCAATAACGAAAACCGCCCTAAAGTTTCCAGTTGCCTAAAGAGTTTATAAAATTATATGTTGTATAACAAAATTAAATGCAATTATTACAGTGTCCAAAGCCCCTAAGGATTGAATAATGAATTGTTAATTTGAAATATTTATAAAAAAAGGTTGAAAAAAAAACCTTCTTGCATAGTTTAAGCTACATGAGGAAACCTCTCTGAGGAAAAAATCTGATAAAGTGAGTGTATTTGGGAAAATGTGTTTAGTGCAGTACTACAGTCTAAAATAGATGCTGTATGCAGCACATAAACATATTAATTTGTCAGCAGTTTCTCAGTGCCAAAATACTTGGCAAAGTTTTAAAAGAGCTATACTGTAGTCTGAGTGGTATGCTGGCAAGAAGCCTGCACTTGTTCTACTATTTCAGTATAGTTTTACTTACCTCATAAGGAAATAAACATGATTACTTAAACATGATCAGTAATTGTAATGCCACCTTGTCCTTCTCCTAAATGTTTATACTCCGTCTTCCAAACATCTAGGTGTTAGCAGCAGGTTAAATTTAAAAAAAAAATTAAATTGAAAATATTAAAAAAATGAAATAAAAAAAAATAAAAAAAATCTGTCAACACCCAACCCACATTCAGAGAAAAGCAATTAATTTGATAGGTTGACAGTTGAAAAAGGTAGCTTCTGACAGACATCCAGTGTGATGCCAGCCAGAATGATGTGCTGTGTTACACTTTCCTTGAAAGGAAATCTAAATCAGGCATCCCAAAGGCAAGTCCTTTGTATTCCATTGAAGCTTTCAGGTATTAGTGCATCTTTGTTGTGTGTTCCTGACAAGCTGTAAAGAATTCTACTGTACCTAAAATGTATTTGAATAGAATTCACAAAAGGCTATATGCAAATCCCACACAGGAGAGCTGAAGAGCAAGGCAGAGGGCAAGGAAAGCAGCACTGCACTGCTCAGTCCCAGAGCAGCTGTGCAGACCTTTGGAGCTGACAAGGGCAGTGGGGACAGGGACCAGGATAGCAGAGCAGTATTCAGCCCATTATGGTACCTTCAAAGTTCATTAGCTACTACAGTAATTAAAGCATCGTAAGTTAGTGCTCCTCTTCTGTTTTGTACAGATGCTCGTGCATGAAAGGAAAATTATCACAGAGTTGGTCACCTTCTGTGATTCTTGCTTGAACTTTTGTTGAAGACTTAGAAATCACATGGGTTGGAAAAAACCTCACTATGTTCTTAGTATCTGCATGTTGAAAATCTCCCATACCTACTTTTTTGAGCCCAGTTCTGAGGAGAGTGAAGAAAATAGTATGAGCAGCCTCATCAAAGACCTGTTTTCTATGAAGGATGCAAGTCTTTAAGGTATGGAAGGGAAAATGTGTGTATTTTTAAATTGAGGGGTTAACATTAGCCAATATTAAGTGCAAATGCTTTGTATAGAGATTGTCTTATATAAAAAATACCCCAAACCAATCCAATAGCTAGATGTGTGCTTAGAATATATTTTCCAGAAGACAAACTACCTAAAGCTCTTTCAGTTTCTTGTGGTTCATGGAGGAACCATTTTGAAATGGAATAAAGTTCACAGCCTGTAAATATTTCTGTGTCTCCTGTGTTACCAAGGGAACACTAAATTGAGATATGGTTGTGTTGCCCAGCAGATTTGTGCAGAATCTACACAGTCACTCTAATCACTAATTTGGAGACCATGCACTACCTCTTCTGGGCATAAGAGCAGGACATTAGTGGAATTCTCTTATGGAGTCAAAGAACATTAGTGGAATTCTCTTATGGAGTCATCCCAAATATTCTGTTTCCCTTTCATGACAGAGGTAAGAGGTAAGAGTATAAAGTAAATGGACTTTTCCTTATACAATGTCAAGTTGCATTTAAGACCTAGCCAAGAATAAATCTATACCCTAAACTCTTCAGAAGTGTTATCCAGATGATAAACATGTGCACTAAAATAACTATAAAATTTGTGTCTTATTGCAGCCATGTTTCAGTTTACATTATTCATTTGGAAGATTTAGCAAGATAGAGCATTGAGATTGATTTTTGCTATCTAAGTCATTCCTAGTAGCCAACCAACCAAGGTTCATTAAAGAAATCAGGGATTTACATGTTAATTGTTCTGTATAATTTCAGACTCATGGAGGAAGTTACAGTAACAATTTCATCTTTACAAATAGTATGGCTTCCACACTGATACATATATATACTTATATGTACACATGTTGTCCTTATATGTATATTGTTTTTGTACATGTAACCTCTGTGATACTGGAAGTTTGTGGATTGGGTTTTTTTGCAAAATTTAGACTTTGTCTTCCTATAGTCTGGAGCAAAGCCTTCTCTCAAGATTTTCTTCCAGGTCCATTAACTCAATACTGTTACAGGTATTGAGATTTGGCTCAAGGCGTTTAAGATTGAATCATATTCAGTATTTGAGTCTTAATTCCTTGGGATATTTGGCAGTGTTCAAAAAAAATCTCCTTATAAACATTATTGTGACAAAACTTTATATGTATTTCTTTAGGGATTCTTTATATGTATTTCTCTAGGGATTTTGATTAAGATTATAAGCACTGTCAGCATTGCTCATTTAGCAAAGCACTTAAACCCATATTTAACCTCAAGAACCTAAAATTGAATATCTTAAATGGTTCATGTGTATGAGTATCAGTGCACACATTTACCACACATGTAGATACACTTATAATTTAAGGTCTTTATTGTCTGTCTGTATAATCACCTCTACAAATCTCAACACTAGAAAAGGTTTGGAGAAATGTTTACCAGGCAATGAATTGGTCAAGTCCACAAAAAGTTACCTGATGCTCAACCATTTGAAAGTTAGAATATCAATATTAAAGACATCATACATCTCACACAGCCCATACAATAAACCTCTGCATTACTCTTATCCAGGAAAAAAAGGAAGTTGTTTTAGCAACCGACAATCTTAGCTCTTTCCTCCATGTACATATTTTCAACAAATTTTTACTTTACAGCAAGATATTTGTTAAACAAGAGTACTACAGAGGCTAATATAATCACTGAATAGGTGGATCAACTGACACATTTTGGAATAAATATCATTCCTTCTTGACAAGAAAATTCTTGTCAAGTCTGCAGGAAGAGTCTTATTTTTAAAATAGCCTTCCTTATAAGCATAAACTTTTGGCCAAAGCTTAGCAGTCAACTAAAATGTATATTTGATTATCTCTTTATTTCTTTCTTATCCAGGAGACTGTTATACTGCCTTTTATCCTGCAGCTGTTAAAATCTGTGCATTCATTTTCAGTTAGAATGCTAAGAGATATAATTTCTCTATAATACAGAGATTTTAACTGGTTTATCAGTGAAGTTAGTTAAGTTTGCAGATATTTTATAATACCAAAAAATACAGTCCATGGTAGAGCTGTTTCAGATATATGCAGCGACTGCCAAGTAAACTCTTTGTTGTACAATGTTTTAGAGAAGATGAGTAGGTGATTCTTCAATACAGAGCACAAAAAGAAGTACAATGATACTTCCATCACTATAACATCTTTTTGAGCCCACTGTATTCCTCCTATCTTGTGACAAATCATGAGTTTATGGACTTCCTGACCTGGATCCTTAACGCTCAATATTCAGATTAGCAGACTTTAATTATCTTTCCTCTGTGAATTTACCTACTGTCTTTTCAAATACATTTCAGTTTGGCATCCAGGGTGCATCACATTTTAACTGCTTGTGTGAAATGAGCTTCTTTTTGTATGTTTTAAAGTTCACACCTGATTTCCTTTGTGTGCCCCTTGGGTTTTCTGCTATTAAAATTTTTAGATAATAGTTGTAATTCATCATCATTACCCATTTCCTTCTCTGTGTGTTACTACCTCCTTCCCCTGTTGTCTTCCTTCCACTCTTGGAGGTATTACATTAATGCATTGCTCCTTGTAATGAAGCTGTTCTTCGGCTCTGATTTGTATTTTGTATATTTCTCAAGTTCTCAAGTATTTTGTGTCTTTCTCAAGTTCTGCTATATAATTTTTGTCATACTGTAACCTGAGCTCCTGTGTTGTATCATGGAATAATAAATTGACAAAATATTTTTTTCCATAGCTTTTCAGTTGCTTTTGATTTCTTTCTGCTACTCTCTTGCACTGTATTTCTCCCTGACCACATCAGATCAGTAACTAGTGGTCTTAAAAAAGTAAATATCCACAGTGAGGATATAGTCTGTGCCTAGATGACCTGATGTCAGGGGCTTTGTGGTGTATGTGTTTTTCCTGCAGGTTTTCTTTAAAATTCATAATTTTGAATTAGTCTGTATTGATTTTTTAAAAATTCATTTTAATTCTTCCTCTTTTGATGCAAATTTTAGGTTTACTTCCTCCAGAGAAAACCCTCAGAGATGTTTTGCCTCAGACCATGACTACATTAACTCTTGTTCATCTCTGCCCATGAATCTGAGCTGATTTGATGCACTAATGATTTTTCAGGTACACTTCTATTCTGCAAATACCTTGCTTATGATCACTTCAGAGTGTAAAGTGAAGTCACAATCAACAAAGTACTTCTGGGCAACTGTACTCCAACACCACACTTTGTGCACTTTTCTTGGTTTATAGTAGCATACATCCTATTTCAGCTGTGTTGCCATAGCAAGAAACATTAAATATCTTTTGTCCAATTCACTCTTTTCTTATCTTTCCTCTCTCTCAAGCCATCAACACTGGAGAGAAATTTAGCAGGAATATAACCTTGATGCACTTGTGTTGCTGACACTGATAGGAGTGAGAAGAATAGCCCCATCTTATCTTGTTTATGTTGGTGCTTAGACAATACATGCGACAAACAAGCTTTTAAATCTCCCTCAAATATTTGATATTATATGATTCAGTGCAAGGCTTCATGCTCACTTTTAAGTTTCATGTTAGTTGTATTATTTATGTTCATAAGTCTGTGTTTGTCCTAGATGCTGATGGAATCTTTTGGATGATCATTTGAATGAAGAATTGGTTTGTTCGGCTGGTTGGTTTTTATATCAGCTTATAAGGGATATATATTTGTTACAAATAATTTCTTTTCTACTTTCTGCATTGGAAGCTATTTGCACACACTTCTTCAGCATAAAGAATTGTTTCAGTGGGGTCACAGCCCTTGGAGTTCAGCTGCCTGTCAGCATTCCAGCTGAATGGCATCTGCACTTACATCCTGCTTCAAGGGGAAATGCAAACAATCATGCTGCTTCAGGAACAAAAATCTCAATGTTTATGTTAAAATCATTTTTGATTAAGAGCCAATTACACTGAAGATGATGCAAATCTGCCCTACTTTTGTTTGGGCAAGTCCAGAGATAAAAGCCCTGGATCGAAACCTACTCTTCTGCTCCTCATTGAACTCTCTGTAGTTTTGAAATTTTAGCTGCTCTATAACCCTAATCAGCCACACAGGATGCCAAAAAATATGATTATATGAAGGAAGTAAGCAGAAGCAGTGACTGTTAGCCACCTCTAAACTGCCAGCTTCCATGATGACTGTCTTGGGCAGTTTTAGAGAGTTCCTGGTTGCATCAGATTTGCAGGAAGAGTACAGTTTAAAATCTGAAAACTATGTGATTTTACCATTCTCTGGAGAATAAGGAAATTAAATTTTCATTAAGTCTATGAAAAAACTAAACTTTCTTGTGGTACATCCTAAAAAGAAGAAAAAAACATAGTTTAGAATGGCATCTTCATAAGATTTCTGTGCAGATCTACTTAGCTGAGCAATAAGTAGCATTCAAGTAGTGTGAAGGATTTATACATTGGTCCTTTCTTGGCTTAATAATGTAGGAACTTACTCTTACATATGGAATTTCCTTATATGTCCATGCTGAAACTGTATATAATCATGTTGCAAGGAATATCTCATATGTAAGAATAAAACAGGCTAATATACCAACCTCTGTATATTCAGTACATATTTTATAAAACCATACCATTTTAATAACTGAAAAAAACTACAATAGAACATTCATATCCGTAACACCAAACACTTCAGCACATAATTAACTTACTTGAATGCTTAAATACTTTTAAGTAAATTATTATGAACAGAAATGGACTTAAGTCCATTGAGTCCCATGAAACTCAGGCTAAAACAATACATTCTTTAGTGCCCGGGAAATGTGTTTCTCTGTTCATGAATAAACATAGCATGCACAGTATGATACCACAAGAGAAAAAATGATATAAGAGGAAAAGTTCCTCCTGCAAAATAAATGGCCTGTAATGTAAAATAAACACAAGACAGCAAATGGAAGAAATAAAAAATAAGCAAACTACAAGACTATTGTATCACTGAATCAAGAAGACACACAAGGTCTTCTATTCTGTTTAAACTTTCATGGGGTGATTTAATCAAGCTATCTACATAGCTATCAGGGTACTTTTATTTTTTCTTCATTTTTGCTGTTAGGATCAGAAATGAGGGCTGCTTCGGCCTTTCCTCCCCCCCAAAATCGGATTGAAATTCCCATGTAGGTCAGCTCAGTTTGCCACAGGACATTGTGTGTAGGCTAAAAGAATAAAATGGCAAAAGAGATGTACCAAATTTTTCTTTCTCTAAGAACTCATTTCATACACCCATTTCAGTGAGCAAGGTTTAAATTTTTAATATATCACATTCAACAACCTGCAAAGAAGTTCACTGGAACAAAAGAGAGCAAGGGAAGGATGAGACAGAAACCTTTGCAGAAAGTCTTTTTGTAGGTAGTTCATGCACATACTAATTTCTATTGTACCATTCCTGATTCTCAGAGGCAGATCAAACTTGAAAGAAGACTGAATACAAGTACTATTTCTGCTACTTGAACTGAGCACATTGCATGTCTCTTATCATCTTCAAAGGTTGCCTCCTTCTTTATGAATAATGTGTCCTTAAAGCAATGTTGTCAAAATAAAAAAGCAGGTAAGTCACTGCACAATTATAATTGTTACCAGTAGTAAAGGGCAAAGGTTCTTTGGTCTCTTTGAAATAAATGTTCAGATTAAATGGATAAGCCTCGGTCCAAGAAACAATTAGAAACAGAAATTTTAGTCCAATTATTCCAATCACAAAAACCCTCTCTAATTAGAATTGATTATAAATTGGAAAGTTGAATTCAAATATACTCAAACTTCATGGCATCCAAAGGTTATTTATTTAACTATCTTTTCTAATTTGATATTTCAGGAATTTCTCTGTGAATATTGTGAGAATTTCAGGCCATACTGCGAAATAAGCTCTTGTTATCTTCCTATTTCTTCTTTTTTTGCATCAGTTAAATTTGGTACTACATATCAGTGTGTGTAATATTTGCATTGCCTATTAATGCAGAGGTCTGTGCAAAAATAATCAAATATAATTTTTCTGTATTTTTCCCTCTAATTATTTTCTTTTTCACTTGAAAAAGATGTTTTTAAATAGCTGTAGGTTTAAAATGTGATCAGCAAATCTACCATACTGTGAGGCAGTAAGAAAACCTAAGGGATAGATTAAAAGATATATCTAGGAACCTTATTTTCCTTTTCAGTGAGAGTTGGGATCCTGAATTCCTCTTAACCGAAACCTTATTCATAGACACAAATTTAGAATGCAGAATCAATCACTTAAAAATATTCAGGCCTTCTGAATTAGAACTCATAGAGGTATTGAACATTGAGGTATTTTGTTTTCTATGCAAACCCAGAATTTTTAAACTCTCTTAACATCAGCACACGTTTATTTTCAATTAACCTGAGAATTCTATTTTCTATGACCAATTCTAATCATTAATATTGCCCTAAACATAATTTTCCTGTTCTAAATTTAACCAGTATTTCAGAGGCATTAAATGTAAAACTAACAGCCCAATCTTAGAGAAGGTTGATTATCTTTTCTATTCATGAGATTTGGAATAGACATGTCCTAAGAATTAGAAAGAATTTAGATAAATCAGCAGCATGTGAAAAACTGAACATATAGAATCTACAGTGGTTTTCATCTTGTACAATAAAAATAAGTTCTCATTAGTTCTCATTTACAAAACAATATTTGAGGTGTTTAAAATGTATTAAATTTCAACCAAAGAAAAGTCTTCATCTACAACATAAGAACAGTAAACAATCCTAGATTAATGTCATGGTTGAACCCCAGCCAGCAACTAAGTACCACAAGGTCACCCTCTCACTCTCATACCAATAGAATTAGGGACAGAATTGGAGAGGTAAAAGGTTCTCCTGGATTGAGATAAAGTGACTTTAATAGGAAAAGCAAAAGCCACACACACAAGCAAAGCAAAACAAGGAATGAATTCCCTGCTTCCAATGGGCAGACCAATGTTCAGCCTTCTCCAGGAGAGCAAGGCCCCAGCGGGTGCAACAGTGACTTGGGAAGACAAACAGCAGCACTCAAAATGTTGTATCTCCCCCAGCCCCCACCCCCTTCCCTCCTTCCTCCTTCTTCTCATCTTCTTCTCCGGCTTTATATACTGAGCACAGTGTCACACAGTCTGGAATGTCCCTTTGGTCAGTTTGGGTCACCTGTCCCAGCTATCTCTCCTCCCAACCTCCTAAGCACCCCCAGCGTCCTCCCCAGCCTGGCAGTACAAGAAAAAGCCTTGGCTCTGTGTAATCCCTGCTCAGCAATAACAAAAATATCTCTATATTATCAACCCTATGTTCAGCACAAATCCACAACACAGCCAGTGTGAAAAGAATTCTCTCTACCCCAGCCAAAACCAGCACAATTAAGCACTTTAATATCTTTTCTTAGTCTGTTCAAATGTTGCCAAGAGCTATGGTGACTTTCAAGATGTTGGATCACACATCTATCTGGACGATATTTGGAGTGGTCCAATGGGAGGTCTCTGTACTGCCTCACACCTGCTGTTGTGGCCGATAAACAATGGCATGGCTTGTTTGAATCATAGCCACTCTTTATGAATTGCACCGAGTGTCAAAACACAGATTCCTTTGTATGTATTCCTCCAGATTCTATTTGAAGAGGAAAATAAAAACTGAAAAAACATGTATAAGCAGCATCATGCAGCCCTATTCACATTCATATCAAATACTCTATTCAACTTAGTTATTTCAAATACTTGCAAAACCTGAGGCAACTTCTGGATAACCATAAGTCTGAGATGGGAGATGAAACTCTTAAACTTGCTTGAGAACTTAAATAGGTAGGAGGTATGCAGTCAAACTGGTTAAACCAGAGGAAATAAAAACCCAAATGGTCCTATTCATCTCAGCCGTGCCTAGATAGCTTCTGCACAACAGATATTTAATAACACTCCACTCTGCAACTCTCCAGTACATTAGGCACAACAGAGCCAAGCCAGACTGTCTGCGAGCCCCTGGAAAGTGTTAATTGACAGGAGCCTGAAGAGGTGAATCCTTAAGGTCACAAAGGATAGCAGATAGCCTATCACTACAATGTAGGTAAAGTAAAATTACGTTTAGTGTTTGTGAGGTCAATCAAATGACTTCCCAATGGATTGTGCAGCACTGAAAAAAAGCACTATGAAGCAATACTATAACCTCTTTGTTAGTCTCAATTTACACTTACTTCAAAGAAGAAATACTTGAAGAAAGTTGTTTATGCTGCTTGCCTCCATTAAAAAAATAGACATTATAAAATACACATGGCAAATTTTGTTCTCACTAGTTTCTCCTAATTCTTAATTTTATTGCTGTTTTCAGAATGTTTATAGCTTGAACTTTTTTTGATTTTTACATGCAGCATAAAAAATAACTCAAAGAATGAAAGTTGCTTTGTGTGTGGTTTAAACAGAGAAGAACAAGGAATTACTAGTTGACCAAAGAGATTAAAATAGGCTAATTACAAAAGTCAAAGAATAGATGTTCAGAAATATTTTCCACACAATTCTTAGTCTTTCTGCCAAGTTTTGCTGGGTTTATTTTCATTTTATTTCTTTTCTTTTATTTTGAAAATGATCTCCTGGCTTTTGAAGCTAATATTAGTATTTTATACTTTTTAATATGGTCATTAATTTTTTGATTATAATAACAGTAACAATAGTAATGATGTTTAAGGAGAGTAATAAGATTATTGCTTAAAAAAATAGTCAGAAGGAATAATGAGTGTTTAGCTTTTTGTACCTTATTAGCCCTGTAGCCTGTGTTCTTGGAGTAAGCAATATAAAAGTAGAAAAAAAAAAGAATTAAAAAGCCTGTAAGTACTACTTAACCTGACTAAGTATCTTTTTTTTGTGACTAAAAGTAATTTTACATAAGCTTACTTGCTTCAAGTATGGTAAATGCATTTCCATGGAGCAATGTGATTCTTGTCTGTCATAAGACACAAAGAGCAGCAATTGTAGCATCCCACAAATATCCATTTGCATTCTGTGAATGCGTCTTAGTCCAGGTTACAAGGCATTATTTTTGACAGTAAGTAGATAGTCTTCTGATAGAGCCATGAAAAGACAGATTAGAGCCACAATGAAGCAGTAAAAAATGTGTGTGGAATAATTTTTTCTATGTTTTCCTGGGTAAAAGGAGTGGATGTGGATGCTGCATCAAGCAATGGTCTGCCATGAGACAGACAAAAGCTGAGTGTATGTAGGACATGGATAAATCCAGGCCTTCTGCACCCAATCTTTGCCAACCTGTACATCTGGGGACAGCTTCCATGCAGAAATGGTGATACTTATTATTCCATTTTTTCATCATTTGAAAAAAGGCAGAAGCACGGTGAAATCAGGAATGTCGCACAGGACTTTGATTTCAGGCTCCTTTGCCCAATTCTGTATTGCAGACACCTCTAGTTGTTTTAGCTGTTTTGGGTACAAAAGGGGGAAAAAAAGAAATGAGAAAAAAGGCAAAAAGCTTATCTTTAGTATTTAAAGAACTTACAATTTATATAAATGGGCAACAAGGAAATAGCTAACTATAATAATATAACATAAAACTTTGTGGAATAACTTGGATGAAGAGTCAATTCATTATTTACCTTTTTTAGTTTAATTTCTATTTTATAAAAACAAAGGCCAGCACCAGACCCATAGCCTTCCGTGTATGTGCTTATAGTTTTTCTATTGGTACACACGGAGTACCAATATGGACATTAGGGAGTAGACAACCCTGGACCAAGTTATGCCCCAGGAACCTGAGACCTTGGAGGAGACTCAAGGCCCGTTCAAGTTCTCCATCAGCAGAAGGACACACACTTGCATATAAAATGGGATGAAGGGAAGAGCCTGGGAAATGAAGAGCTGGTTCCATGATGCGTCAGCATTTGCTTATTCTTCATATAGCACAGCATAGGGCAAATTCTGTTTTCTTTTTCTCCCATTCTCTGGATTGAAATTATTTTCCACAAAATGATGAAAGGCATATATGATCTTGGCTGCAAGCCTCATCTATTGAAATGGGAGTGGTGGGGAGAGAGGAGGGTGATGACTGCAAAGGAGTTCAATGTAAAATGAAGACATTTCTTTCAAATTATTTTTTCATGTACTTAGAGTATAAAATGTGAAGATTATTCAGGATGTCCTATTTTGATAATTATTCTCTCTGTTCATACTCTGTAATACAGCAGCAAGTGCATTATACCTCTATCCTGATATAAGTCCATACATTATGCAAGCTAATAACTTAAAAATACAGTGCAGGTTGTTCAAATCATTTTTATTATACAGAACATATTCAATATAGCATAGAAATGTTTGCCTACTAAAGACTCTTTTATAATGGATTGTATTGACTTTTCTGGTTTTAAACGAAATATCAACCATAAGGTAAGAGTGGGAAGGAACAGATGGAGAGTTCATTTCTCAAAATGTATTGGAATCAAAATACATTATTTAAAATTCATACCCAATTGTGGCTCTGAGAAATTATAAATGATAACTCTTCACTATTTTTATAGTGATCCATCTATTAACATAATGATTGTGTAACAGTGAAAATAAAGAAATAATATCTGTGTAGCATTATTAGTGTTACTGTTGCAAATATATAGCTGCTGTCTTACACAAGAAAACAGAACTGAATTTGAAAAAGGAATCTGTCTGTGAGTAATTTTTGAGGATTGGAACCACAACACTTTCCAGGAACCAGTGAAACATTTTACTAATGATTGTGATCATTTATGTCATTAATCTTGTTCCCATTTCAGTGAACCTGTGTATATGTATTATAGTGTCCCTAACTTATACTAACTCAACTTTTGGGAAAAAACCCTAACAGAATTATTTATTAACAAGTCTTTCATCTCATCTTTTTCAGATACATGTGTCTTACTGTCTACACCTTAGATATTGCTACTTCAGCGTCTTTTTCCAGTTAATGGAAAGAACTGGGCTTACACGTATTAGGATTTTTTGCTCATCTATTTTATATATGTAAAAATATAGGCTAGTGTGAGCTGTACATACAGTGTCAATTTAAGTCTGTTGACTCTGAAGAGAGCCTTGATATCAAGCTGAAACGGAAATATTTACAAAGCAAATATCTATGTTAGGTCAGATGAATCTGATCTTCTGCATCAGTAGAATAAGTTTTTGATAAGAAAATGGACAAAAATATGAGCCTTTCCTGAAGAGGATCAGCTTCAATGCTAGATAAAAGACTTTATTTATCCTGTGGAAGCCTTATTTGTGGAAACATTTAACTTACAGAAACTGATCCATAAAGTCAAGGAAAAAAATTATGCAGGGAATGATGTGTTTATCACAAACATGAGCAAAATTTTTGTTGGCATCACATTGCTGGGTTTAGGGATGCTGGGTGATTATTTATTTAATTTTCATCTAACACCAAACAATTTAAAACCTCGCTGTTAGTAAAGCTAAGGCAGAGATCATTTATGCGTTCCTCCAACCACTGGATATAATCACCTGCATTTGTATTCTGTCAACAGATCACTTCTCACAAATTATACATTCAGTCAGTGTCCAACGATCTATTCCAGTAAGAGTTAGCATGAAAATTACACTGCACTGAATTTAAAAATGGTGGTTAAGTATCAAAATATCACATGGCATTTAGTCAAAATTTTATGATACTTTGTTTATACACATCCTTCATACAAAGTGACTTGAATTAATGTAACCTTTTTTCTTCCTTCTTTAGTAGGAAAGTGTCCTGCTTTATTATTTCTAAGTTATTTTTTTAGGTGGGACTGAAAGAAAAGCTTCTTACAAAGAAGCCATAGAATTTTAATATATATTAAAGAATAACTGAAAAAGTCCCTACTCCTCCCCTGCAGCATGGGGAAAGGTGCCATGTAGAATTTTCCAAGATGCAAGATATTGTGAAGTTGAGATACTGTATTCACGTGCTTCTACACAAGTCAGATACACCACCTGGCCTCCCAAAAGCATGTCAGACAGCAGTCAAGCACTGCTCTGAGTACATGGCTTTCTAGCTGGCACACAGCATGGCTTTCCTTCTCTCCTAATTGGGAAAGGCTGCTGGCAGGCTCCTTGCTACCAGTGCTGTGCACACCTTGGTCACCATCAGCAAGCTCTGTAGGGGCAGGAGGTTCAGGTCCCCTCCCACGCCTGGCTGTGTTAAAAGCAGCTGCCTGTTCTGCAAGGTAAGAGGTCTGACCTCTGAAATGTTCAAGTCTCTTGTGCTCCAGATGTGATCAAAAAACCTGACAAGTCCTGAGATACTTTTTCTGATTAAATTTTTATGAAAGAGATTCGTTTCCCAGAAATCATTCATTCCCATGATCAACATTTTCAAATAAAGGAGCACCTCAGAAAATTCCTGACCAGCTTCACTAGCCAATAGGCTTTGTCTGAATTTTGGAGTGATAACCTTGTAAATTAATTTTTCATTTTAATTTACAATATGTTTTTATTTTACGCAAGGAACAAAAGATGAGGTCTCTGTAGTTAATTTAGCACCTGTACATTCTCAGAAATTATAATGAAACACTGCATGATTCAGCCTTTATAGGGCAGTGAATTCTAATCCTGTTAGGGTGGTTCTTTAATTAAAATGTCTATTAACTTTTCTGCAGTTAATGCAATTATGGATTTATTACTTCTTGCCATTCTATGAACAGGTTTTTATGATCCAATAATATTGAATTTATAAAATTCTACCACAGGAAAAGAACAACTCAACTGAGTAACATACCTATAAAACCATCCACTTTCAGGACTAAAGTGTCTGTTTAAAACTACTTGAATAAACAACATGTAGTTAAAGGATCTTGGCCTTACAACCTGGAGTTACCCTCCTCCTTAAAACATAAAGAACTATATTATAATTTAATTTTCCATTCACTTCCTGTGAATCTAGGATACCTCTACCATATTTTTCTTTACACAGTGTATTCTGTCAGTTTGTTAATTATTCAGAGAACTTTCATAGTTATGTTTCTTTTCTTTTAATATATGGAACACACCAACTCTCCTAACAAATCTTAGGGTAATCTCAAAACATATTTCTCATTTCATTAAGTAAATCTCTAAAATTTTATTTTGTCCACATGCACTGTCATTTATAAAGTACTGCTCAAAAAAAAAAAAAACGACAATAACGAAAAATAGCTAATGGGTTGTTCTACTACATTGCAGGATGAGAAGCTAAATTATAACATCAAAAGCATCAAAGAGAAACATGTCTGAGATCTTACAGAGAGTGTACAATCTGGTTTGTAAACCCCTTGTGATCCAGTGTTTACTGTTAACACTTTATACAGTATCAGTTGAGTTGGAAAATAATGTGTTAAAATGCTGGCTTTCAAGATTTTTATAGCTCCCCATTTGCAGTTAATACATTTTGTATTAGCCCTCAGTGTGAAAAAATCATAACTCTATATACCAAGGGATAAACTCCAACTTAAATTACTGAAAACAGCACCTAGTGACTGGGATATATGTACTAAGATGACTATTCTATTGCTTTTTCACAGAAAACTGGGCTTTCATAATATTTCTAGCTATGCTGGAAACACTTTTTATTTCTAAAAATGTGATTTGAGACAAAAAGGTGGGGAAGTGCTGCTCAAACACATCAGAGGTTTGATCCAATATAATAGTTAAGACAGAAAATTATTTCATGTAAGATTTTAATACATTTCCTAAGAGTGAATTGCATTGTTTTCTGAGTGCAATTTTGTCACATTACAAGACTTAGCATAATATTAAAACTGAGTTTTGCAGTACAATATACATGTCATGGCTGTGCAGCTATTCAGAAATACAATATTACACAGCCACATGGAACCAGTGCCCAACAACAAGAAATTGACATTTTCTCATATTACCCAGAACCACTGTCTGGTAGAAACTTGAATAGCTCTTATTCAGTCCAGGAGGGGAAATATCTGACTGGATGTGTTCTGAGGTTGGAGTTGGAAAGATAGATACAAAGCTATGTTTTATGAAGGTAAATTGATTTTTTTTTCTGTCTTTCTTAAAATGATAATTCAGAGTTTGGCAGTCACAATGCATTGTATGTAGTTTTAGAGTAATTTTAGAGATCTTGAACAGGAAATTATTTTTAATGACAATTTGAATTTTAGCCACCTAGTGACTTATGCTTTTTGAAAAGATGTGTATTAATTTTTGAATACTTTGGAAAAATAAACTATTAGCTAAGTCTTTATAAATTGCTATGCTCTGACTGAGAGTAAATTAGTTGTTCTTTCCCTTTCCTGTTTTTCTTAGGTCTGAAATGGCAAAAAGTTCTAAAGAGAAAAGCAGAAGCAAAGAGGGTAGAGTTTGGAAACCAGACAGAGATTTTTAGCAATTGTGCAAAATGACACCATTTTGGTTTTGTTTTCAAGCAGAGAACTAAGAGTTGCTTTAGCATTCTGGAAACAGAACTACAGAAAATGGAACATTCCCAGGGCTTTTTGTAGCAGAGGAACAGCAGTAAAAGACACAAAATCAAAATGTTTTTGCACAGGGATCTCTAACTTTGTAGACAGGGAAAAATATTGAAGCCTAGTCCTTGATAGTGGGCAGGGGTACACTGACTCATAAATTGGTGGCTTTGAAAGATAGGGTCTAGCTGGAATGGGTAGGGGACATAAGATTTTTCCTGATGCAGGCACATTGCAGTTCATATGGGAGCCGGTACAGAAATCTTAAGTGTATGCCCTTGCTAAAAGCTATTTGGTAATGCACCATGTTTTATGGTGATTGAAGACCATGTGAGAAATACATATATATATATCAGAATTTTTTAAGGTGGAGTAACATCCATGACACAATCTTAAATATAATTCAATAATCTCACAGTCTTTGTAGGCTGATGGGAAATAATTGCTGCTTACCACTACTTACAGTGGGTCTTTTCCAGGAAGACCTCTCCTACAAAGAGATTTATCCTTTCAACATACTCTATAATAGCCCTGGATGTTGATGCTCAATAAAGTTCATAAGAACAAGCTGATAAGAAATTAAAGCATGATTAAGCCAGGTAGAAAATCTAGTTTAAAGATGAATGGATTGCAATATCTAACTGTGGCGATCCTGATCACATTTGTTCCAGGTTGTCACTAAATCAAGATAAGAAGCAGAAAACTATTTTTTTTTTTTAATATAAGTCTTTTAATTACTCTCCTAGATTCAGGTGAACATTGTCTGCTGCCTTTCTTTGTGAGTTAGGAGGAAGCTTGGAAAATCCAGCAGCTTTTGTTTCAGCTGTGGAACACAATCACCCTAGTGAACCTTTCCAGTGTAAATGATCTATGATAGACAGGAAACAGTGGTCGAGTAGAAAGAATGTGCGGGTAGTTGTGTATACAATGTTGATTTCTTTCCTAAACTTCATTTTACTGATAATGGTGGAAGACAATAACCAAATACCTCATCCATATTTCTTGAAAACTTCAAACAAAAATTGCTACTGTAGCCCTTTTCTGATAGTGCAGGTTTGTTATTTTTGATTGCAAAAAATACACAGACAGTGCACAGCCAAGTGGTAAAAGGTCTTCTGCCCATCACCACCAGCTGAGAATACTCTTAATTATAGGTTGTAGTATCAGCAAAAGAATCTAAAAAAAACTTTATATCACTAATTTCATAGATATACATTCTTCTTTTATATACTCCAATGGAAATATAGACTAATTCAATGCATATGGAGCTGCCAAAGTTGTTCAGCAGAATCTAGTCTCCTCACAGTAATTAATACCTAAAATGAGAAAGTAGCATCAATATACATTATATAGGATTACAATATGATGTTATTTTTTAATCTTTACTCTTTTTAATGAATTATTTTAACCCCAAAGCTTTAAAATGTGCAAAATTAATTTAACTGCATCAAAGGGAACAAAACCCCAAGGAAAATGGTAATACTCATGAAAAAGGCATCCAGCTTACAGGTAACACTAAACTCATCCTAAGGGAAAGGACAAAAAAAGAAAAATATATTAAAATCAGAGGTCTCCATCTCTATGCAAAAGGGAAAAAGCATCCATATTATCCATTCTTAATGATCATATTGTTGTTTCACTGTTGTGTGTGCTATGTTTTTAAAGACAGGATTGTTATATTTTATTTTGCTTCTGACCATAGATAAGACTGGTCAGAAAAATATTAATAACTTTAATCTTTTTTTCATAAAACATAAATAGGAAATTCCTATAAAACTTTGCTGCTTGTGTGATTCACAAGAAAAATAATCATCTCATTGACTTCAATATGAAGATATTTTTTGTGTAATAAGCATATAAAGAATATACTAGACCTAAATTTTATTAGTAACGCTGGTAGTGTTTTCACATTTGTTTTCAGTAGTTCACTTCAATCTTCCTCCATCTCCTTTTTAAATGAAAAATAGTAAGGAAAAGTGTTTAGAAATCTTTTCTCTTACAGATGAAACAACCTGTTTACTTTTAGTCCCCAGAACACTTAGGATTTTTTAATAAAATACTGCAGTGGCTTTGCATACTCCACCTCCATGATGATTATTTCACTTAAATTGGAATGATAATTGCAAATTTAAAATTTTGTCTACTATATCCTGTGACATCTCGGTGAAAATTTCTTCCCAGGCTTTGTGGAGAAAATTTAGTTCTAGGATACTGCTTCTTCCTAAATTACCCATTACAACTTGAATTTTATTTCTATTTCATTGCAATGCCATATTTTAATCCTTCAGGCTGTGGGTTGTGCATTGTGAAAAGACCCGCTGTTCTGCAAATTTCCACAATTTAATTTTTCTCTAATAACTGCTCTCATTGTTATATAATACATTTAATCTCTCATATTTTTATGAGAAATTTATTTATGCTTAGATTGCTCAACAGAAATTCCTGCCACTTTTCTTTGTTTCTGAGGGGAGAGGGAAAAAATATAGAAATGATGCTTGTTTTATATTCTCTTTTGGGTGCTGCTACTGATTTACATTCAGTGGGAATTACTTAACCCTTTAGGTCTAAATATTCGTAATTTAAATACAAGCTCAGTGCTGTATTCTCTTTTTATAATCAGTTAAAATAAACCACTTCTGTTGGAGCAAAACTCATGTAATCTCTCTCAGACAACTAATTTGCCCAAACCATCCTGGAGAGGTGCCTATTTCACCCCATTGACCAAAAGAGAAGCACATTGACCAAAAGACGAATAAAGTTCAGTAAGGTAAAATTAGGACAGTTCAGACTACACACATTTAATCTTAAGGGCTCCATTTTCTGTGGTATACTTTGGTATAATCTCCTTCAGATACCTAAATATTTAATAGAAATTATCACATGTGGGAGAAAAGACTAAGACAGATAATTAAAATATGTAGTGTGCTGATGTTTTGAGTGGGTCAGTTATGACACCCATTGCTGAAAAACGGAAAAACCTCAAAAAAAAGAAGATAAAAAAGTCCAAATCATATTGCGAAAGAATGCACAGCTATAAAAATGTGCCTATTTGTCAAAATAATAAAAGTTTGAAGCAGAACTGATCAAATACAGAAAGATTTTTGCTAAGTGCTGAAACAGTTGGAAAAGTATTTTTTCCTCCCAAGTCCTGCTTTTAAGTTCCTTTGATACAAGGTGGCACAAAGTCAAGAAAGAACTTGAAACAAGCTTCACATTAATATTTGAAAAAGGGCACCCAATGTGTTTGATGTGGCGCCCTTCATGCAAATCATGTAGTCTGAGAGAAATCCCAATAGGAAATACGATTCTTTCTTCTTAGCACTTGCTTTTTTTCCTGGTTGATAATAATGAACTTTTCACACTCCCCTTGCAACCCCCCTGAGCTATACAGAAATGAAGTTATTACTCACTAGGTGATGCCTATTTGGGTAGAATTTTTTGTTGCTTTTTTATTGATTTTTTTTGTTGTTGTTGAAGTACAATCTCAGTTCAACACATATTTTGTACTTATTTTTCACAGACTGCTAAACGATAAAACCCAGATGCTCTATCAAAATACCTGCTCTCTCCTAGGATTTTTAAATGTGAAGAAATGTATACATGATCAAAAATGTCATGATGCTATAACATCATGTATTGATTTGAGCAGGGAGTTAAGGTATAGCTGACACTATTGACTAGAGTGTAATTTTTAACTTTTAATGTGGGATTTTCAATTTTTTTCAGTTTAATTATGCTAATAATAGTGAGTTACACCTTCCAGAATTATCCATATAAAATATGGAGATCAAGCTGATTACAACCCATCCAAAATCCATACCAGTGTGGGTAGCAGCATTGATCACATTCTTTCCTTTTATTCTTGTTGTGTATACTTCATTCCTATGTATAGCAACTAATGTATCTCCCACATTACACCACCCACTCACTTACTAACACTTTCTGAAGGCATAGGAACCTTCTCTACAATTTATTTCCAGATTACGTTTTTAAAAATGTCAAAGATTGATTCTGGAAATTGTTGAAAGCAGACCTAAAAAAGGCCAGGTTAGGTAAGAGATCCTAAGGGGAAAGAAGCCCATAGGAGCCCACCCAGCCCAAGATTCACACAGGGGAAAAAAAACAAACAAACAAACAAAAAAAACCCCACAAACCTCACGTAGGAAAAAAAAAAAGGCAAACAGATATTTCTGATAGCAGTATTTTCATTACAGGTATAATTATTGTGAGGTGAGATATTGGCATTCAGGAAAAATGATTAAGATTGTCTAGAAGATAAACACATTCTGAAGAGGGTTTAGTTTAGAGATATTTGAAATATTTTCTGGCTGAAGAATTTTGCAATGCCTTTGCGACTGAGTCTGCAAGATTACAGGATTTGGTCCTCGTGGGGAAATTCAGCTACCCCAGTGTCTGCTGGAGGTAGAACAGAGCAGCAATCCAGAAGGTTTCTGGAGCCCACTGATGATTTCCTGGCATAGGTGAAACAAGGTACCATGAAAGGGCACGTTCTGCTGTGGTTCACACAAACAGGGGAGGACCAACCAGGTGGGTAGAAGTCTTAAGTGCAGTGACCATGAGATGGTGGAGTTCAAGACACTGAGAGGAGGAATCACAACCCTGGACTTCAGGAGAGTACTCTGGCCTCTTCAGGGATCTGCTTGGAAGAATCCCATTAGAGATAGTACTGGAGAGAAGAGACATCCAAGCATTATTCTCTAGATGTTTCATGCTCTCCAAACTCAAAAACAGTCTGAACCAACACACAAGTCAAGCAAAGACAGTGTCAGGAGACCTGCACAGACAATCATGTTGATCTTGACTGAAAAGGAAGTGTACAAGGGAAGGAAGGAAAAGTGACACAGAAGGAAATGATAGATGTTGTCTGATTAGCTTAGACATACATTTAAATCTGATCATGCAAAGGTAGGATTAGAAAGCCAAGTCCAGACTAAAGAGGAATTTCGCAAAGTATATGAAAGACAAGAGGGACTGCTACAATTACATTAGCAACTAAAAGAAGATTAGAGAAAATCTGGCTTGGTGCTTAATGGGGCACAGGAACTGTGAAAAGGCCATGAAAAAACCTGAATTTCTCAAGGCCTTTTTCACTTCAGTCTTCACTGGTAAAGTGAACTTTACTTCAGGAATCTTAGGTCACTGAGACCAGTGGGAAAGTCTGGAGCAAAAAAAGACTTATCTTTGAAGAGTTTCAGGTTACGATATATTTAAACCAAGTGGGTGAACTAAAGTCATGGGGCTGGATAGGATACACCCACAAGTGGTGAGGTAGCTGAAAGATGTTATTTTGAGGACATTATTCATTATCCTTGAAATGCTATGATGACTGGGGGAGATTCCTGACCATGGAAGACAGAAGATATCATTCCTGTCTTCAACCAGGGCCAGAAGGAAGATTCAGAAAACTCTACAATGATCAGCTTCACCTTGATCTCTGAGACAGTGATAGAGAAACTGATAGTCTTGCAAATTGTTTTCAAATACATAAAGAACAAGAAGATCATTGGGAGTGGTTAGTGTAGTTCATGAAGAAGATCTCATGCTTGACTGAACTGATTGATTCCTACAATGAAATGACAGCTTTGGTAGATGAGGGGAAAGTGGCAAATATGGTTGTTCTTGACTTATGGCAAAAATATGTTGATGTTGTCTTCTAAAACACGCTTGGAGAAATAGACTGATGAAGTACAGGATAGATAAAAGCACAGTAAGGTAAATTGAAGGCCTTCTGTACTGATGGGCCCAAGCGTTTGTGGCCAGTGGCACCAAGTCCAGCTGCAGACCAGTGGCCAGCAGCATGTCTGCCCCAGGGGTTAATGCTGGGATCAGCACTGTTTAGCATATTCATTAATGACTCGGGCTATGGAAATAGTCCCCCCTCAGTAAGTTTACAGATGATACAAAATTGAGTGTTGATAGCTTAGATGGTTTCCCTCAGGTAACTCAGTGGACAAGAGAATGTGGCAAAGAGTGACCCCTTGAGATCTAACAAGGATTAAAACACAGCTCTGCACCTGGGGACAAGCAAACCCATGGACCAGTACATGCTGGGGGCTGACTGGCCAGAATAGCTTGGCAAGGCAAGACCTAAAGCCCAGGGTAGACGCCAGGCTGACCTTGAGCCAGCGATGAACTCTCACAGTAAAAAAAGCCCAGGAGCATCCCTGGCTGCCCCAGGAAGGCTGTTGCCATCAGGACAAGGGAGGTGCTTCTTCCTCTCTGCTCAGTCCTAATGAGACACCTCTGGAGTGCTGGGACCGTGATACCTGAAGGACACTGGACAAAACAGAGCCAGTTCGGCAAAGAACTATGAAGAGGGTTAAGAAACAACTCTATCTGACACATAAATAGAGGTGTTGAGAGATGGAACTGTTCAGCCTGGAGAACAGAAGGGTGAGGGTGAATCACAGAATCACTAAGTTGGAAGAGATCTTCAAAATCATCAAGTCCAACTCATGCCCTAACTCCTCAACTAAACCATGGCACTGACTGTCACAGCCAGTCCTTTTTTAAACACATCCAGGGATGGACTCCACCATGCCCCTGGGCAGATGATTCCAGTATTTTATCACTCTTTCCATTAAAAACTTTTTCCTAATATCCAACCCATATTTCCCTTGGCTCAGCTTAAGACTGTGTCCTCTCGTTCTGTCAGTTGCTGCCTGGAGAAAGAGACCAACCCCCACCTGACTACAGCCACTTTCAGGGAGTTGTAGAGAGTGATAAGGTCACCCCTGAGGCTCCTTTTCTCCAGGCTAAACAGCCCCAGCTCCCTCAGTCATTCCTCACAGGGTTTGTGTTCCAAGTCCCTCTCCAGGCTCGTTGCCTCCTCTGGACACGTTCAAGCGTCTCGAGGTCCTTCCTAAACTGAGGGCCCAGAACTGGACACAGCACTCCAGGTGTGGCCTTACCAGTGCCAGGTACAGGGGAAGAACAACCTCCCTGGTCCCTGGAACTGATCAATATGTCTAAATACTTGATGAGGTAGCAGTAGAGAAGATGAATCCAGATTCCTTTCCTTGATGTCCAGTGATAGGACAAGAGAGACAGGATGAACATGGGAGTTTCCATTCAAACATAGGGGGAAAAAAATTTTTTTTCCTTAGAAGTGTGGTCAGACTGTGGAACAAACTTCTAGAAGAGATTGTGTATTATCTTGAAAGTATTAAAAATCTTGCTGAACAAAATCCTGGATAGCTTGATCCCTCTGAGACTAGGGGCTGGACTAGATTATCAGTAGAATTCCCATCATATTTCAGTTGAACCGTGATTTGGGGGCATGTTCCAGCTAAGAAACAAATGATTCATTTCCTAATATCTCAGCCTGGTGAGTAATTAGGATATGCTTGGTTTTGGAGATGTTCCTCTTTGGTTAAAATGGATGAGAGTACATTATGAACTGATTCAGGGGCTGTAAGATAGGAGAAAAAGTAAATGTTAAAGTGGGTGGAGCAGGACAGAAAAAGGATTAGAAAGGAAAAAAAAAGGAAGATTTTATTTAAATAGAGAGAGAGAAAGCAAGATTCTTGATTCAAGAAGAATGATACAACAGGGAAAGGGTGAAAGGAAAAATGAGAGAGGAAAAATTAAATAAAAGAAATAGTACAAGGAATACTTGTCATAGGAGGAAATAGAAGAAAAAGAACTAATAAAAGATGAAGCATATTAAATCATATGTTATTAAAAAAAGTAAACATATACAAGAAACACAGTTTGACTCTGTAAGTATGACTTTCTATGCTGAACAATAAAACATGGTTTTTAGGAGGAAATAGAGAAAAAAACTAAGTATCAAAATCAACTTGTGTAATGACACTTATCATGTCTGGAAAGGAACATGTTCAAAGTGTTAATTATCAATTTCAAATAACTTTTGAATATGTATACAATATTTAGACAAGTGTGAAAAAAAGATTTAGAAAATAAATCCTGTGAAGAGTTTAAAAAGTATCCTTTAAACTACAAAAATTGAAAAAAATCAAAAATATATTCTTAAAAAAATCAGAATTAGTGGAATTAACTTCTATCATCTCCCTATGTTTCTGTCCTTAACTTGTCACCACTTTAAACATGACGAAAAAGAAAATGAGGAAAAAGGACACGTAAAAAAATGGGAGAAATAAAAAAATACTTAAATATTTTTTATTTAGGAAAAGACCAAAATTTGTATTTTTCCGCCTCTATTTTTGCTAAATATATTACTTTTCCTAATATTCACTAATTAATTACCAATGTTTTAATTAATTTACTAATAATTACTAATTATTTTTTCTTAAAGAAATTTAAAATAATAGAAACATTAATTAAGATATTTACTAGGGTCACAGATAAACTTACGATTATGGAAGTAAGTAATATGTTGAGATAGAGTGAAATAAATTAGAAGGTAAAATTAACACGGAGTAGTGTCTGTGATGTTTTAAATATATTTCAATTATATAGTGTTCTAGTATATTAATTATATGTACAAATATTATCATACAATTCAGGAGGTTGTCATAACTGGGTGGTACAAATTTCTTTCTCATATTTGATTGCCAATTGTAACCAAAATTTTAAATTCTTCCTAAAATATCACATAAATTATTATCTAAAACTATAATTATAAATTAATGTTCTATAGATTTCTGACTTTAAAGCATTGTAAAACAAGATAAAAGCTTTAATAATTAAAAAATTTTTACGGTAAGATATAAGGCAATTGTTTCTGATAACGATTTCATTTTCAGTTTGTTCAACCAGATCATCATTTCGTGATAAACCTTGAACTCCATGGTAATTTCATACTTGTAAATATCAATTTAGTCTATTTCCTTTTATTTTGTTGTCTCATATATAAACTTAATATTGATGTATCAAATCAATGAAACAAATTAATAAATGAAAAATCACTATGAAATATTTCTGCACAAATACAATTACTCTCTGCTCTCACATCTACTATTTAATTTATATTATATCATTATAAAAGTGGAAGTGCCCATAATATATTATGACAAACTGCACCCTGTTTCAACTCCAACAGATAATATGGAACTGGAATTCATTTCTCTGTTGATGGAAACTTTCACATAAATAAGCATGAAGTAGTTATTAAAAACAAGTGGAGAAACTTTGCCCCACTGAAGTTGGTGATTATTATTCTATTTCAAAAAATTTCTGGCAGAGTTCAGGTAAGCATTCTTTTGAAATAGTTAAGTGACTGGCTTTTATTACTGCAGTACAGATGCAAGACACCCATCAATTACCATCTTTTTTGTTTTGAAGAACATTAGTTTGTTTCTTTCCCTCTTTCTTTTTTTCTCTTTTTTTTTCTTTTCTTCCTCTTTTTCTTCTTTTTGTTTTTCATCATATTCTAGTCCTCTTTTGGACAGGAAACTGGAGCACCGGACTGCAAGGAACTTGCTGCAAGCTGAAATAACACACCCACTGTTTAAATTTTTGAATGCTTTTTTACTTAAACATCTTCAAACTAAAGAAAAATAAACACTGTGCTTCTGGAACTCAGTGACTTTAGCATTCATTACAGACACAATATGGTATAAGATTTGGAAAAAAGGCGTGCTCTCATCCAGAAAATACAACATAAAGTTGTATAGTGCAAATAGATATTTCTCCTTTGAGGACAGTTTCAGTCATGTAGTACTTTTGTCCTAACAGAAAAAATAAGTATTTTAACACAAAAAAAATTGGAATAATTTTTATGGTTTTTTTTTTAAATTTTAGAAGCACTAAAGTATACAAAAATGTGCTGAATAAATGTTCGCAGTTCTCAGTTCACACACACTTACATTGCTAGGCTTCTGCTATATATTTTTCTTTTCCTCTGTTAACACATCTAATTAACCAAAGAAGAGTGAGCTCAGTATCATAGTTAAACAGACAATCTGAAAATTGCTTTTGACAAACTGGAGATTAACATGTCCTTTCCCTGATTATTTGCAGTAATGGAGATTGAGCACCTGAATGTTCACACAGAGTGAAAATACGTGAGACATAGGGACAGCAACATGACTGAACAAAACATTCTTTTGAAATCACGGTCTGAAGAGTCAATGCAGAAAGAAAGTAAAAGGATGATTCTGTCATTTGCTCAGCTGTAGAAACAAAATCACCATCAAAAGCGTGTACATAGGCTAAAGAAAATGCAGAAAATGCTAGCCTTGATTGGGGATGAACAGAGAATTCTGCTTAAGATTGATGTCAAAAGTGGAGCACAAGGATACGAATTCTTGTTTTACACAGGGCACTCATGGCAGAGAGAATTCTTAATAAAAGAAGGAATAGTAGTAGAAATCTCATTTTGAACAAAGTTTCCAAGCAACTTTTTCTTGAACATAGCTGAACAATGACAAACACTCATGTTTTCAATAAGTAACTAAGTTTTGAACATTTTCTGATTTTTTTTTAAAAAAAAGGTACATGTTCATCTTTTTGTTTATTTCCTCTGACTCCTATGAGCTGCAGAGGATGGTATGGAAGCAATTGTCTCCATGGGGCTTGGAATCTGGCACGTTTTCAAAGAAAGACAAATTAGATCACTGGAAGGTGTCTCAAGAGTAAAAGTCTTTTGGCCAAAAGTTCTTGATTATTTATTTTGAGAATACATGTTTGGAATGAAAAAGTGATAAAGAACCAATGTCTATGATTTCATAAAATAGAAAGGATGAAGTACAGATTGATAGGTTATTTTGAAGTTCTTAAAATATGAAATATTATTTTAAATGGACAGACTCACATTTGACATGTCAATTTAAATCACCTGTTTTCATTTTTGTGGGAAGAAAGGAGGAGAGCTATTTATGGCCCATCTATGCTAAATATTAGTCAGATACTAGGAAGCAAGATATGCCTAGCTGGAGAATATGTCTGATTTTGTGTCCAAGAGGATGAGCACTTTGTTTCTTCTGGGAAATTTGTACATTAAGTGAGGATTTTTTTTCTTCGTTTTCCTCGAGTCTTGAAATGTTATTGCAGCCAGAGGAAAAAAGTGTTTAAAATAAAGTCTATGGTTGCTTTACTATCTGTATAGGCCAGATGTGATAAAAAAGTATGAATGATTACAAGCTACATATTCCACTAACCATGGCTTAACTATTCTTTTTGTCACTTTTTCCTCCATTAGCTTAAAACCAAAGATAAGCATTTAGATTTCCATCTCTCAGAGGAACACCCAAAACAAGCATGGTGTGGACTAAGTCATGGTATCTCTTTGTGTCTCTGCCTTTCTCTTAACCTTTTCATCTCTATTCGGGCCGTAGCAAAGCTAGAATCCCATATCCACGTCACAGAAGGAAAGCAAGCTGTCATTCAGTGTGTGCTTCTGAGCTTGCTCAGTAAAAAGGGAGAGATGCCAGTCTTGGTTTTTAACACACAACATATCTTGGATGAAAGTCTTAGAATAAAAATGTCCAACTCTGGAAAAGAGAACAGAACTTGCAAAGGGCCCTATAGTGTTCCACTGAGCTGTGGAACATAAAACTTCTTTTGCAGAGTAGCTATTGCCCGAATGAACCCCACATCTACCCACCATTTCCCTTATGGGTTCTGAAGATTAATCTCTTCTTACTCCATGTTCTCATGATGAGGATTTCTGTATCAGGGACATGTGTTTTCTGAAAGATCCGCCCTTCTTTCTCATTTGGGAGACTGAGATTTGCACTTTTCCCAAACCCCTTCACACCTCCTCCATATTTATGCAGCAAAAAGCAGTATGTGGCCCAGAGTAGCTAAACTGTGGGGTATAGCAAGGAGTTCTGCCAACCTTGGCAGAAGGAGTCATGTAACTCCAGCTGGTTGCAATGGCTTCCCTTGTCCAAGAGATATTTATTAGTTATAAATAAAAAGTATGATTGCAAGCCCCAGTTAAACTTTAAAAAGTGTTATGAAAATGTATGACCATGAAACAAGTTTTTAGCAAAATATTTCTGGTTTTCATCCATGTTAAAAAAAATCCCAAAATAGGGGGTGGCAGCTTTTGAAGCCTTCTTCATGAGGCATGATATCACAGGATTTTAATGATGTACACCTTCATACCAGAGGATGTTCTAAGCTTTTTAAGAGAAAAATTGGCCTTTACTCTCTGAAGCTGATAGACCGCACAACTTGAGGTGAATATAAGGGGAGGGGTGTGTATAATGTATAAATTAACATGTTTTTCTATGTTATCCTTTTTAAAAACAATTTCAAGACAAGATCAAGAGTAAATTACCTCAAGTCTGACTTCAAGCCATGGAATGTACAGAATAATATGCTAGAATATTTTATAAACAAACAAAAAGGAGGAAAACACTACTTTGTCTAAATCAAACTTCAAAGATAACACCTTCCCTTTCATCTGTGCCTGTGTTGACCAAACTTAAAGTTCTTCTTCACTTATTTTCATTGATGGCAATTGAAAATGAGACACATTCATATAAGAGCCAATTTTTTTCCCTCTTTTTAATGTAATATTTCTCCACATAAGACGATTTATTTCTTTTCTAAGCAGCTACCACCAAAATCCAGCTGATTTAATCCTTTCCTCCCAACACCTACTGTAAACCAGCAAAGACACCTGTGAATAAACATGGCACTTTCATTTATTTTGTGTTTACAAACCAGAGCCAAGCACCAGCAGTCTGTGTTTTTGGCTTTCAAGCATGGAAAGTATGAGCCCCTGTGAGATGTGTGGCAGGAGCTGCAACAGGTTTATGTGCAGAATGCTTTTGGGGCAGATGCTGTGCTTCGCAGGGAGCACCCAGGGCTGGCTGGAGCAGTGGGATGGGCTGTGGCTACACCCTGACAGTGGCCAGCCGAACAGGGATGTTATCCTGCTTTAAATGTGCTGTACAGTGCTTCATCCCATCAACTGAGAAGTATTATTTTGGTATGCAGCAGATGAAAAGACAATTGCAATGTAAGTACCTGAGGCTTAACTTTGTACTAGAGCCTGCTATATCTGTGAATAACAAGTTCACGTTTTTTGAAGAATCACATGAATGTATTGCTTTATAGTATGATAATCTCAAAAGCTGCATCTTATTTACTATGTATCCTGGTACAGTTAAATTAGTACCTGGACCTTCTAAACCTACTCTCTGAAGTGAAAGACTGTTTTTTGCCTCTGTGCATGGCTGCAAGGCACCAAGCACACACTCTACATCGTTGTCATCATCTTTTATCCTCTCAGGAATCATAGGGTCACTTTCAGAGGGAAAAGGTACTCTGAGCGGGAAAAACTATCTTGGTGTAAAAGTATCCAGCACATCCATACGGTGAGGGCTGGGCAGAAAAGGCTGAAAAATAGAACATAATTCTAGAAAGTAGAGCAGTCATTAATGTGTCATAAAATGCCCTGATTTTATGATGGGCTATGATGAATCTGGGTCTCTCCAATTTTTGCCAGATTATTGAAAAGGATATGATGGACCTTCTTATGGGCGTCCGGATTCAAGAAGTTTCATAGTAGATCAAAAGAAACCTCAACAGAATAAAACCTCTAAATCATACAAAGATATTGTACTTAAAAATACTTTTGTAAAAGAGTCTGACACTGAAGTTCTCAGTGCTGAACTTAGCACAGACAACTCCAAGCTCATGGACCAAAAATCAAAGTATGTTCACTATCTTTAGACTAACATAGACTTTTCATAGAATTTTTTATGGATCATTTCTGAAAACAGTGGAGAGCTTGGATATCACAGTGAACATCAAAATGTATATTTTGATTTCCTACTCTGGTGTAATAAGATATTGTCAGTTTTAATGAGATTAGTAACTGCCAGGACTATTACTTGGACACCACCCCAATGTGTTGCCTACAGGTTGAAAGGCACGTTAATAGCTTGAACAAAATTCTAAATCAATATAAAATTATTCTGTAGCCTGGAGTTTATTTTTTATCCAAAAGAGGAAAAGGGTTATTCACTGTCCATGAGCACTTCCAGGAGGCACAGAAATTAGATAAGAGTGGTATTTAAAGAACCAAACAAACTCATGAAAAACTCTAAGGACTGGAAGCCGATAGCATCCCAATTCATATTCTAAACTCTAAGGGCAATTAAAAGTTGGCACAATTTCTGAAGGTTATGACTGCCCAAAGTGCTAATCATTTTACTGGACATTATTGAGAGCTTTTCCAAGAGTTATACTCTAAGACAGCAAAAAAAGTCAGGAGCTTGGTCCCAAAACCAGTCAGTAAAATTATGTGAATTGTTTTGTGTGGACAGTCAACCTGAACATGACAATATCTATTGGCCTTAGAAATATATCAGGAGATCTCTTTGCTGCACTGAAGATAAAGACATGTTTTGGTGAAAATTGGTGTAAATATAAAGTGCATTCAGTAGAAGTCAGAAATAATAAGTAACAGAAATCAGGGGGAGGTGAAGTGGTGATGCTATTCAAGTAATGGTTTAGCACTAACAAAGTTGTAGCAATTTGATTTACTACGAAATGTCAGTTCTCTAAATTGAGCATATGCCAAGTAGTAAAATTCTGTTAAAATAATTCTGCTACATTTGAAAAGGTCTCTTCAGTACAATTGTGCTATCTTCAGGTACAGTTGGAGATTGCTGAGGATATTGTTGATGATATTTAAACAGCAGGAATAAATATAATTCCATTGGATTCAGGTATGCAGGATGCACCATTCGAACTGTTACTTTTAATACATAGTTGCGCCACGTTAAAGCAAGTCTAGAAAGTACATGTAGAGAGAAAAAGCAGAGAAAATTCATGTTGTCCTGAACCTGAATCCAGTTTTATCTGTTTCATTACTGGGATAAATATTTAGCCTGTTGCTTTTGTAATATATAATAATGTAGTCATAATAATAATTCTAAATGAAATTGTAATAGCCATTTATTATCTTTTAATATTGAGTTGGTAAGTGCTTCTCAGATGATTATTTTATTCAGATAAGTTCTTAGAGAGTCTTTTTTCAAAAGAGAGTCACAGAACTAATTCATCAAAGAGGGATCAGTCAGGGGACAGCATGTGATCAAAACAGGCAGGGCCAAAATTCAGGCCAGGTAAAGTTGCACAATACTTCACAGGAATGACTGAGCTCTTTGCCAGACTGTGCTGTTTTGTACATCTTTTCTGGGCAGGAATCTGTCATTTGTTTGTCACAGATCTTCCAGAGTGTAACACTGCAAACACTTACAGCAAACTATGAAATAAATCAATGATAAGGTAATCATGTTATTTAGAGGGCAATTTTTGTGTTTGAGGGTTTCCTTAGCAAATGGCAATAAGTGTCACAGTGTGAAAGATCACAGAAATAACAATGGTAGTCAGAGGAAGACAAGACGTAAATGACACTGCACTGATGTGGAAGAGACTACGTTCACCCAAATTAAAGCACAATCAGGAGATGAGAAGAAAATACTCCATCATACACAACATGAAAAGGAATTTAACTGATCTGTGAGTGCGCAAATTATTTAAAACACTGGTTTTTCTTTTCTTTGGCACAGTCCTGCTTACTTGTCATTTTCTGTCATTTTCTGAGGTCAAAATGTACTTACTCAAATGATGGGGACAAATAGCACTACGTCTGTGGCTACATCAGTAAACCAGGACTGCCTACAGAATCAGAAATTTTATTTAGTCATTGTCATGCAAATGATTTCCTACTTGTCCTTAATATTGCTCATGTTCAGGGACTATATTCTCAAAATATGAGCAGCAAATATTTCCTGGATAGCATTTGTATTAGAGGTAAATGGAAGGTTCATAAATCAACTGTTAGATGAAATCGCCTAGGAGGTAGTGTAGGTGACTGGCAGTAAGGGTGAATCTTTAATAAACTTAAATGCCTACACAAACACCAGGAGATAGAGAGATCTTGTTTTCCTGCAACATTTCACTTTAGGAGGTACAAAGCAGGTGGGGGGGAGCAGGGTAAGGAAGGCCTTTCAGGGGAAACCTAATAGTTAAAGCACCAACCGGCTTCCAAATTCTTTCAGATACTGGCAGTAAATGATGTATTGATTTTACTGTTAAACTGCACAGATGTAACCAACACATTAGACATGGAAGATAAAAGCAATGACTAAAAGCACCTTATTTCATCTGTCACACCTGAGGCTCTGCCTTCTTCAGACCTTTAGTGTATTAGCACAGAAAATCAATTAGGTAAAGAGCTAAACAAATGAAGGGAAAATAAAAAAAAAAGCCTCATTCACAAAGAGTCAGGAATGTCAGCAAGCCCTGGAGACTTCAGCAAAGTGTAAGACATCTCCAAATAAACCACAACAACTTTTCTCAACTTTTGTTTTAGTAAGTGATTAAGTACTGCTTGTATACCCCGATAAGCATCTATTAGGGCAGGTCTAGCAAGCGATCAGCAATCACAAGCACAAGATTTATTTTCACAGAAATTAAAATGAAGAAATTTATTTCTCAGTTTGTGTTGTTTTGGATATTTATAGTTCTTGTCATCTTAATGATTGCTGAATCAGTTTTTCATCAGTCACATCCAGAAATAAAGGTTTCCTTAGCAATACCATAGTACAAGGCATAGACAACAAGTATTTCAGTGGGGTCAGGGACATATTACTGAAGCCAACTTCTTCAGTAATACACAACATATTGTTGCTGTTTTCATAAAGCAAAGTAAACCATGTCTGATCCCAAAATATAGCAAGATTTTTCTGCTGCCGCATATAGTTTGCACCAAGAGAGCAGAGCAGATCACAGATACTTCACTGATTGACTCATAGTGAATAAAATACCACAGTGATACAGTGGAGATAACAAATTGAGATTTGTCAGTGGAGCAAGACTCAAAACACCTGGATTTGCTGGTGGAAACACATATTCAATTTCCCATCTACAACACAGGGAATTTCACCCCTTAGTTCTGTCCTCCTCTGTCCACTGAGGTTGCAAACTCACTGAAGAGAATTTTTAAGGACAGGATTTAGTCAAAGACGGTAACTGACAAGACAAAATTGTGATTTCAAGTGCAGGTCAACAAGACTTAAATACATTATTATTTTAAAGGATACAGCTAAACAAACCTCAAATTTAGAACTTAATATAGATTCCAGTACATTTTTTTCCTGCTTTCAAATATTTTTTCTGTGTATGTGGCTGAAAATCTCAAGTAATCTCTGCATAGAAGTGTATATCTTTTTCTGGCAGTGACATCTGAAAAAAGCCACCCCTTTGTTCTTTAAAACAAAGTTTTGTTTTCAAGCATGGAAAAATAATGTTTTGGTTTTTTGGGTTTTTTTTTTTTAGGAATTCTCAAAAAAAAGAAATTAAAATAAAACAACACCAAAAGTGCCGAATTGTGAATCCTCACGCATTTCATCAGTGCCACCTAGTGGAGACAGCTCCCAGCCCCCATAGGAAACTTCTTAGCCTAACTTTGCTCATTTCGGGAAGGGCTCAGCCTCTGCGGCGGATACAAGGTGGCTGTCTAAGGTGTCTGGGTTATTTCTGCACACAGCTACCAGGTACTGGAGAAGAGGAAAACACTCCCCCGCCCAGCTCCTGGTGCTTTCCCTGCAGTCTGAAGGACTCAATTATTTCAAAAGGACAAGAGAGAAATGACAAGCAAAGCAGTACAGAACCCTAAGAAGAATTGAAAATATGTTGCCAAGAAACAATTAAAATACCTATAATTTTCTACCATAGTTTCAATCTTTTTTTTTCTTTTTTTGTGAGGGGTGAGGGGTTGATTGTTTGTTTGGGGTTTTTTGAGAGAAAGAAAAATTAAATTCTTCTTCTTAAGAAACAAAACAGTCAGGGTGGCACTAATCTTGAAATAAGTGCCAAGTACAACTTTTGCAGCTAGATTTCCTGCTTTCTTTTTTGATATCTCCTTTTATTCCTTCTCTCTTTTTTTTAATGTATTTCACATCCAGTCAGCTTTCTCCACCTCCAAAACCAGATTGAGTACATTTGCACCATGGCATTAAACAGGCACATACATCTTAGCTTTAACCCACCAGCACAGAAAGCTTCCAGCACTGTTGGAATCGCACGACATGTGGGCACTGTAATTACGTAGGTGCACATATAGTTATACACGCATTCCCTGACACCAGATTGAAAATTACACTGCACCCTCCTGAACAATCACCTTGGGAACAAAGCAGCTGAAGAGCCATTGTGGGAAAACACCATGGCATGGCATAAGAGTATCAGACAGCACTTAGAAGCTGAAGTACAGTAGTTTTGTGCTGCAGAGCACCGTCTGAAAGAGCATCGTAAAAAGAGAAGAGTGAACCGTGAGCTTGTGTGTGTCAGAAATGGTGCTCTAATGGGTGTCAGCTGTTAGCAGATTCCTGTCATTTAAACAGTTTGAGTTAGTTCCCCACCACCTCTCTTCTCTAGGCTGAATTACCGAATCATTATTTCCATGGAAAATCCTGCAATTCTTTGACTAAAAAGTAGTTCTTTTATCTCTGTGGTTGGAACATACATGTAAACACACACACAAACACATATATGCACATAAGACTAAGGTGGGTTTCTAGCTGCACTGAAGCCCACAGCATTTTCTTACTGATTTCAGCAGACAAAATCCCACCCCAGAAACCTGAAAGGATTTTCTTGCTGGCTATATTTCCTGGACCAGAAATTGCACACAAACACAACCAAATAAGAGAGGATGGAAATGCCTAGGTAAATGAATGAATAAAGCACTGAAGCCAAGTAGTTCAGGCATGATTAGAAAGAGGAAGGGCGTCTCCTTCTGCACTGTTGAATCGGCCATTAGTGTCAGAGTGGGTTTTAAATTTAGAGTAATTCTTCCCGTCTCTGCACTACTTGAGGTGTTCACCCAATGTTTGCCTGTATTATTAAAGGATTGAACCCTGTCAGAGGGCAAAAGCAAATTACCTGCAGGGAGTCAGGGGCCAGATGAGATATACCTTCACTGTGCTCTTTGCTTTAGTAACTAGTGGTAAAAGACTACAAGGCAGCTTTTATGTAGATGTCACATCATTCAGTGACTGTAACACCCAGCTGTGATAATAGCAGAGAAGGCGGGGGTGGGCAACCATTACTAATTCCTCCCTTATCCAACCTTGCTATTTGAATTATTAGCTAAATTGCCATCTTCAGAACTTAATTTTTTCTAGCTTGCAGGTTCAAGAAGTTTATTTCACATGTTTAATTGCATATGTTATTACCTATTGTTATCAGTGAGTGCCTATTTTGCCTAAGAAAATTTTTTCTTGCATTTTGTTAAGTATTTTGCAATGATTGATTGACACTATTACATATCCAAAGGGTAAACAACAATGAAAACAATATTTAAGCTTTTATTATCTTTTTTTTAAAAAAGAGATAATTCATGGTATTTCTGAAAAAAGAAAATCACACAAATCTCAAAACCTTTCATGTTAATGATTACAGAATCTGGAGAAAGAAATAATCGATTAACTCAAATACACATGAAAAAATGTAAATAAATTGCTGGATGTACATGAGACATACAGTTTTTTGTTGATTTAAATATTTTTTGTTAATTTCTACCACTTAGTTTCACTGCAAAAATATTTTAAAAGAAAATTTTGCAATGTTTTGCAAAGAAATCTTTTCTTGCATGAAAGAATGCATTGAGTAAGCCACATTAATTTTACTATTGAAAATACAAATGTATATAAAAGAATGCAATGTACAAAGTGTTGCAAAAAATAGCAAAACAAAATTTATATCTGTTATTTTTTGTGTCCTTTTTTCTACTGCAAAAACACCCTAAAAACCTCCATTGCTCCTAGTTCTACGTGCCATTAAGAGGGGAGTTAGTGAATGCAGGAGAAAGGTGTAGATGCTTTGTGATTCTCTATGGGCACTGTCTGCACATTCCAGCAGCATATAGAATTTGCTCAAACTGGAGCTACATTGCCTCCAGCAATGTGCATGCATAGCATAAAATCACAGAACAGCTTCAATTGGTTACAACTGATTTTCGTGTTTGTAGCTCGTTAAAACAGTCAGCTATTTAAAACAAACCAAAACAATCTATTACAATCTCGTTCCTTTCTTCTTTGTTGCTTGTTTTTTTTTTCCTGAAATCCATTCTGAAAATCCATTCTCCCTCTATATCCCCATGCATGATCTCTTAATGCCTTTCCTCAATTCCATGAAATCTATGAATTTTCCAGGCTCTTCTCCAGCCTTTATGCCTTGAAGCTTTATTTCCAGTTTTCCATCCGGTCACCGCTGATCTTGCTTTTGTTAGCTGGGAATTTAAGTTGTCCATAGACTTATTTTCAAATTTGGAGATCGGTTTCAGCATGGGTTGTATGGTATCTATTCAGCTCTTTATCTCCCAGTCTCTCTTTGTACTGTGTTGTATCAGGAATATTCCAGATTATTCAAAGGATCATTAGAACCTGTTGATCTTCACATGCTCTCACGAGGGGTAATTTTACATTTCCATTGCATGGTATTACCTGAAGAAAAGGTTTTACTTAGGAACAAGATGATGCTTGAAGCACTCAGTCCTCACTGGAGAAGACCTTACAAATTTAGTTGTGCCAGTATGAAGTTATTTTAGGAGCCATCTCTGAGCTATACATGGGGTGATGTTAGTGCTTCTAAATTAATCCATGCTAATTTTTTGCATTTCAACCAGTGAATTTACCTTTCATTTTTCTTACTTCTGACACTGATACTATTTCCTTATGTTGATCATGCCTATCAATCCATGAAGATGTAGAAGCCACTGGATGAAAAATTTCAGGAAAAAGAAAATTTTTTTCTGTTTTATCTGACTGATGAGCACTTGGGGAGTGGAAATAATCCTTCACCCCATGCTGGCATACTGCAGTATCCACAAATGGGAAGAGAACGTATGCCCTAGCCAAATGTCAGCACGTAGAGATTACGCTTGCAGTTGATGTAAGTAAAATGTCATTAAAGCTGTTAGCAACCTCACCCTGGGTTGAGAACAGGTTCCCTTTGAGACTGTGAGGGACAGTTAATTCCCATTTGGCTTCAGCAAAAGCTAGATTGCTTTAAGTAGGTCTGGTGTATGCCCTTACAGTAAAACCACCAAGCACTGGCATCAGCACCAGCAAAAGGTTGCTGATGCTTCAGTGATTCATAACAACTTCCTTCTTACCCGATATGTCCCATTTTCATCAACGTTCACACTAAATAACAGGCAATCTTGGGAGGCCTCAAGCTTCTTTCAGAGATGAATATGGAGGAAAAATTAACCTGAGCTCTTTTTGCTGCCCCAGGAAAGTTTTGATGGTAAATTGAGCCTCAGATCTAAGGGTGTAATATTACTTTTGCAGAAATCTCTGACAACCAAGATATTCAGTCTGATTGTGCTGCTTAATCATGATGAACAATCATTCTCTTGACTGAAACATGTATCTTTCAATAGGTTGAAATTTTATGTTATTGAACATTATGTTGGACTCCTGCTTTTGCCCTAGTAAAACCTGAAAATAGATTAGCACCTCTTACAACTGGATTAGCCTTATGCACAGGTGGGTTACAAACCAGATAGAAATAAGAATGACCATTTAATTTAGCATTCACAGACCATCTCTCACTGTCCTAGACTGAAGATTAGGTCAGGTTTTCTCTACAGTGATGTTTCAGTAGTCCAAACTTTCATGATTAAGCTAACTTTAAAATACAGTATGACAATTGAAACAGTACTTAATAGTTGTTATGGAAATACATGGAAATACAGAGGCTGAAGACAGTACTATCTCTAAAATATGTCAGATACTATAAAACACCAATCAGAATCCTCAGCTGAGGTCATGCTTCATATTAGATCTGATGGTTCATTATAGTCCCTTTGAAAAGTGTTTTTCATTTCTGCCATAGAAAGGTGAATTGCTTTACTTAAAGAAATACCTTCAGTGATGGAGATAATGAAATTTAAGAATATCTATTATAAAGCATGACAAAAGAAAAAATTCAATCATACAATAACCAATTCAGACTGACTGAATATTAAAATAAGATATAGAAAATGAGTGGCTATTTGATCAAATATTTGAAAACAGAAGCTCACCTTATGGCATTATTTAATTATCATTAAATAATTTAATTATCATTAATATTTATTATTTATTTAATTATCATAGGTTATTTCTTCTAACTTGGATCCATCTCAACTACATGCATTAAAGCAGAACTACTTAAATTTCATCTGTGATACATCAGACAAAAAGTCTGAGATATCAGCACAATTGTCACTATAAAAATAGTACCACGGAGTCACAAAGAACAGAGTGACCAAGGCAGAAATATTTTATAATAAAATTAAGTTTTATTCATTTGTTACCATTATCCTTGGTTATTCCAGAAGCCAGGTGTGACCATGGAGTCTATTCAAACCACTAATAAGAATCAATCAAACCTCACCCTTACCCAGACTTTCTGATCATATGCTGCCACATGACACATTCATTTTCAGTTTATAAATGTTGCTGAAACCTTAGGTTGTAGATTTTCTGAAGGGACTGGTCTTTTTATACAATACATATGATCTACTTGGAAAATGCAATTTTCATCTCAGTTTGGGGTTCACAGGTTCCTTATGCTGGTTATGGAGATAATTTTATTTAGGAGTCCATTTAAACTGACTTCACTTCTGCAGCTGCTCAGACTGCTATTACAGTGGTGTGAACCCCTCACCTTTTAGAACATGTATTTTCATGCTTTAGTTCCTGACCCAACAATAGCTACAGTTCTGCAAACTGTCCTCATAAAACTTCCTGATAAGGTCGTATTTTTGACTGCTCAGAGTTTTCTTATCATCTTTCACGACTAAATTGTTCCTGACACTTTTTAAATATACATTTATAAATATATATGTGCTTGTGTGTGAGTTTGCAAAAATCATTTCTATTTTGAACTCTGCAGATTTTGCAATTTTCTTCAGTAAAAATATCACTTATGAAAAACATCTGAGCAATGCTGGCTCATAAAGAAAGACAGCGAGAATGCAAGACTAGAACACTCATTTCCCCTGCTCATTTAAACATTTAACATACACTCATAGTCAGAGCTCAGATATGGAGATGACTGAACTCAGTGATATTTGCCTTCTCTTACCAGCTCACAACTGCTGGGAGAAACCTATAAACTGCTAACCTCAACCATTCAGGGAAAGCTGAATCTTCAAACTGGGATTTGGGAGAAAAATAAGAGGGCAAGGGAAGAAGATGGATAATCACTGGGTTTAGTTGTTTTATAATGAACCCTGCAAAGCAAAAGTAAGTGTAACTGCTGTTCTGTAAATCACATGCTGTGAGAAATTCTTTGATTTTTTTGAGGCAAACCCAAGGAACTCTGACTTCCTTTATCAAAGTACTATCATTTACACTTTCTCTTTTTTTTCTTTGCAGTGTGTCAACAAAATTCTGAACTTTGCACAATCATAAAATTAAGTTCTGATCATTTTAAACCTGATATCCATGTGACTTTTATCACATATAATCTAAGACAGCTTTTCACAATTTGCCAGCCATAATGCTTTGCAAAGTTGCCTACATTCAGCTGTGATCATTTGCCTAATGCTTTGATTGGAACTTCTTTAAAGCAAAAAAGAAAAACAAAACCAAAACCTTTTTGTTCTGTGTTATGGCTAGGATTCCTAGATGCCACTAAAACAAAAATACTAAAACAAAAATAATAAATAATTACTTCAAAATGCAGAAACAAAATGCTTTTACTTTTCTCCAACTTACTAGAAATTGTTTCTCTGATGACTTTCTGCGTTAAGTTAAAGAATGATCTTGCATTCAGTATGCACAACCACCATAGAAGTCCTTTACCATTCTCAATTCAGCTCTCTTCAGAAAAGCCAAATGCAGATTGAAGAACAGTCTTAAGTTCAACAAAGGCAAATACAGGGTCCTGCACCTTAGGAGGAATAACCCCAGTCACTGCAGAGGCTGGTGGTCGACCTGCAGGAAAGCAGCTCTGTGGAGAGGGATCTGGGAGCCCTGGTGGAGAACACGCTGTCCCTGAGCCAACATGACAATGACACACAAGTGTGTCATTGTGGCCACAAAGGCCAATGGTATCCTGGGGTGCATTAAGAAGAGCATTGCCAGCCAGTTGAGGGAGGTGATCCTGCCCCTTCACTCAGCCCTGATGAGGCCACACCTGAAGTGCTGTGTCCACTTCTGGGCTCCTCAGTACAAGAGAGACTTGGAGTTCTTGGAGCAGGTCCAATGGAGAGCTACAAAGATGATGAGGAGACTGGCATCTCTCTCATAAAAAAAGGCTGAGGGGACTGAGCCTGATCAGCCTCAAAAAGAGATGACTGGAAGGGGACCTCATCAATGTCTGTAGGTATCTAAAGGACAGTGCCAAGAGAATGGATCCAGGCTCTTCTCAGTGGTACCAAGCAATGGGGCAAGAGGCAATAGGAGTAAGATGATGTACAGAAAGTTCCACCTGAATAGGAGGAAGAATTTCTGTACTGTGCAGTGACTGAGCACTGAAACAGGTTTCCCAGAGAGATTGTGGAATCTTCCTCACTGGAAATATTTGAGAACCATCTGGATACAATCCAGTGCCATGTGCACAGTTGGGTTCCTTCTTGGACCAGGAACTTGGACCAGGAAACTTACTGTGGTCCCATCCAACATTACCCATTCTGTGTTCTCTTATTGAGCTCTCTATAAGGTTTTTTTTTTCCTATCAATTAAGTTAAATTTATAGTTCTTTCTTTCTTTGTCCCACTTTCCCGGTTTAGGAAACAGAGCTACATTCAGCGCCTCAGTGTCATCAGGGCTGTGCAAATGTGGACTCAACTTCTCACCCTTAGTCTTTGATTTATACCTCTGACAAACACACAAACCTTTTTTGGCATTTCATTTGAACAACTGCTAATCTTGAATCAGTTGTTCAAAAGTTGACTTCTGTGGGCAGATCTATATATGCTCCTGTGGTAATATTAAACTTAGCTGCTTCAAAGCATTCTGAATGTAGGTCTATTTTGCAAACAAAACCCATTTTCATTTATTATAACTGCTTATATTTTGTTGGGGTTTTGCATTTTTAAACTGCAAGTATTTTATATTCTAGACAGTCATATAGGTGTCCATAGAAATCCAGTGACTCCATGATGTCCCTCTTGCCTGGGGGCACCCTACTGTTTTTTGGTGACAAAGTTCAGGCAATAGTCATAATCTAGTCAATATATACTTTTTTTTCATATTGTCAGGAACTTTTTTAAGCCTGAATTTTGCATTTTAACCAAACTTCTTCGTAACGTGTAACCAAAATTCTTCATAACATTTTTTAAAATTTTACATGCTTACTTGCTTACATAAATAAGAGATTTCAATTAATACATTTTAAAAAATGGTCAGATTAATTGAACACACACTTTTTTTGCCACAGAAATTTTTAAAGAAAAGTTCTGCAAGAGTGCAGTGTAAGACAACATAAGCAGTGTTGTAAGATATATATTGGGAGTTTGGGGTGCTTCCAAGTAGGTTGATCTTGGGTATAGATTACCAATACCATCAAAAGGAGCATTCTGGAAGAAAGTGTATATCCCTAAAAAGACAGAACCAAAGAAATCCAGTCTTAACAATGATGTGAGGGACTCTTCTGTTTTGTAGTGTGAAGTCAATGAAGTTCAGCCTGGTTTTTGGGTCCGAGCTAATAATGTTAGTCTTGGAAATTAATTTGTAAAGTTAATAAACTGTTCCCATGAATGGAAGTAAAAATTCTTCAAATCTGACTTCTCAATTCAGTCTTCTTGTAAGAAGAAATGGAAATTAATGCAGTTGTTTACATGTAGTAAAAATAGTATACTAATAGAGCAGTCACAAAAGTAAAACTCTCTTTTGAAAGACATTGGATAAGTGGAATTTAAAAAGTAGCTTTTACATAAATGAATAGGAAAATAGAAAGTTTCTGTCTTTCTGCATTTACACAGACAAAAGAGTATATACTTTTCTCAATAGGGATACAAAAAGTAGTTTGTTCTCACTTTAATATAAATCCTGAATTAGGAGTACTCTCATTGATGGTGAAGTCAGTCATTTAGCAGTGTGTGGCCTCTGAAATCAGAACAAGGCTTTCAAGAATGTAAGGAGACTTAGTGGTACCACTGCACTATTAGTCAGAAATGTATTTTAAAGTGAACATGTAATTTTCAAAATCAGTGTGTATAAATTCGAACAAGTGCTTCATTTTCAGCTTCAAGTTATACAAATAGGGCAAATTTATTTAGAAGCACAGAAATTTCCTATATACCTGACCGATGTGTTCACACAACAACAAACCATGTATCTTGTGTGTGTGTTGATTAACTACACTTATCTCCACAAGTCAGAATATGACTGCTCCGTGTAATCTCTTTGCAGGTGGAGGGATTAATTTTCATATGATTTACAAGTCATGCAAAGCTACATTTCTTTGTTTTTATACATTGGGTAAGCTACACTTGATATGGAAAGATGGGTTTATATAAAACTTTTCAGGAAGAGAGAAGATATTTGGAGCAGAAATACTATAGATCCAAATTTAAATGAAAAAATAGATTAATACTTAGATTTTAATCTAAAAATGTTATAAAAATTGATAGGATTTAGTTTTCTTGGTTACATTTGGATCTCATTTTTTCAATCAGTTTGAAGTTGCTCTAGTTTTGTATACTACGCAGACACATTTGGGAACAAGTTCATCTGCAGACCAAACAAAAACATTATCATTGGGGAAAAATAAAAAAAGAAAAAAGAGGAAGATAGTGCTGGATAGTCCTAATAGAAGCAATAGACAGGCCTTATGCAAAGTACTTTATCCCAAAACATGTCCATAAACTTGTTTTGTGTATGCATTATATGTTTTCTGTGTCTCCCTTTCCAGCTTGATTTCGTCTCATTAGAGGTCTGGCAAGGATGAAAAGGATACTGAAATTCAGAACAAATGACAGCATCACCATTATATAAGAATTATTTTTTGTACATCTGTCCACATCATGATGAACAGACATAATTTTTGGCTTACAGCCTAGGAATTTAAAGATATATTACACTGACACTTTTGGTTTTATTTTTTGTTCCATAAAACTACTTGTCCATATAAGCTTGAGCAATACATTTGGAGAAATAGAAAACATTTCTCACACCATTAGGGATAATTGTTCAGTTCTCCCAGAATAATTCAGATTATTTCAGTTTATGTTTAAAAAAATGTTAATTTGCCAATGAATCAAAACAATGTGTTTGCTTTTAAGAGAAGAAGGAATATTGGTAGACACTCCCAAATGGAAATGAGATCTTGAGTAATTTGAAAAGGTATATTTTCTGATATGAAAATCACAGTACAACCATACTTATTCTGTATATGTCTTGGTATTTTCTTGGATAATGAAATCCTTTAGACATTTTCTTTTTTAATTTTATATTTGTGCTACTTGTTCATATAATAAAGTTTTTTAAAGTGAAATAATCTCATCATAATTATCCTGTTAATTTCTTCAGATTTCCAGAACATATCATCTTTTACAACTTTTTTTAGTCTCAGGAGAGACTTGGTTCAGGTTAACTTTTTCATATTTCTCTAGCTTCATGTAATCTGCCTGCCTTTCCCTCTGTGCTTCATCCTCTTGTTCTACCTTTAGAATAATGAAATTAGTGGGACTGCCCCACACTATATTCCAGAAGACACAATCTTAAATCCTTTAATCCATTTTATGAGTCAGTCAGCAGTTATAAACTAAATTTTGTGTTAGATGGTACTTCCTCTACTTTTTTATTGCAAAATTCAGACTTCATTCTTCTTTTAATTAGCTAATAATATTCAATAATTTTAATTTCAGAAAAAAATTACCCAAATAATTCTTCATTATCTTTATTGTGTAGCCTTTAAATAGAATAAAGACAAGAAGATATAGATTTCCAATGTGTGTTTAATTTACAGGTATATGTATAATTTTATATATATGTATAAATTTGTATATAAATATAGAATTAGATCTATATCAATAGGCTTTATAAAAGGATTAATCAGAAGAGATTGAGACAATAAAACTGAAGGAGAGCATGTCTCCCACAAAGAGACAAATGTCAAAACTTTTAGTCAATAGAAGCAAACGGCTTCTGCTCATGGAGGAAGGCGAGGGACACAGAGAATTTAATTTCAGTTTGTAGTGGGACAATGGTGCACAGACTATTAGAAAAAGAAAATGCTAAGAGAAGACGAAGGGGCATTCAGCAGCAATTCAGAAGGGAAGGAAGCCCTTCAGAAAGGAGGATGATTCAACAGTTTACCAGAGCCAGAGTTGAAGGAGATCATGGCCATTTGGGGCTTCAATACGCAACAAGAGGAGAAAGGATCATTGGGAGATGATTAGAAAAAAATTAAAGAATCTTGGAAGGGAAAAGATGTTGGAATGAACATGGCTGAGTACAATGCAAAATGACATCCTTAAGAAGTTGATGTTTTATGAATAGGATCTTTAATGTCAGTCCTCCCAGCAAAATGCACTGTCTTGCTGAGATTAGGAGGACTCACAGACACATGTCAACTACCTTTTGCCATGTCCACTGAATGTGTTTAGAGGGTGTCAGTAGTAATGAATAATCAGAATATATTAAGAATAATTTAATGGGGATAGAATAACAACAAAAGAAGCAGACAGCTTTCATTGTTCTCTCAAGTTACTTATTTTGGATCACTAAGGGAAAATAGAGCTGAACCCTCATTCAACAGAAGGTGTCAAAGCCCTTCTTTGAACTTGGTGGAACAGGTATATGCTGACACCAATGAACTGCATTCTTTTTCCTTTAATTTTATTTCACCAGTCTTTCTGTATCTCCTCAAAACCAACCCAATCTCTGTCCATCTTTAAAACCTTTATTAAACATTGAAAGAATATCTCCTCCTTTTTCTGCCTGATGATTTGAAGGAATGTCATAAAAAGCATACCAGGTTATTATCTGATGGGTTTAAAATATCTGCTGTGTGTTTCTCTATCTCTCTTGTGCAGAATAAATATAAATGAGAAACATAATCACATATTACATACATTTTCTTTTCTTTCACTTTAACTTGCGCGACAGTGATGCTGCATGTTGAAAAAGCCAGACTGTTGTTTCAGTCCTACTTTGAATATTCTTTTAGCTCTTAAGTAATCTGCAAATTTCTACATTCAAATAAATGCATTAGAAACCTGTGCATTTGTGTTTTGAAATTTTGTATGCATATATTTATTCTCCAGTAGCCAGTCAATAAAATACAGTTTAGGCAGAAAAAGAAATCTTATGACTTACTTGCAGATCCTCATGCCCAGTGATAATGTTAACACAAATCAGGAAGAGTTCTGGTGAAAAAGGTATTGCATTAAGCTGGTAGATGTGAAGTTTGGTTTGTGTTGTTTTGGTTTTTTTTACCTGGAAGCAGCTTTTACTGAATGAGGGAGGTGTGGAACTTTGAAACTTAAGCTGGAAATTATTTTAAAGGAAATATAACAAATGACCCCACTAGAGACACCCACCATGGATCTCAATCTCACTGCTTCGGGTGAAGAAGATGCTGATGAGCAGCAGGTAATGCGGCCCTGCTTTGATAAAAGGGCTGGGTCATGTTTCCACCAAAGAATTTTTTCAACCTAAAATTATTAAATAATGTGTTGATTTTAAAAATTGAAAAAAAATTGGGAGAGGTTAAGTAGGCTTTAGGTCAGTCTCATATATCAGATACTAAGATATTAGAAATAGTATACTAGTAATCTGAACTACTAATCTACAGCCAACCAATGCAAGAACTTTCACTGATTTTGCAATAGCTCAGATGATTAATCTGGAAAACAAAACTGTAATTTACAGCTAAAGTGAAAGGAGTTGAATCCTACTTCCCCCAAAAGCATTTTTGTCAGTCCTTTTACCAGCTTGGGTGCATTACTGAACTTTTACTACTCTCAGGGTCTTCATTTCAGAGCTTTCCCAAACTGGGTCAGCACAAAACTACTCTCTTTTTTGATTGATTCATGCTTATGCCATTTTTATTACAAAATATCTATCTGGTTTCATATCTCAATTTCAAAAATATCATTACTAGTTCTGCTATCAGCTGATCCTCCTACTGATGCTGAGGAATGTATGACCTTCTTTTCCAGCCAGTCAATTGATTCTGTCACTGACCATGCAAAAAGCAACCACATACAAATGATCAGCTTAGGTATTTTGTCTGTCCAGATCATATTTATGCCCATAAAATAACTGAATAATAACGTCTGAAAATCAAAGCACTGGGACTAAAATATATCCTTCTCTTGCAGGGTTGTTTTTGTGTTGTTTTGCTTTGTTTGTTTTTTTTCTTCCTTCCAAAACCAATCTTTATGCTTTCCTGTAAACACAAACTTTACAATTGTGGCAACTTTTTCTCACACATTAAATATATTCTAAAATTCTGAATTAATATTTTGGTTTTAGCAATTAGAATCTAAGCTCTTGTTTCTTATGGTTTTATTTTTAGCAAGTATTTAAAAGAAAATGTGTTATCCAATAAAAAAATAATTTCATGCACACCTTCATGAAGAAAATGAAAACTTTGATCAGTTCTAGTGAGATGAAAGAGAGGAATAAACATGGTTGAGGCAATTTCTGGACTCTGATCATCCTAGAAAGTGTCAGGGGGATGATGTTGTTTTCTTTATGTGTATGAACACAGAACTGATGGAGACCACAAGATAATGTTACAATATTATCCATTCAACTATATTTGTGCATTATCTGAAAAATTTAATTATTTCAGATTGCTTTGTCCCATTAGTACTTCATTCATCTGACCACTGTGATAAGTTTTCTACATTTTTGCTGATAAGCATGAAGTGGTTCCTGGAATAAATCTAAGAGGTTTTGGCTGGTATTATTTAACACTATCTAGGATGGACTCCAATATTCACTGTGTTTGTCTGCTTTTCCCGGTATTCAAGTATTTCAGTATGTTCTTGTTTGACATGAACACCATGACTGTGATGCTATCATTCATAAGCATTGTTTGATCCCTGCAAAATGGAGCAACATGCCTTTCTAATTCTAAGCATGGAGAAAAGGATTGACCAAAGTGGTGATACTCATTTCCTGATTTCCAGATGACTAAGTTTTCCAGTGTCACTAATACTCATGCACTTACAGTTTCACTCAAATAAATCCCAGCCTTTTCTCAAAGGACTTCTCCATTTCACCCAGTGTGCACTCCTGGCAGCAGTGAATTGGTGATCAGTTTTTAGCAAGTCCTTTGCCTCATTCCCAGGTAAAAAGAACCATTTGCCAGAACACATACTTGTCTCCCTGACTTCCAAATCCATGGGAGATATAAATCTGTATAGAGAAGAGAATTATTTAATTTCTTTGATTTGCCTCACAATTTTCTGCCAAAATAATAGCTGAGGTTTTCTTACTCTTCACAACCTTATGGGTATTGAAGCTGTTAAAGACAGGCATCCTAGTACCTTCTTGGGACAAGACGTTAACTTTAACCTACTTTCTTGGTATAAGTCTAAATTTTTATAACATAATCCATAATTCAAAATCAGCATTGTTTCATAATGTGTGAGCCATACCATATATTTATAGTGTCTTTATTTATACAATCCATTAATATTTATTTATATATCTGTTTCTATACATATGCATTAATAATCTAAGATATTTAATATCTAGATTGTGGTACCTTGGAGACACTAAGTTCATGTTTTTCCAGTATCACACTTCAATTTGAATGTTCTCGCAGATTTCTAAGACAGAAATTAAAAATTGAGACAGAAACAGAAATTGCAACAAACTGTAAATTTACCGTCTTAATTTTTGGTGCCTTTTTTTGAGTTAAACAATACCCAGTTCTCACCCATAAAGTATTTGTACAAAATATCACATAACTATTCCAAAGGATTTGAGAAGTTAAGATATTGCAAGAGTAGCACCACTGATTACACAAAATCTACTAGTGCTAGAAAATACAACTTTCTGCTAAGCCTCAACTTACAACTTTCCGGATGCCTCAGAGACTCCTTATTGTTGAAATAACAGAGCAGAATTGGGTGTTTTCTATATTGTCCCATGGCAATATATATAAAAACATATTACTTGGAATTTCCTATATATCTCATTTGGGATATTGCTCATAAAAAGTGTTTTGATTTTTATTCTAATTTATATTGCCATTGTTGGAGAATTATTTTAGCTATAAATATTTAGTACAGAAGGTTCCGAAAATTCACATCCTAATAACACACCCATTCTTTGATTAGAACAACCATTTTCTGACAAAAAGGAATACTACTAAGAAAAAAGAGTATCTGAAGAATTTACTCTATTGAACCCATCACGTTGGCCAATTGCCAAGCACTTAATATGCCAATATTTTGAAGATACAAGTTAAGGCAACAGATTTTCAGCCTAACACTTACTATGACAGAATGTTTACAGGATTCTTCCTAACAGGTCATTAAGGACGCTACAAAAACCTCTGGTGACAAAGCCAGTCAGTGCAGCCAGAGAGGTTATAAACACTAGTGTTTTTCCAGGGTGACAAGAACCTGAAAAAGAGAAAGGCTATGAGATGAAAAAATACAAAGTACAGAGACTGAAATGACAGTTATAAACATTGTGAATTATATTCTGAGAAAGGCCACAGTGTGTGCCAGCAAAGTGAATTGCTGGCTATCAAAGGCTTGGAGGGGGAGGAGGGAGGGAAAGGAAGAAAAAAGAGGTGTATAGTTATAAACTGCTTAATGGGAACTTTTCTCATACTTTGCTGACCTGGCAGAAATATTTTGGGTTCCTAATGGCAGCTCTTTTCACAGCTCAACAGGCACCAGGTTTCCCATCACATATGAGTTTTTCTAGTCTTCATTGTGCTATCTGGAAGTGACAAGAAGAAAAAGAAGCTTGTTTTGACGCATCTTTCCCCCAAAAAAAGCAGTCAATGAACATTTGATCTCAAATAGGTCATTTATTCATAGTCAGGAGCTATGGAAAAATAAATTTGCTTTATAATTGCCACTGGTAATGGGTGGGCTTTGAGGTAAAATGGACATAAGAAGGGAGCAGGGAATAACCCACATGATCTCTGTTATTCTTTTACAATACTGGGGGAAAAAAGGAAAATTAGCTGTTAGGAAAAGAAAAAGAGAGCTATCAATAATTGATCCACTGCTACTATCATAGTGATTTTGTATAAAACAAGAAAGTACAAGTTACACAGAATAAAAGTAATAATAATAAATAAAATTTCTTGTCAGTTAATGAAATTGTTGATGCGAGTTCTTCCCTCAAATATGTACATAAGATATTTTCTTCAAGTGAAAATTTAAGAGGTCAACTTTATTTTTACAACAACTTTTATAAGATTTCCATGTGAAAATGAAACACAGAATCAAATAATGGGTCAGGTTGGAAGGGACCAAAATACTGAGCCATCTGGTCCAGCCTCCCTCTTCAAGAGTAGTCACCCTAGAGCACATGGCACAGGATTGTGTGCAGACAGTTCTCAAATATCTCTAGTGAGGGAGACTCCACAACCTCTCTGGGAAATCTGTTCCAGTGCTCAGCCACCCACACAGTAAAAAAATTCTTCCTCATGTTCAGGTGGAACTTCCTGTGCGTCATTTTTGGCTCATTATCACTTCTTAGCACTACCAACAAGAGCCTGGTTCCATCCTCTTGGCACTCTCCCTTTGAAGACTTACAGACATTGATGAGGTTCTCTCTCAATCACGTCTTCTTGAGCAGGAACAAGCCCAGCTTCCTCAGTGTTTCCTCAAAAGAGACATGCTCCAGACCCTTAATGAAATTTGTAAAGCTTTACTGGACCTTTGTCAGGAGCTCCAGGTCTCTCTTGGGCTCAGGACTCCAGAACTGGGCACAACACTCCAGGTGTGGGCTCACTGGGGCTGAGTAGAGCGGCAGGATCACTCACTTGATCTGCTGGCATTGCTCAAACCAAGACCTTTTTCTCTTTAAATCAGCGGAAGTCTGAGTATCTCAGACACAAAATACAACCAATTTTGTGATTCAAAAATGATTATAATTTATAAAATTTAGTAACTCACAAACACAACATATACTGTGGAATAATTCGTTGTTTTCCTTCCCCAGAAAAGGCCAAGGATGGACAAAAAATTTAATAGTGTCTGATTCATGAGACTTACAGGAGTGAAGATGATTAGTTGCAAGTTTTTTAACTAAACCACAGAACTTCTCATTAACAAAATCTTGAACAAAATGTTCGGTATGACATGGTCAAAAAAGCAGTCTCATTAGTGGACTATGTTAAGTAACATGTAGTAGGAGGTTTGATTGTTTGTTTCACTCCAGTCTTCATTTTATCCTCAGGAAAATTAATAATAATAATAAATTTAAAAAAAAAAATAACACCCCAGCAAGAACCACCAAGCTCTTGGTCTTATCAAGTAGTATACTAGATTTTTAAGGCTTTGTGAAAAAGTTACTTTAAGTCTATCGGTGGAATAAATTTGTTTCTGGTAGGTAACAAGGAGAATGAAGGTGTTAGCAGAGGTGTGAGGAAGGAGAAACTATGAGTGTTAAAACTGTCACAAAGAGTTAAAATCTTATGTGCACTCACAGCTGAATATTATATAAATAATTAATCTAATTTGATTAACATAGGAATTGCTTAACTAAAACTGGTGTAGATCCAAAATATTTAATAAAATGTAAGACTGCAATCTGATAATAAACTGTCTAAACCTTGTCAGAGTTTAAATATGGAAAAAGACAGACCAGAACAAATACAGTGATACCCAGTCCATAAAATCCCAGCAAGAAATACTAAAGCAAAAACCTTCTATGATTCTGAAAGCACTTTACACCAAGAAACAGAATATCTGGCCTTCAGGGAGCATAAATCCAATTAACAGTAATGGAGCATGCAAATTCATGCCAGCTGAGAATCTGACCCCAGCTTTGGTCAATGAATTAGATTTTTTTTTCCTCATTTTTATGATTATAGTTATGTCTGTATTTTAAAGAGAAAATAACTGATATTTCTTCCATTAGGAAGTACTTTGTGGTTTGGCTGACTTCTCTGACAGTGACACATTGAGGACATTAATCTAGGTTTTGTGGGTTTTTTTCTTCCAGAAGTCCTCGTGATAAGCAACAGCAGGTTTCCTGGTAAATGTCCTGATGGTGAGCAATACAAGTCCGCTTATAATGGCTCAAAATAAATGAATGACTTATCACTCAATACGGCCAGGAAATGCAGTACTATCCTACAAGTGGCATGGCTGACATATCTCTCTGCATTATAATGAATTACTGACACCACATAAAAACAATTGAATTATATACATTATTATAAAAATAACAAAATATCAAAGCATCCACAGGCGAAGTTGAAATAAGCAATTTATTAGGCCACAGATCCTTCAAAGTGAACAGCAATTCAAGAATGAAATAATTAACCATTAAACTGTGAGTCATAGGGTGTTAGAGGGCACACATGCCTTTCTTAATTTTGCAGCATAGTGTATATAGTCCCCATTAAAGTTAATGACAGAACACCCATTAACATAAACACTTGTCAGTATTTCATGTACTGTTTTTATAAATCTATCACATATCAGATATCATCTATCAGCTATCAACTCTCTGTGATGTGGAAAACAACTGACGTGGAAACTTTTCTATGACATTTTTAATAATTAGCAGTATGTCCTCTGTCTGACCAATAATCTGAACACTGCATCTCAAAATGTAATCATCAGGCCTCTTCTGCCTCTGTTAGGGCCTAATTAATTGTTTGATGGATACAAAAGATTTTAAAACCACTGATAATCTTTCCAGCAACTTCTCTGAGTCTGCATCATTTAACAAAAGTAGGACAGACATAACCATATCAGGAGTAGAAAGAGAAAATTACTCTGCAAAGAACAACAAAATGAAAATATATATTTTCTGACTAATATTTATTGAAATTGCTTTTTACTGAGTTCCCAGATGTAGCAGAATAGCACAATTCCATATACAAACTATTTAAAAAGCATGGTATTATTAGTGTTTGCAGAACTTTTGGGGGCTTGCTCCTTGTGTGAATGGCACTTCATCTCACCAGGGTCTTAGACTACAGTTTATTTGCACTTATATACTGTTGTTGGAATGCCTTTATAAGAAAATTGACTACTTCTGATTTCTTTTCCCTTTGTGAAGTGGAATGAGATCAGAGAAAATCAGAGAAATCATGTAATCTTTCATGTGTTCTTTTTGGGTAAAATAATAATATTAATTGACTTCACAAATTTGTTAAGAAAATATATTATTGTATATTTATATTATGTATATATTAATTTTAAACACATACACACACATATATATAAATAATAAAAATATTATTACAATTCACACAAGGCCATAGGGAGTACATATCCGAGAATAAAAAGTACTTGTGCCTCATGCTCTGTAATGTCCAAAATACGTGCAGTAGTTCGAAACTGCAATTCGTTGCTACTTTTTTGATTCATTGATTCTGGATATCTCTTCATAGCAAATATAATTTATAATTACACTGATATGATTTACAGTATCTCTTGGTCATGGCAGAAAATAAAATAATTTTATAAATAAAGAAGCAGTCATGAGTTTTGCTATATGGTTTTCACTTATTGCTATTCAACTATTTTTCATATTGTAAATGCTGTCAGATGAATTAATTAATTGGGTTCTGTTATTTATTCTGTTATTTATTTTTCCAAACACTTTAAAATAACTTTTCAAAAATTGTCCCTGGGATCTAAAAAACTAAATTATTTTCAATAGCCCATGTGGCAGAGAGTCTTACATTCTCATTAGTGGTGGTCCAAAACTCTATGGGAAAAGATCTGCAACTGATCCATGAAATAATATATTTTTACAGTTTTAAATATAATGAGAAAAAAAATACCTATGAAAATTTGTAAACACTTATACTGATGCTTTAGTTCAAAATGTTCAAGGATTAATAGTGGTTGGTAAAAAGGTTAACCAGCTGGTCCATGGAAGATCAAGACATGATTCTAATATCCTATTTCATATGTCATTTTACCTGTTTCTTTTCCTTAAGTTAGAGATTCACATAAAGAAAAAAATTAGTATCACAAAATATAACTAGATTAGATGGCCCAGTCTAATTTTCTGAAAGCTTAATGTTTGATTTTTTTCAGGTTACCCTCATTATGCATTTAGTTATGTAATCTGTCTGAAGTGGGACACAGTAGAGTCCCTGTGTGTACATAATGGCAGGACAGGTGTCTCAGTATGTAGACAATTCTTTATTCCCACAGTAGTTTATATCATTGTGATTTTGAAAGAGCAGCCAGGAGGAAAACATGATACAAGTGTCATAGGATGAGAACATTATTTGGTAAAGTGCAAGAGCAAGTTGAGTAACAAATTCAAAAGGGTACTGTAAGTTTTCTGAGTATGTTATTTCTAGAGCTGTGTGCACCTGGTGATTTAGAGTGATGAAGAGTTCAATACATCTTTGTCCCAGGTGATATTTATCTATCTATCTAGTGTGTGACTAGATCCCAGTGGAGTATATATAATAATTAGACCTACACTCTCCTTGATTCGCTTGTAGGTTAAAGGGCACAGTCTGAAACTCTGTTCTGTTAAAAACATATTAAATATGATATTAGTGGTCTAAAGCTATATACTTCCCTAGAGACTCCCACTTTTAATAACCTTCAGTATAATAGATAAGGCAGAGGGCAGTAATCATTACTGAAATGGATTTTCTGGCAGAGTTAGACATCACCTCCAGGAATCAATAATCATTTTAAGCTAACGTGGTGATTAAATGACCTTCCTTTTATTTTCCTTCATGTTGAGTTGGTTTTTATCTTGATTTAGAGCCACACAGCCAGAACAAAGATAAACAGAGGACTGGCAGCATTACAGAATCACAGCAAGGCCTATCCCTTATACAGGAAAAAGCATATTAATGTAATGAATGCATTTGCTGCTCAATCTATGACTTCTGAAGAATTACAGTAAAAATTCTAGATGCAAAATATATTAATGGATTACACCCCAGGATAGGTCTTGTTTTTAAAATATTTTCACCATTAGCTTGTCTGCAGCAGGTGCTAAGCTTTTATGTTTAATAATTTATTGTTGTGGAGCTTTCTTGAAAATATCTGTCTTGAATGGTGTTCATTAATCCTTTCTTCTTCCACATCCACCTGCTTTCTCTGAAGGAGTATTAAATGACTATGTTCCTTTTTTTTTTCTCCCAAAGGAGGGAGATTGAGAAGCAGCTAACTTCAGCATGCTATGGTTTTGCTGCGCTACATCTAACCAGATAAGATGGTTGCAAAGTTGACTTTAAATTCTTGTGAGGTTTAGAGTCACTTCTTGAAATCTTTGTTTTAGTTTGCTTTTGTTGCATACCCTGGTTTTCTGTGGTTTGTGGGATGTTTTGTTTAGGTTTTGGTTGTATCTTTGAGTTAGTTTTTGGGGTTTGCTTTAATTTGTTTGTTTGGGATACAAGATGAGAAGGGGGTTTAAGTCCAAATTAGAAGACTGCATGATGAATGTTCACAAAATAATGCACAGAACAGAAAAGCCTGGACGGACACTCACAGAAAACCTCACAAAAATGATTGCATTGTCTGTACCAGTTTGAACAACTGGGGAGGAGCATATGATAAGAGCATAAAATACAGTGCATAATCTGCAGGAACACATGTGCTTGCAGAGTACATTGCACTCTTCATTAAAACAACTCTTTGAAGCTGATTTTTTGAGCGTGTTTTAAACCTTCATTGTCAAGTTTGGTTATTTTTTTCCTAATGGCTTATCTGTAGAGTTAGGAAAGAACATCTGAAACTGAGTTTTGATTTTACGAAGAAGCAAAAGTAACCATTTAAATCCATTTAACCCATGTGGGTTTCATGTCTATCTTTTTTTAGAATAAAATGTGTGTGTATTTCAAGCATCTTTTCTGGGATCCTACAAGTGTGATCCAACAGCAAAGAGCAGAGCATTGTGCCCTTGGCAGGGAGGAGTTGATCCCAATGAGGCAGCTGCAGCAAAGAGAGCACATGGCTGAGTGCCATTGCTCTCCCTTATTCACTCGTTCTCCAAACTCCCGTTTACCCTTACAAACTCGTGCAATGCCTTTCAGTCCCTGATTTCACTGCTTCACTCCTCTTACTGTGTCAGATGTCATGAGAGCTCCTTTAACTCCAGATAATGCTCTGAGGCAGAGGATTAAGACAAGATAGACATTTTTTGTCGCCCAAAGGTAGGAATTGGCGGCTTATCTTTGCCAGTAGAAGCTTCCCGTGGGGCAGGCTGATTAAACCAGATGAGAAACTAACTGTTACAGTGTTGGAGGGCTTTGGATCTGATGGACAATAGATGGCTGTGAAGGCAGCAGCATAATGATTTCTTCCTTCCTTTTTTCTTTCACAGAAAAAATGTCAAAAGGACAAAGTGCAACTAGTTCTATTACGTGCCACGATTCATGAACCAGGAATCCTAGGATTATATTTGCTGCAGATAATTCAAAATCCGTTCCCTTCTTTACAGAATTTTAGAGATTATTTTAAAATTAGTCCATATCAATACTGTATTTTAATGAAAATTCTCATTATTTAATTGCTATGAACAAAATAAATAATAATTATATGGCTTCATGTTGCCTGATTTCCAACATCTCAGGTAATCATTGAAGTTATTCCCATAATCAATAAAGAAAAACAACTACCACGTTAGGGTAAGAAGAATTAATCCACTGACCATGGAGACAGTCTAGTCTTAAGTGTAAAGCAGACAGTAAAGTTTTATGGGGTCAAAATCAGATGAGAAGAATCTTCACATGTAAATCTCCATATACTCCATTCAGGACCCTTTGTTTGCATGTCAAGAACATAAATCCTAATAGCTTCCTTTCAAATCCCATACTCAAAATCTTAACAGACTCCAAATGTTTTTATAGGAAATCATTATAAGGTCAGGATATTTTAATGGAAATTTATGAGAGCCATACATCTAAAATAGATCCTAAAAATACAATGTCCCAGTCTAGAAGATTACAATAGGTAAGGGTTATGGTTTCAGAGCAACAAGTCTGTCCAATTAATTATACAGATATCTTAAATCACTAACTACTTTTAGTCTTATTGTAATGAGATAAAGAAGGGAATGATGCAAGTATTTAATTTCATCACACTCACACACATCTTCTGTATAAAGTTATGAAAATAAATCAGTAATCATTATTCCATTAAATGTATGGGTCACTATAATATCCAACAAATGCTATTTTCCATAATTTAGATTTTACAGTTTCAAGACCCTTGTGTCACTGTCTCATCCATGCAGGAATTCATGCAGCTTCTTACAATACATGAGCCGAAGGAAATTATCCTTATTTAACAACATCCACTATTCCCTCAACCAAGTTCAGACAGGTCACTTCTGATCTCCATTATTATTTCCAGCTTCTCAGCTCTGCTCCCTGCTTCACAGCACAGCCTGGGATAAGGAATGCTTGTCTAGCTCAAGTGCACCACTTGACTGTGCAATCCTTTTTTGGGAAAAAAAAAAAAAAGAAAGTGATTAATTTTGGAAAACAAATATTTTATCTGAAATGGAGCATGAGTTCATGCCTGGTGGAAACACCATCTAATTAGTAAAATAATTGCAAGAGTTTTGATGCCAGTAAGTCACAAATAATGTAACTGATTCTCAAATTATTTTCTTTATTATTTATGCCTTATTTGTCTCATTATTTTTAATTTCTGAAATTATTAATTTATATGTGCTTTCTCTAGTAACATTATAGTGCAAAAACTTAAAGGAATTAATGTAAAATGTCAAAATTTAGAAATCATACTAAATTTTTAATTATTATGTTGTTATAATAAAATAATCTATTGTTTCATTTCGGCTAATGCTATGAGACTGGAACCTGACTGGCATCAACAGAATACCTTTGGAATGCCTATGGAGCATAAAGGAGGCTATATTTATGGAGATGAGGTTAGATTTTTAACCTTTCTTTTCCCCACTAAGAAGCAGCATTTGTGCTTGCTGCAGTAAGTATGCAAATCAAGTTGCGTTTATGATAAGTGTATAAGTGACGTGCGTGTTCTGTGTTGTTTAAAATATTAACAACAAATAGTAAGGTGGCTCTGAAACTTAAAATTGCAACAGGTTACATGAAAGGATAACGTAGTCTGCAGAGCCACCAAACTCTACATTCACAGTCAAATGGATATAGCCTCAATCTAAAAGGTGCATAGGAAGACTTGGAGAAATAAAGAACATTTGATACCTAACTAAGGTTTTCGCACCCAACATTTGACACCTAGCAAGTATTCTTAAGAAAAAATGTGACTGCTGCTAATAACAAACCCAAGCATGTTTGGATCACTAATATTTTACATGTCTCAATGTTTTTAAAAGAAAAAACCAAAGAATAATGAAAAAAGAAACAAGGCTACAAGGCTTACCTTAATTTCGTTGATACTCAAATAAAGCCTATTAAGTGTCCATATAGCTGTTATCACATTATTTAATTACAAATTACAAGAATTTACATTGAATTAAACCAAAAGGAGATTTAAATATTAAGTAACATAATATTCTTAAATAAAAATGATGAATGAGATTTATAGATATGTATCCCTGATTAATAAAGAATTATTCTCTGATTGAAGGAAAGTCATGAATCTTATTTCAGTGTGAGCAGAATATTTCTTATAAAGGTTATTTAATTTGTGGGTTTATTACAGTTGTCAGAATACTTTTTTTCTACTATAAAAGAAACTATAGGAGATTATTTTTGTCTATTATCCCTTTAAAAAAACCGGGATTCTTTTCTATTTTCTTTTATTTCTCAGAGCACAAATCCTCAATATTTACCACACATTAGACAACAGCTATTTGGAGGACTAATATAGCCATTAGGAATTTTGAAGGAGTTTAATGTGTGTATTTTATGGGAATACATGTAAACACAGCAGCATAAATTGAAAGTGGCTTTGTATAAGTATGCTATGCATTAGCAGATAACAGATTTCAGCTGAACTACAGTGGAGATCCCATCTTCAAGTGTATGTCATAAACACAGCCCCAAAAGGTAGGAAGAAATATGTCTGGCACCAAGACAGCAGCTCTATTAGGCACTTATCCAAAGCTTCTCAGCCTCCAAGATAGCAGACAGACATTAGCAACTGAAACACTATTCCTGGTCTTTGCGCTGTTCTAGATTTCTGCATTTAGGTGAACACCTGGGGGCCTAAAGTCAAAAACATAATTCGGTAAGAACCAGAAGGCTTACTGGTCCATTTTGGTCCTTTTTCTGCTGTCATATGTTGAACACAGACAACGAAAACACCCTTTTTGATGCCGTTTCACAGTTCCTGATCCAATCTTATTGCGTTTCCAGGGCAAAAACCATTCCGAAACAAAATTTAATGGTGGTAAAATGTTGACTGAGTCTTCCACACAGTTTGAAGCTAGCTCTCAGGGGGAAAAAGAAAAGTTCTTTTAAACTATGCATAGAACACCCACTTCCTTGCAAAACTGAATTATACAAAATGATGTAAGCTTCTGAGGAAGCTCAACCTATAGCTGCTGATCTCTTTTGCTTCTATAATATGTAAATAAAAAAACAGTCTCTAAAACTCTCAAATAGGCTGAAAATTTGAAAGAGGCACTTTTTCTAATTCCAATTCATAAAGTTTTATTTTTTTAATGTAGTCTAATCATAATATCCAAACAGAAAATGTTGTCATTATAGTAAAAATTAAGTTTTCTTAATCCTAAAATCAGAAGGAGCGTTAATGATTTATGCCAAAATTATCATTTTATGTCAGATTCAGTTGTAGTGTCTATGTCAACAGTTCTTTTTCCTCCTTGACGCTAATATAAATTAATCAAACATATATCATAATACAATAACATTCTTATAGTAGTTACAAAGAAGTATGAATGCAGAGACATGAGAGGGAACCCTCTGAAGCATCATTATGTTATACTCTTGCAGAAACTATGTTCAAGATATTCTGGTCCCCAACCTGATTTATCAACAAAATACTTTACAGACTCTCTCAATCTCCTCTTTGCAGCTAGCACCTCAATTTCTGTCAGGCCTCTGCCCAAATCCTGACATTATTTAGTTCCTCACTACCAAATTCATTAGCATTAGTAACTGCTGGCACGCACAGAGTGCCAGATATGTAACTTAGACTCTTACTATTTTCTATCTAGAATGCTTTAGAGAATCCTCCTCTTCACACCTCTACTGCATCTGGTGCAAAAGCAACATAAACAACCTCTTAGTAGCCTGCAAATAATGGCAAATGCCCCTAATTCTCATCCATCCCATTCACATGACATTCTCCCACCACCCACCTGTCCTCATCAGCTGTTTGCTCTAATATGTTAGAAAGAAATGTGAAACAGAAGGTGGGCAGGCAAACATTTGCAGGAAAATAATCCTGTCAGCTGTCTCTGCAAGATTCAATAGAGCTTTTTTTTGGGGTTTTGTTTTTTTTTTTCTTTTTTCTGAGAGCAACGGAGGCTTGAACATTCATTCTGTTCTCTGTTGTCAGCTGGAAACAGTGCCATCAAAGCTTTTGCTATGGTGGTGGCAATTTCTGAGTCCTGTGTGTTGACACAACCCTCACACTGATCTTGGCTAGGTGAGTCTGGCTCTCAGCTCTGCTGGAAGTTCCAAACCATTTATTTCTTTCTATGAATGAGAAAAAGCTGCAGCCTGCTTAAAGCCAGTGGTGGGCTTAGAAAACACAGGAATTATTTTACTGTCAAGATATGAGTGAGGTATAAAACATATCTGTGCTCAATACTAAACCAGATAAACTAGAATTAGGATAGCCCCTAAAAAATGTCATCTAACTGTCTTTTTCTCAGCTGTGTTGTTTGTTGGGTTTGGGGTTTTTCTTCTTATAGATGAATAATCATCATAACTATAATTTTTTTTACACACAAACACAAACATACCAGTTCTGTCAAAATTTTTGAAGGGAAAGCTTTTTCCTAAGCCAGCTGGTTAGTGGGTATGAATCATGGACAGTATACAGAGAGGAATACTAAGGTGTTATGATGATATTCTGTCGAAAAGTAAGTGAAAGAAGTTCAGGTTTTGTCTTGGTTTTTCCTCTCAGTGGAGGGTGACTGTTTAGCCCCCAAGCCACTGTGATGTGGGTATTGATCACGTTGGGCCTATTCATTTTGTATAAATAAACATTCAATAGTAGAGAGAAATGGACAATTATGTCCATTATTGATGCTTTTACTGTCAGACAGTAGTCACTATTAAGATCCTAACTATAGGTATTAAAAATTCTACGAACAAAATGTGTTTTATCTCAGAATGAAATCATGGAGGGAAAGAAAGAAATCCAAGAGGCTTGCAAGCTATCCCAGTCAGCCACATTTAAGAACATATGTTTCTGCAGCATACTGATACTCAAAACTTCCAATTCCTTTAGTGTGTGTACTACATATGTATTTCTTTGTAGAGTTTGGCTGCTAAAGAGTGTAAAGAATTCTAATTCTACTGTTTGAAAAAAAAGAAAAGAGAAATAAGCGGCCTTAATTAACACTTCTTGCACAAGATCTGCCAACCTGCTGTGCATAGGCAGTTAATAAAAAAAGGCAGGCAACTGAAGGAATAGTTCATGCTCATTTATCCATCTAAGCTGTGACAAACTAAGAGTAGCTGGCATTGGGCTTTAACAGAATAGCATCTTAATTGCTTATCAGGATAAGAAAGGTGAGTGGATAGCCACTACCAGTGAGAATTCAATCTGTTCCCTCAGGAATCTGGCTGTTTCCCTTAGCTGCACTTTTTTTTTTTATTTTTAACACCACTGATATATTTTCCTAAGGTTAGCAGGTTACAGTTAGCAACAGTTGAATTAAATTTATTTTTGTTTTCATGAAAAACTTTATCCTTTCAGAATTCATTTCACAGGATTTCTCCTCTTCTTTTGCAGTAACTGACAACAGGGACACTTGGTTGAATGACCTTTTTTATTTAACTGGGTTGAGAGTATACTGATATACAAGAAAGAGGGTTTGTTTCATTTTTCCTGCTATGATTCTACTGAGAAGTTAAAATTCACTAGCTGAATTAATCTTTGTTTCAAGATTTTAATTACATTTGCTGTAGCAATCTGCCTCTTCACCTTGGTTGGGCTACATTTTACAGAGTCCAAAGCTTATAACTCAGCCAAAATACCTTTTGAAATCAATCAGTTTTGCTTGAATGAGTAGCACTAAGAAAAGACATTTAAGATTTAAATGTAGTCAGCACATTCTAAATTTTGGAGTTATGACACTTTGTTACAAACTGGTATATATCCTAAACTTTTAAATAAATGTTTCAAGTGTAATCAGAGCAGTTTTATTACACCACGATCCCTATTATGCCAAATCTCACCTTCATGTACCAGTGTTGTCATGTGCAATTTTTCATCTAGATGTCAAAGCAACTGGATCTTTAGGAGGACAGTGAGATCTACCAGAATGGAAAACCTCTTCATAATAACACCACTTTTTAAGTTCATTTCTGATGGAAATAACCATGGCATTGTTACTTTTAAGAGGAGCTGCAGATGATCCTAACTCTTTGCTTTCTTTAAATGTTGACTACCTGCCCTTGCTTAAATATCAATATTTGGAAGAACTTATTATTATTATTATTATTANTGATTATTATTATTATTATTAACTTATACTTATTTAATCAATTTATTTTATTTTTTTACCTATTTTTCTTATCTCACAGGTGTTCATTCCAGGGACAAGTGTGTGTCAGAGTGTGAGGGAGATTAAGGTGTCTAAACATTAGCATGTAATGCAGTTTGGAGGTTTCAGCTATCAGAGGCATAAAATATTTTAGGTTGTCTAAAATCACACAGGACTGCCGTGATCAGGTGGGCAAATCTTTTACACAGTGTCTTACACGTATGTTCTTTTGGCTTCTTATTCATAAAGTGGTAGTTTAATAACCTAGCAGGTCACTTGGGGAAAGTGTTTCCTGCTTTCATGCCAGTGTTCCCAGCACCTCACTTCTGTAGGGAGGTAGATTAGCCATGCAGGTCCCAGGGAAGGCTTGTTTTTCCTACCCCAATATTTTGTCCTGAATCTGCCAGTGCTGTTCTGAAACATAATCTCTCTGTATATTGGATCCTTCTCATTTGTGTGCTGGTTCAAAACATGATGTACTAGTGAATCTGCGTGAAGAGCCGGGCTTTGTGAGTCTATAACAAATGAACAGTTTTAAGCAGTCTGTTCTGGATCGCTTAGCAGAACACTCATCAGCTTCCTAACACTTTTGCCCATCTAAGAGGGTTTTGCCTATCATCTCTAAAGCTGATTTTCTGCTGGTATAATATATGAAGGAAAAGACTACATGTGCTGATTGCCTGTCATCCTCTTTGCTGCAGTCAGTTTTTCCTAAGCCCAGTTTATGATGCAGCTGAAAAGGCCTGATTCTGCCAAACAATTTAATGTCCACTTCAGTGTCATGAGCTGACTGATGCAACCTTTTTCTAATTTATGATATGGTTTTCATGTCAGTGATGCTGATGGACAAATACCCTAAAATTTTGTGTGTGGTCTTTTGTACTATTCTCACGCATTCTAAATTTTTTTGGAAAAAATGATTTAAAAAGTTGTTTCTGAGGATCAGGTTGTTGTTCAATTAATATTATGTCATTATAAAAAGTTCACGGCAAACTTAGAGACTTTATATTTTATGAGACATCTATTCAGGAAATACATTTTATGATACACGTCTTACAGCATCATGAAAGCTCTGCTGATAGAAAGACATGTAAATCGGAAAGTATACGCAAGCTAAAAAATGAAACTCTGGCAATGCCTATGAAGGTAGAGAAGGTACTGAAGTTCATTTCAGTGCAGTTACACTTTAATCCACATAAAAAACTAAAATGAGAGAGAAAAATCTTGAACACAGTGAGTTCAGAAAAAGCCAGCAGAAACTGAGAAAAACATAAATGTAGAGGTTGCTGAACTAATTTTAGTTCCTATTCTGAACACTGGCATCTAGGAGATGGATGAATGCTCAGCTGAATTGTGCCTTTGTTTTTAAAAGCCAATATATGTATTAAGTAGCTTAAATATCAGGTATCTTTGGTGTGAATAAGGTAATAAGAAACACATTTTACTGTTTTAATTTCCCAATTTAGTAACATTTTTGGATTTCTAATCAAGAGTTTCAACATTTGCATCTCTAGATCAAACTTTCCTGCTTTTGACTTTAAATTTCATCATTTTTGTAAGACTTAAGGAGGCTAAGAAATATGAGACACTTGCTTTCTGCAGAAAAAAAGGATGTATGTGAAATGAGACACCCTGACAAAGTCTTGGAAGCCCATAAGCCAAGATGAATCTAGGAATATCAAGATTTATATTTCCTGTTTTGCTCCAGGGGTCAGTTTAAGGACAAAGCGACAGCTTACAAGGAAACATTTCTGTAAAAGACCTTGCCTAATCCGGTGAGAAAAGACATCTTGTAGCTCTTGTTGCTCCCTGGTAAATTATAGACACCAGGGAGCAGCAACAAGGTGCAAGCTGAACCAGTCACAACAGCCCTGGTGGCTGCTGAAACAAATATTTTGCAGGAAAATTCTGTTCCAGCTACAATTTCTCAACTTGGACTGAACAATCTTTGAAATCAGAAGTCAATCAGTAGAGCTTTCATGTTTTTTGCTTTTCATTTGTCTACGTTTTGATCCTATGTTAAATGTCAATCATAGTTCAAAATCTGACATTATAAAACCAGCCTTAGCAGTTTCTGAGCAAGGTAAAGGAAGGGAGACATGTGCCTTATTCTCAGTTACAAAAAACTTAATTGCTTTTGTTTTTCAGTACTGGTGCTCTTCTGCTGTGTGTCATCCTTTGAATGATCTTTCTTCTTATGAAACATGTAGAAACAGTGACTGTAGCAGAACAAAAGAATTTATCCCAAACCATGGATGACATCTGATCTTTGCACTTTCCAGTTCTTTGCTTTTAAAGGTTGTCTTAGTAATTTTTTGTTATTTGTGTTTTCATTTTCCTGTTATAGAATCTCCATCTGAATTAATTTGAAGTTGTGCAGTTTGGATGGATTGCCCTACATGTTTCTCCAGATCTTGATAATATGTTCTGGGTCTGTAAGCTGGGGTTTTTCATGACTGATCTTCTAGAGATTTCTTGAAATAATCTATTTTGGCTAGAACTGCAAAGGGTGCTATTTTAATTCTTTTAGCCTGCCTTTTTATTTTCCTGACACAGTGACTTGTTTTAGTTATTCCATGAATGTTTTCTGATCTGACTCCCATTTCGTTTTGAGCATTTCCTCCTTGTTTCTGATGTTATCACCATTGCAAATAGTTTGAGTTTGATTTAATCCATACACTCGCCTCTTCACAATACCCCCCAAGACTTCTGGTTGAGGATATGTTTTCCTTTCTTTGTGTAGGATGCTGGTGTTTCTCAAGGAAAGAATAAAGCTATGAATTCACCATCATCTCAGAGACTTCCTGAGTAGTTTTAGCAATACCAGACTCCTGTCAGGCATTGACCTTGACTGAATTTAGGGATTCCTGGGTTTTTCCTTTCTTTGTACAGGGCTGTTTTCAGGTTTCTCAGCCAGGCAGATCAGAGAGTGACTGTCCCAGGCTTTGTCATCAGCAAGTAGCTACATTGCTTCTGGGAGCTGTTTTAAGGGCTGTGCCCATTCTCTGGTCCCATTCAAAAAACTTGCCTGTCTCCTCTTAAAAAGAAATGCCATATCCAGTTCAACCAAGAAAAAATTGAGACAGTAGGGCCAGTAGAGAGTTTATCCTTCTCTTTAAGTAAACCAGCGTGTGTCCTCTCCACACCCAGCAGCAGCAGTCAGAATGGGGTCCAGAGAAGAGCCAGGCATATATAGACTCCTGCTGCCTGCACCATTTCAGGAGGTATCAACTCTGGAGGACCAAAGCCATCCCTTGAAATTCCTTCCGAATCCTACTTGAAATGGCTTACTCCTTCTCTTCTTCTCTCAAAGCCATGATTTTGCTGTGATCCAATCATCCTGCTGCCTCAGGCAGCAGTTCATCCACCTGTATTACACCTGTCTCTGCTTCTTCTTCTTCTTCTTGTTATTATTGTTGTTGTTTTTGTTGTTGTTATTGTTATTATTGGGGTTTTTTGTCATATAGGAACAATCAGGAGCACTGTGAAGATGAAGGAACCCTTTTGCTGTAGACATTAAACAGATTCAGGCAGCAAAAATCCACCATAGAGTTTATAACAGTATAGGAAGTATGGGACAAGAGGTATGTACAGACATACAACAGGGCCTTAGAGAGCAATGATCTGGTAGACTCTCTGCCCACCAGAAACCTAAGCATGGCTTTGTCTATTTATTTAATCCATGTTTTGTTTTTCCACTCACTTATTATGTGGAAAGTGTGTTATGTTCCCATCAGAAAATGTCTCTGTCCATCCTAGCTGTGTCTCCTGTCCTGGTGTAAGGAGGCATGGCATGGCTGCATTTGTCTCTGACAAATACAGGTTGGTGTTGTCTTGGGAAAAGGAGTTTATCTCTCCATGCAAGACAAAACACTTAAACTTAGATCTGCTTTACATCATAAGTTTCATATGAACAGAAAAATGAGCTAGAACTGTGCATTCCCAAATAAAAAAAAAAATCTTAAGAGTTCCATTTTCCCTACCTTTTGTGGTGAGCTTATCATGCAGCCAAAGGATAAAGACAAGCACAGTCCGGCTAAACATTTGTGATGAGCTCCTCAACAAGCAATGCATTTTACCTATGAACTTGGAATTACTATGATTAAAGCCACTTGTTCTCAGAAAAACATTGAAGAGTAAATATTTTTGAAGCACACCAAAAGGTAAAATAGCCTTAAGTAGCACAGGGGGCTAAGTTCAGTTCTACCATAGCCNTAAAAAAAAAAAAAAAAAAAAAAAGAAAAAGAGAAGGAGAAAGAAGAAAAAAAGTGAATTAAACATGGATTTAAGTACTCAGGTAAAATTTATGTGTCATTAACCTCAGATTAAGTTCTATTACCAAGAAAAGAAAACTTCCAGGGAACACAGTACATTTTTAAAGGGGAAATGGAGGGCAAATACTATTTCCATAACTAAAGTCCTAAATCAAGTCAGGAAAACTGATCCAAATAAAATTACCTAGGCATCACAATATGAATCAAAAGCTGTAGAAAACACCATTCAATTTAGTTACTAATTGCAAATGATTATTGCTAAGTGATGGCATCAAATTCTGAAGTTAGATTAGAGGTAGAATATTTTAGGCTTAATGTTATGGCTGGCTGACAGCTTTTCTCTTGCTGTATGTGGTAACACCGCTACTGCATTTAGTGTAGGGGTTTGAAGTTCTGCCTGCTCATTTTAAAAGAAGTTAGCAGGAGAAGCAAGGCATTTTCTCTGAATGATCCTTCACTGAAAAAGCCATTCTCTACTCCCTCTCATGATTCACTGAAGGCAGACTCGTTAACCTTTCTCAGAGTTTATTAAGGAGCTGGCTTTTATTTCCCTGGCTTATGATGAAAGGGGTAGAAAGGAATGTCTGTTGTTACATACAAGATATCTTATTTACCGTTGCTAATATTCCCTTTATCTTGACTGAAAGAATTTTATTGCTTCTCTATATTTCAGTAGAATAAGAAAGCATCTAGAACAACATCATCAAAGAAATTTGGATAAACTCGAAACAGTTTATGAGATTTTTAGAGAAGTACCTAAGAGAGCTATTAGAAAATACTAACTTTTCAAATTAGGATATGAAAGTATGAACAGTTCCACTACTTTTGAAGGCTTTTGTGTCATGAGGAGAAATATAAATATATATGCATATATATATATATATACATATACATGTCTGTGTCAACACACACATACACACGGAGCCTCAAATATACAAATTACTACAGAGCCTGCCTTGTATTTTCAGATTCTGAAAATGTGTCTTAAGTATCTTGTGCTATTTGTCTGCAAAACATTAGTTCTGGGATAGGGTCGATGCACCAGAAAATAGGTTTCTACGTTTCAAATACAAAGTAGCTGCTCTCCATAATTTTAACACTGAAATAACCGAAACAACAAAACAAAGCATATCAAAACCAACAAAAACAACAACAGCAACAAACAACAAAATACTTTTTTTTGGTCATGAAATAATTCAAGTAGTTCCAAATGTCAAATTAAAGCTGAGACAGAAGTTTCGATAAACAAGAAATTTGTAACCTTTCCCCCAAAAATAGAAAATAAAACATTTTGCAGGGTAGGAGCAAAGTACATCTATAAATTTTGGTCAAACTGAGTTCCTACATGACATAAAAATGGAAAATATAAATATTGGAACACTGACGTATCTCATTGAGCAAAAAATATTTATTTTTCATTTTTAAATGACATTTTTATTAGTAAATTAATTTCTGTAACCGAATTTTTTGCCAGTATTGCATTTCATTATTAGGCATATTTTCTATCAGACACTGAGCAACATACTGAAAAATTGCAGTTGTTACTATGTTGGATAGTCCTGTTCCCAGAGATAAGGTTTTTGACAGCTCCAAAAGGGAAAGATCAACATAAAATGCCGTTTCAGAACAGTTTGATGTCAGTCTACTAATCATAAATTTGAGCTTATTTTCCATTTTGTAGAATGTTAATAAATGTTAAGTAGCTGGCTTGAAATTCCAATTATTGTTTCTGAAGGCACATTCATAGACCTCTTTAATTTTTTTATTGGAGAAAGCACAAAACCCCGGCAGTTTTAGATTTAATTTCACTTAGATTTTTTCTTTTTAAATGAACCATAAAACTATGTTCTATTTTCTGCATTTAAAGCCCTAGCAAGATTAAAATTTCCATCCACAATTTCTTACCAGTGGTGATTATTGAACTTTTAGTCAGTATCTTCTCTTAGGCAGGAAACTGTTGGCTTTCATATGAGAGTAGAATTTTAAGTTAGAAACTTTAATATTTCTCTTGAAATTTTGGCTTAAAAATTGGATATTAATTTGGATTAAGCATTAAACATTCAAATTATTGTATTGATTGACTTGACCAAATTATCTAATTAGAACTTATATCCAAGAAGATAGCAAACTTCTTATAATTTATAAAGATTAATCATTTTTATAATTAATCTAATGTTTTAATTTTAATTTTATATTGAGTCTGCCTTGATTAATTAGATTTTGATATGATTTTGATCTGACAGTCCTAGTGAAGCTTAGTTTTGAGGAGATATTTTTGAAAGAAAGGAAATTAATGGGAAAGAAAATAAATTTTAAAAAAAATTCTACACATTTCTTACAATGAACAGCATGGGTCCATAGCTGTGCAGGAACTGGGTGGATACCAGGTGGCCAACTTAAAAGACTAATCTGTTTTCCCTAATTAGTCTTTGGTTCTCACACATCTACCTCCTGTAAAGCAACAGGGTGCAGCAGAATCGTCACAAGCACAAGTTGGAGAGGAATTAGTTCTGTCACTTGCTGCTCTTAGACGTGTTAACAATTCACTTCTTGTTTACAGGTCTGTGTTCATCTACTGCGGCATCCTGACAGCAGCTGCTGATCCTCTCTAATCTGGATTTTAAGTCATTCTCATTCTTAACTTCCCATTTGAAGGCAACTCTCACACAGGCTTTTTTGTTAGGTTTTTTTTTTGTTAGGGTTTTTTTTGTTAGGTTTTTTTGGAGCTTTTTTTTTTCTTGGTGGTGGTAGATTTTTTTACCTGGCTTGAAGAGGTTCATGAGGCACTGCTATCAAAAGTGCCCACTAAAAAGCGTGATGAATGTTCTCAACACTATTGATAGGAAAGTCATCGCCTCCCATAGGTATAAATTTCCTATCCAACCAAATCCCCAAAATTCTTTGTAATCCAAGCAGATTGATATGCTTAGCATACTGTTATTCAGACCTGACTTTAGCACTAGATTCCCTTTATAAACTGTCACTCTTAAATCCTGAAGGCATCTGTCCTGAACTGTTTTGACCTTTGAGACATTTTAAGGTTTTAGATTTAATAGAGGTTACAAACCATCTGAGGACATGGAGACTGGGGGAAGTTTAATCAGCCCCTTGATAGTCCTGCAACAGGAACAACTTCCCAAGTACCTCTCTCTGGCACTTCCCCAACCTTAGCATTTAGACCTTTCATGAGCTCTTGATTCACTTTTAACTCCTTGAGTGTTGAACTATGAAGTGTTTCTTTCTCTTTTTTAGCTTTTTTTTTTTATAAAATGCATTGATTTAACCTTTTGGCAGCCCACTCTTTAACTACATGTGAAGGATTTCATTAACTCTATGTTTTCATTCAAACTGGCATCTTGCTTGACATCTGACATGACTGCCAAGATTTCAGACACTTAATTGTCCAAATGCTCAGCAGAGATAACCAGGAATAACCCCTCAGATTTCAGGGGAATGCCATGAATTTAGGCCAGCTGACAAAGCTGGAACTATATGGACATTTTGAGATGTTAGATTTTATCTGCCTCATATGTTGCTTTTTTGGATGAACCCCTTCTACATGCCCTCTTACCAAACTACTCCATAATTTTTAGTTCAATACAGTCCTAATGAATAATAAAATGGAGACTTCTTTTTTCCTTCAGTCAGCATCAGCCTTTAGAGTTTTGGATGACCTCAAAAACAAATTCTGTCCTTTTCTTTACACATAGCATATTCACACCCTAATGGCCTCATCATCTCATCTAGGGCAGCCAAAGGATTTTAGTGAGATGACACTCTGGGATGTTCTCCAATTTTGACTGATTCTCGGTGGAATTTTTTCAAGGGCAAAGTCAGTTCCCAAAGGAAATCACAGAGACCTTGCTACATAACTTCCTCTTTAGTCTCTCAAAGTCTTTTTCTAAAACAAGGTTTTAAAAGAAATTATATTTCTAAGCTTTTACCTTGACCAATAATATTTGCATAATCTTCCGATGAAAGTTACATAAAGAAGAAGACCAAACAGGCTTCATGGCTTTATCAAATAGTGAAGATAAGAAATCACAACACTTTTAGATAAGAAATCTAAAGATATATTTTTTATACTTTTGAAAACTTTGGTTTCACCAGATGAGCTCCGAGCAGGTCTCTAATGATTGCATTATCAGAAGCATTGCTTAGCACATCAGATGTAACAGAAACATTTCTGACTTGTCTGTACAATATGTTCAATGGTTTCAGATCCTCAGCTGAATATTGTGTCAATTTTCAGTCAGGGTTCTTGTTTTGTGAATCCTCTTATAAAGATTTTCGGTAAGTCTGTCAAATATTTAGTTGACTGATACTGAACTGAAGCTTCCTTTCTTCTTCCCTTCCCGTAACTGTCCTGCTAATTGGATTTGCTAATGAAGGTGTAATATGGGTGTAGAGATGGAATTTCTGATGAATTTTTGGAACCTGTGATAATAACATTCTACTAGGAATTTTGGATTCATGGTAAAGTGACAAGAATTATATTGCAAAGTCTAATTATGGTAATTCCCTAGACTGGGAAATCTAATTAGAATGTACCAGTCATCATCTCAGATCACTCATTAGCAGTGACAAAAAATTTAAATAAAGCTTTCCATATATGCTGAAAAATTGGACATGGTAATTATGGAAGCCTTTTAATTCAGACATAGCGGATTTTGTAAAATGCAGAGAAATACACCCAATGACCAAAAGAAACTGTTAGAGGCCTTCTCTGGCAAAAATACAAAGTATGTGTCTTGATGAGAAAATTGAATACAGCAAATAACTTCTATTCATATAGTAACCTGAAATGCCACATGCACCACATGCTGCAGTACAGCTGAGTGGCCATTCTACACAGCAGCTACAACACTGAGAATAAATATGGTCCAAGAATTTTTAAATAACATAATCTCTCTCTTATCCCATCACAACCTTTTTAGGCTAAGCAAGGACCACCTGTTGGCTGTACAGCCTCTGCTCTTTGAACCTACACCTAGACCTGGTGAATCTCCATTCCATTTTGCCACTGCATTAGTGAGAGATGGACTGGTATGATTAAAGTGTTTGCAGCAGACTAAAAGCATCTGGACTTTGCCCTGTCTCATGTACAGCATTTTCTTCTTGGTTGTTGTTTTTAGGTTTGTTGTTGTTGTTGGTTTGGTTTTTTGGTTTTGTTTTTTTATTTGTTCATTTGGGTTTTGTTTGTTTGGGGTTTTTTTTGTTTCAGTTAGTTTGTGGGGTTTTGTTGGTTTCTTTCTGTTTTCCTGTTTTAACTACAGAATTTTTAATTTGTGGTGAAGTATATGTGATAATGGTGACCAGAACAGACTCATCTCTACTGGCCACCACTAACATTTAAAGCTGAAAATTTTTACTGAGAATCTCTCTTAAAGCTCTACAAATAAACACCAGTATTCTTGGGGCCAACAGAGGAGGAGAACTTTAACAGGAATATTAAGGTCCCTTCAAATAAATTTCCCTACACCTGTCTAATTCTGGCCTGAATTTGTGGAATTATATCTGGATCCCAACATGTCTGTTTGCAGAGCAAAATCAAAATATGTCCTCTAGAAATGGCTTCAATCATCTTCCCTGATTTTTTAAACGTTGAAAAACAAAGATTGATGTGAGGTGTAAATGGAAATATATATATGCAAATATTGGAAGAAAAAGCAAATCAAGGGTTAAGACAGTGACATGCAATGTTAACAAAAAACACTGTTCCAGCAATAAATTTGAAAAATGTGTTTTTTCTACCAAAACTGGAAAGCCTACAATCTATAAGGCCAGAGCACAGGGAACTTGTTGGCAGAAGGATTTGTTTGTACTGTGACAACAGGAGGTTGAAAACAAAGCTACAGCACAACACACACACCATTATTTCTTCTGTTTGACCAAAAGGATGACAGGCTGGAACCATAAAGATTTTTGTGTTCCAGAGAAAAATGACTGGCAACCTTGACTAATATATATGGAGGCTTAGATAAGCTAAGTTCTAATGCAAAAGAATCACTTAAGCACCTGCTGGCATCTAAAAAGTATAAAAAGATTAACAGAAAAAACTAGTTTCTGATCACTAATCAAAAATAACACAAGAGATGTGATGTGGGCTCAGTATCTGGGTATAAAATGGTACTGGCTCAACTGCTAGATTGAATTCCCAGCTTGCAAAGATGGGAGTGTGACAATATGAGTAAGTGAAATCACATAGAAACTTTTCAAAATAAATGTCACCTTCTTCCTCCATATATTCTTACAATCAGTTTTGTTACACTGCTTCCTACACTGACTCCCAGAAACCCAAAATGAAAATAAAAATCTGGTCCATGGTCTCATCACTGACATTTTAAAAGTGTATTTTGTGCAAGATTCTGTAAAATATTGAACAAATTAGTGGTATTGTCTCTGAGTTCTGTATTCAGCTTTGAGATTTATATATATTTAATCCATAAGTGACTTTCAGGGACTTTTTCATTTATTACAGTGTTTCCTTACTTTTCATAAAAGAGAAAATATTAAACGCAAAATATAAAAGCAAGATCTTAGCAGGAAACTAAAAGCCCTATCAATTCCACTTTTTAAAAAAAATTGGCAAAAACCAGTGTGCAATTTCGGATAATTACATGTAATCCTTAGTAATCCTCCGCAGACAGCGTGAACTGGCAGTCATTAGTATGCTTTGAGCCTATTATTTTGCATACACACCAGGCTATGCAGGATGTTAGTGTCCTTGCTGACTCTCTGACTAAAACATGGGAAATAAAGGAGGATCAAATCATTTCAAAACTTCAGTTGAGATCTGGGAGAAAAAAAATATAGTGAGTACCATGAAGCAACAGCTTTTTTTCATCTCAAAGACTCAAGTAAAAATAAAATGCAGAAGTCTGTTTTGGGCGACTTCTTATCTATTTCAAATCCAATGGGTAATTGAGTACTTGATGTTCTGACAGCTGTAAAAGAAATAAATTCAGTCCAATATACTGGATTCTGTTTAGGGATTAGGGTTTTTTTTCACCTTTCTTGAAAATCGAAAAAATGTTCAAAATAAGAGGGAGGGTATTGTCTCAAGCCCACACATTTTAAAAAGAAAATTTTGAAGGTATTACTACACCATTCTGCATTTATTTTTTCATGCCTGTTATCAAAAACCTTGTGATCCAGGCTCTCATCTGGGAAGAGGAGGTAGGTGAAAACCACATTCTGAATTAATAAGCATTCAATTAATACAAACTGAAAAAGCTTCACACTCCAGGCTGCTCTATAACTTGCTGACCAAAGCATTTTGCTGCGAGAGGGAAAATTTCTGTTGAAGTTTGTGTTCTGAGCTAGGAAGAGACAGAACTCTACAGTGGCCTGTCCCTTCAAACAAACTTCCCTACCCCTGTCTAATTCTGCCATGAATTTATGAAATTACACCTGAATCCCAACACGTCTGCTTGCAGAGCAAAATCAGAATATGTCATCTAGAAATGGCAGTAATCACCTCCTCTGATTTCTTAAGCATTTCATTTATTGTTTTTCAGCTGAAAGTATACAATCCAAATTTGTGGGTAGTTTCAGGTAGTAGAAAAAGTTTGGTAAGTTCTTTCCAAACCAAAAGGAAATAAAAAAACCTTTTTATCACAATGTGTTGTATACTTCAGAAAGCCAAAATTTCCTAACACAAACTAAAACATATTTTAAATGCTAAAATACTCTCAAATGTAGAAGTACAATACTGCAGAATTCTTTTCAGGTCAATCTTTTCACCCAACCAACATCACTCTTGAAGGCATTGTAACCATTCTATTCTAACATATTAAACCTTGACAAATCCTTCCATATCCTGTTAAGTAGTCAGAGTAGTGCTTTGGCATGATTTTGGCCTGATCAAACCAGTATTCTCCCAGATGTGGCTTGAAGTTTGTATTAAAGCAAAGAGTATTTTCAGTTACTAGTTTGAATGCAGATGCCATATTTTAAAGAGTATGAAAGTTTAGTAATGGCTAATTAGCTATGGCTTATTTGTGTTGGTTGGCCTCACAAGACAGGGTCTTGACAGTGTTTAATTTACTGCTTCTGATGTAGCTGTGTCCTGGTTTCTCAGAACATGCCTTTTCTTTTTTTCCTTTTCCTTTTTTTTCTTTTTTTCTTTTTTAT
>VZDJ01000141.1:6112641-6182493 GCA_008694505.1 Cyanoderma ruficeps
ATATTATATATTATATATTATATTTTATATTTTATATATTATATATTATATATTATATATTATTTTTTAATTTTTATTTTTTATATTTCTATGATATCATTTATCAGCACAAGTAAGGGAAACACAAAGATTAAAAAAAAACAACCCTCTGGAAGTGGATTGTTACAGCTTAAACAAAAGAAGAGTGACAAAGAATGAAACAAAAGATGGAATGTCTTTGTATTTTGAGGAAGGAAAGTGATAAAACTCATTTTAAAAAACTCTAAAAATGAGACCCTCACCAGCACACAAATAATTTGAAGTATTAGAAATTTTCAACATGATTTCATTTTTATTTTGATTTTTTTGCAGCGATAATCTGAAAGTGATGGAAAGTGAACTTTAATTGTCTGTTCTCAAATAACATATTGGCTCTGTCTAATTAGGCAAAACTGAATGTGCTCATAAAATCACAAATTTCTTGTCTCAACTCCCACTATGTGTTACAACAATTAAGAAACATGTGCAGCAGTAAAGATGCAACTTAAAAGGAAAAACAACAGTAGAATAAACTACTAACCTTTGATTTCATGTCCCACACCTTTTAAATGCTAGATGATGTCATAAAAAGACATTTATATGACAATATCCTCCAATTGCCCACTAACCTGCTTTATGAAACGCCTCTAGAAATTGCAACAACTGGCCTTTCCTGCCAACTAGGCTTTCATAAACCATATTTTAATAATCATATTTTGATTATACTGCTTTAATATATTTTTATTTGCTGACCTGCAGAAAAAGCAGTCATTCATTCATTGCAATGAAGGTATGTGGTCTTATTTGTGTGATTCAGCTGTGTTGCACCTTAGAAATTTAAGCCACTCTGACTATATTTAGGCTTTCCTTTAAATTTTCACTCAGAAACAGAAGACACGTGTCTGGCGCACATATAATTTGTGTCTCATGAACTTGCTAATTAAATTATACTTTCATTGACTTATGGTGCCTCACTGTGTTCTGACAAGGTAGATCATTTTGTGTTGTTCCTATGCCTAACTTTAAAATTACTAGATCTACTTATTATGGACTACCAGTTGTAATCAACCGAGTCTGATGTTCAATAAGCAGTTAAAAATAATTAATCCACATTACTCTGCATGCATATTATACCCAGGTGGGATATTTCAGTAATGGAGCTACTTATTTTATTTTCCTGTAAAATACTGGGTTTGTACTGCTGTAGGAATGACCTGACTTGTAATAATGGAAGTTCAAAACCGTAGTTCTCCATCAACTCAAAATGAACTTAATTGCCTGAGTTCTCAGTTCATTATCACCTTTAAAGCCCCGCAGTTCACAAATAACAATCCTTGGTTTATCGCAGCAAAACAAACAAATTATGTAGAAACAAACGAACAAAGGCACGGGAGGAGAAGGGGGCGGAAAGAAAAAAAACGCAACTCCAAAACGCAACAAAAACAGAACCAAAACACCTCTCGAAGTATCCACACTTACTCTGGTTTCTATAACATCTTGGACTACATTTTCCCCTCCCCGGGACGCGGCTGCCCGTAGGAGGTTGTCTACCCCCACCTAGTGGGCAATGTGTTCAATGGCCCGGCGAAAAGGCTCCGCCGAAATCCAGCCACAGAACTCCCGCGGCAATTGTTGCTGTTACACGCAAATAATCAACACCATTTACGGCACCTGCGGGGATTAAATAACTGAGACCCACGGGTTCTGCTGATAGCTGTGATCTGGAATGGACTTTGGTGGTAGCGAGCACATTTCTGCACACTATAGATGGTATTTCAGCTTTGTGAAACTCAGAGCCTCATGCAGGCTTTCTCCTGAAAGAATCTCACTTCCACTTATATCTATACATATTTTTCACAAGCTGTGTGATTGAAGGAGAATGACAGAAAAAAAAAATTCTATAAATAATACCCTTTGAGGATTGTTTGCTTCTTTCTCTCATCAAAATTCAGACCAGAATAGCAGAACCTACCTTATCTCAGTGATTACCTTTCATTTGGTCTGGTGAATGAAAAGAAAAATCTGCAGTACAAATTAGTCAGGGTTTAAAAAGAGCCTTTTCCTATTAAAGTGAGTGCAATCTGCATTATAGAATCACAATCAGGAAACTGTGGAGATACAGAAATCTTTGAATTTCTATATTTTATCTCCTCAAGCTGAAGGTGAGTTCACCCACTTTGAATACACAGGGTAAAGCACGCCTTCAAGGAACTGAGCAGTTCTTATTCTCTTTGAAATAACAATAAGGAGAGAAATGGAGATAATGTTCGCTGGTTCTACATTGCCTTGAGAACACTTTTCGAGCAAGTAAGACTCAGATTTAGTTTTCTCTTTGTTCACTGAGAGTTTTAAACTCATTTGACAGGGTCACTTGTCTTTCACTTGCTCTCCTTCTGGATTTCTGAATAAAGTATTCCTGACTGAAGAGCAGCACAGCCTCAAAAAGCAGAGTGACGAGGACATGGAACACCCAGGAAACTAATGATCTTGGTATTAATGACCGTATCTAGTCTATTAAATTAGGCAGAACTAGGACATGGGGTTTAATACTGGCAATTTCTTAGTGTTTTATCATCAGCCTGCTTTCAGCATGGTTTTTGGCCCATACCAGCCCTTATCATACTGGCACTTTCCTAGGCACCGTCCTAGACACAGCCAGACCAGGGTTTGTTACAGTTAAACAGCATGAATGGAACCCCAAAGAGAGTGTCACCATAAGGACATGAGTTATGTCACACCACTTACCCTGAGGGACCTAGTGCGTTCTATTTATTGGTTTAGAACAGAGGGAGGAGATGAAAGGCCAGATCTTCCCAGGTTAAGGAGAACTGTACCAAGAACTGTGATGCCTGCAGTGCGCTCCTGTCACTGAACTATTTTCCTGAAAGGCAGAATTTTTACCCACTTGTATTTTGAAGGAAAAGCATGACCTGTTCATATGAGCTGAAATGGAAGCTGAAAACCCTAAATCCCAGCTGCACAGAATCTGCTACGCAAGATCCCGCAGAAAGGCACTTCAGATGCACCTCTGTCTTTGTTATAAATGAGGTGAGCCAAATTGTAATAATAAAAAATAAAATTTATTTTCTCATGACAGCGAGTACAGAACGAATCAGAAAAAAATCACAGCCACGATAAAGATCAATTCGATCCCAGGAATCAAACGGGGTGAACGCGAGACAGGCCTCTAGCGCACCTGCCTCCCCTTCCTTCACCAAAATCCCACCACCAAAGGTCCAGTTTTTATACATTTTATTTCCCCCGAGGCAGGTTTTCCTTTATCCAGTTGTCCGAGTATTGATATTCATCTGCCTTCTTTTGGGATTCTGATTTTTTCTGAGTGGGTTTTCAGGGGAAACAGAAGAAATGTCTGACCCTATTCAGTCTCTCCGGCAGATGTTTCCGTCCTTAGGCATACTTGCTGGCCTATCCCCGGAGGAGCCACATCCATTCATGTGTTGATCTCCTAAATCTTCCCCCGATCTGCCCCATCCTCTCCGACTCCTTTGGTGAACTGTTTTCCCTGCTTTTGAATCATGTTATTTTTCGGGCACAAATTAATACACGGAGGTTATTCACAACAATCTTTGATGCTTTTTGTTCTAAGATGTTAAGAAAAGAGTCCCAGAATTCAACATTCTGTGCAGCTTTCTCTGCATCAGCCTCTGTCTAATTGCATTTCTTCCTGGAGGGGCAGGTACAGGGATATGTGTTGGAAAACTGAATTATAGTCTCAGAGTTAGGTGCTTGACTCACAGACCTTTTAACTCAAAGTATCATGAAATCTAAACCTACTTGGTCAGCTGACTATGGATATTTTGAGAATAAGGCCAAGATATAATCTTGAAGACTTAGTGGTGATAATACGAAGGTTTTCAATGCATTAAAAAAAAAATTAGATGCTATTATCTGCTTTTATATTAAGTGTCTTAAAGCTTAAAATAGCAGGTGCATATTCCCAGTTCTAATGGATAGGTCTTAATTTCTGATACAGGAAATAAATTTAAAAGATCAACAAAGAGTTTAAGCCTTTAACATTTTTTAATTTTTATTTATAATTTTTCATCATTTCATCCCATTTTTTCCCTTCAAGTTTACTAGAAAACTGAAAGAAAGTTTCCAGCCATGTAGAAAGGGATAAATAGTCTGTGGTAATGGGTGTTCAGGTTGATGAACAATATTGTAAATGTAGAGCATACTTAGATAAGAGAAGGGAAAAAAAAAATTATTAGAATATCAGTTGTATTTAATCTATTTTTCATTATGCCTGTATTTGTAATAGATACACAGGAGAATAAATACACATTTTATACACATTTTTAATGCTATTATATTATCATTACACATTTGCTTTACATTTTCATGGCTTTAAAAATTTCACCCTTGCCAGCTATGCCAGGATTCTGCTCTGGAATTCTGCCCATCCATTCTAACAGACAGTTTCAGCTTGCACCTGAAACATGCCTTCGATATAAATAGGCTTTGTTATTTTTCTGTCACTGTTAAAAAAAAATAAATAATAAAGACCAAGTCTAAAAATAGTTCCTAAGGATTTTTTGGCTACAAAAAAGGTATATCCCTGTTCAGCCTACAGGATGTATATTCTCAGGAGATTATGGGAAATGTTCATTGGTGGAAGGCTATCATAAAAGACCTAAGTAAAATTTTCACTAAATACCTTTTCCTCTGTTTGTTTTAAGGAAAATGCATCCTCAAATGCCTAATTATACTCGAGATGGAGTCTCTGACCTTTACAATTGCAATTCATGTAACACTTGAGGTTTAACCCACTGATCATTAGTAGATGTCATATACAATTCTATAATGTGTGTTATTTGAAATTTGTTGAGACTTTGACAGCAAAGTCAATCAAAATAATTTAAATGTATTAATGCAAAGGATCTTCAAAAATTACTTAGGAATTTATTTTTAAATGACAAAATCTCATATATAATCTGTTGATATATTCTGACACAGTGAAAAAACGTCAGGAGTTCTTTTTAATATGGTGTATGTAAACACTACATTCAGGCTAAAAGATACTGAGGCTTTTTCATGAGGCTCTCGTCAAACTGCAGACCATTGGTTGGATGCCATGAAATGATACATGTTTCCATCGAGAAATGCTGAGTACCCTTTCTTATCAAGGGGAAAAGAAACTTTGCCAAGAAAAAGATTCTAATTTTAGTAACAATAAAGTACCTCTAGATTGATTCAACGATCCTGCAGTATGTAACGAATTAGAAGTTCTCCATTTCAATTTGTCCTTTTAGTCATACATTAGCATGCATTTCAAGAAATTGAATTCTTTTGCCATACAGTCTTTAAGGAAAGGGAGTTTTGGCTTAAAAAACAACATGTAATATAAAAAATTTTGACCATGCTAATCACTTATTGACCTAACAGTCATTGTTTGAGACAATGGCATATACTTGAAAAGTAGAACTCAATATAACATATAGGATCATGAGAACAGAGATTAGGAGACTTTGCCTAATGAGGGCTAATGCTGAATAATATTTAATAAGGACTTGGGGATTTGCTGCATAGACACGTAACTCGGAGCTTATTAAATTTCACTTTCTGAATGTTTTATCTTACTATAGGTTTGCTAGGAAAGAAGTAGTATAATTCTTATAATCAGTCAAGAGCACTCAAGATTGAAAGCTCTGTACCTGTCATATGGAAAAAAAAAACAAACCCAAACCAGAAAGAAACACCCATTTTAAAAAAATACATGTAACTCTCCATACTTGTTTGAAAAATCAGTAATACAGGAGTTTTGTGTGCCCAAGTCTTTCCCTGTTCCTCCAGATTCCTACATCCCTAAAACAATGTCACAGTCAGCTGCAGGCTCTCTTCTTTCTGGCAGGAAAAAGACTAGTTTGATTTCCTGCCTAAAGAAAATCACTGCTGGAAAGCTTACCATAACAATGGAGCTTAAAAAAAAAAAGCCAAGTGCATCACCACAGCCGATTAAAGAGGAGTTTTTCTTCTATAAGTGTGTTAACTTGCTTTTGTAGCTGTTCTGCAGAAGCAGAGGATAGTGAGGTGAAAACATTCAATATGAGGAAGAAAGGCAAGGTGCCATGTTATCGGGGATAACATTAGGAACACTTCTTGCAAATATGACCAGTTAGGTTCCCTGTGCTGCATTTACTGACTAGCTGAGTGACAATAACTCGAGGAAAAGATATGCCCATCTCCTGTGTACCTCTAAAGAGATGCCAGGGGAGAGGAGACAGGTTTTGACCTGGATGGCTTCCACCAGGAGAGCAGGGAGCTGTGTGCTGTAGGACACTCTTTAGGGTACAAAACATCCAGGAAGAAGCTGCAGTGACTCCAAGGACTCTGGAAGTAGAGGACTGGATGAAACAGAGAGGACAGATCTGTTATTTCAGTTCTGATAACCTATCTAGGTCTTCCTACCTGATAACAAAATAACAAAGAAATTTAGACAGTATCAAATTAAATCAAAACCATGTATATAATCTTGTGTGTAAATAACGTGCTTTCAGAGCCGAAACCTTTTTCTTATCAATAAAAACCTGTTCCCTCTGTGGTAAATCTTCAATTTCTGCAAGCAAAAACATGGAGAATCTGCTGCACCTGTGTTGCTGGGGTTAACTGGGACACTAACACATACCAGAGTTATATTCAACAGGGGCAGTAATGTCGCACCAGAGAAACCAGGATATTCTCTTTGAACAGATATGAGTCAGATATGAGTCAAAAGTCAGTAAGTTTCAGCTGGTACCCCACAAGACACCTGAACAAGTATGGCATATGCACTTTAAACAGACAGAAATTAGATGTTTTTTCTTGACAAGTATCTGGAGCAGATACTTCTGACCTGGCAATGGCACTACAACCAGAGTCCATCAGGAGCCTTTTGTCCTGAATGTGTCAAGTACTGTCACACTTGCCCCCATCATCCCTGCCCTATTTTTCAATCCTGATCTTTATATAACTTAGTGATTTTTAGCTCTTTTTAATGGGAACCAACAAAGTGACACTAATATTTTTGTTTGCACTAGCCTCTGATATGTTCTGGAAACTCTAATTAAGATTTTCGAGAGTTCCCACAGTTGTGGTTTGTGTGTATGTCTCATGTTAAACTGCACACTGCTTCTAATATTTCTCAATTTTCATAGTTAATTTTAACATTCAGATTTTCCATCTTTTTTTTCCATATATATATATATATATATATATATACACACACACATATATATATATGTATACACACACTAGGGATACATGGAGTATAGGTGTAGGGGAGGATATGTTAGTTTTAGACTACATTGAGGCTAACATAGAATCCATCAGTATAAGGGTATCTTCTTTCCACATTGCTGCTTGGAGCTTGGGACTTATGTCTCCATGCTCCATAAATTATCTTTATCCACATGCATTTGACAAGTCATATATCCAGAAATAAGTATGTAGATTTAAAAAAAAAAGAAAAGAAAAAAAGAAGCTGATGAGTTATTGTAAAACTAAATAGTTATTCCCTTATTTGTTAAGAAGAGAAAAATATTCAGTGCTGAGTGCTCTGCATGTCCAAGTACAGCACACTACTTATTTCCAGTGTTAAATAAGTATGATGCATCAGCTCACTCACACGACCCTTCTCAGCTGTTTTGATGTTGTGATTTCCATCCATGAAGTGATATAACTCCCTATTTAAGTCACCTATGAATCTTCTCATGAAGGTTTATATTTGTAAAATCATGATCACTAACTATTAGTAGAAGCAAGGGTGAACCTAGAATGTCTTAGGATGTCTTCAGAAGATCAAGTAATTTTAAAAACATGCTGCTGCAGCTAAAGATAGACCACCCACGTCCTGCATTTTTTTCTCAGCCATGCTTACCTCCCAGCCCTCGTCTCCTGAAAAAAAAAAAAGGAAAAAGAAGAAGATGTCAGTGTAAGGAAAGCAACAGAAAGACACAGTCAGAGTACAAATTAACTGGGAAAGAGTTAGGTGGACACTTCCATGCCTGCTCCAGGGCAGGATTATGATAGCTCAATCCGGTTGTTCCAGGGTTTTATGTGAAGCTATATGAAATTCAAGATAAGAAACTTTTAAGGGAGTATTTCATTATTTTAAATGTACTACTTTTGTAAAATGCCTTCTCATGACATTTCCTTCAGTTTTCTGTTTGCAGTCAGAGCCAGGGCCTCCTGGAAGGTCACCAGGCAGTGCCACTTCCAGGGGCAGGGCAGCCAGGGGGCACTGGGCACCTCACTGGGGATGGGGACAGGTAAAGGTCAGGCTGGGACACGGGCTCATGAGTGTGCCTGGCTTAGGGGGCTTGTGGTCAGGCAGGACAGAGCAGGAGACAGGTCCTGCTGTGGCATGGGAAGGGTGGCCAAGGACAGCAAGAGCTAGCAGTGTGCTTGGATACCCTCATAATCAACAGCTTTACCTGCAGAAAATGTTCAATGGGTGAAGTGTTCAATGGGTGAAATTACAGCCTAAGAGGAAGAACCAGGAGTGTAAGCAGGCCAGAACTGAAACCTTCTGTGGGTCTCCTCACATATGAGCTGAATTCAGCTTTCCACCAGTGAGGGCTTTATGAAGAAATGCATTCACACAATCTTTCTTGCTAAAATAAATTATGAAATTAAATGTTGAAGATACATCATCAATATTCTCTTTAATATTTCTCCTTTAGGCATTAGGTATAATGGAATAAAAATTTAAACAGATCTTGCTGCTTGTGGAAAGTCTGTGGAAGGTTACTTGCTCTTGGGTTAAATTCACAAGCTTCTAGGCAGAGACATCAGGAAAAGCCTTGCATGAGCACTTGTGGAGAGCCCTTGTGCCAACTGCCTCTGTGGGCACTTGCAGCCTTTGGACTTTGGCTGGTGAACTGAGGTAAGTAACCTGGTGCTGAACAAAATGGGTGACCATGCATCCTGGAGCCCACAGCCCCTCTGTGTGACTCAGACTACCCACCTCCCTCTTCCTTCTTTTCCACAACAGGAAGAATTTTTTTTCTCTCTGGTAGCTTGGTCCTGCAGTATTTGGAGGTGTTGCCTGCTCAGGGCTGAACTACTGTCACCATCTATACAGAGGGTACTGCATAGATTGATTTTAAAATAATGTATGCATTTATTTGGTTATAAATATTGAAGGAGAGGGGAGAAATCTAGGGGCAGAGTTATAGGTTGGGCAGGTTTTTCTTTTTTATAACTATTTGGATAGGAATGGAAAAGAAAAAAAAGTGAAAAAAGATGCCCACCCAGAGGGAAGATGGAAAAGAGAAGGCAAAGAGCAAATAAAGTATTAGGCTATGAGTTTCTCCTCTGCCTTTTCTCACAGAAAGGGAGCCAGATGAGGTAATGTGAAAAGCAGCAGCACCAACTAACCATAAAAGAAAAAGATCTGGCTTTAGCTTGACCTGAAAATAATGATAGGTGATGTAGACAGAGTTTAAGGCACAGAAACAGCAACGTCCTGGAGGTCTAATGTGAATTATCAGCATGGGGGGAAATGACATAGGGGAACATATACAAATAAAGAGCGTCAAGATTCTGTGGCAATGACAACTGTCTTGGAATGTGTCCAACAGCCTCCTTGGGGCTCAGTAAGTTCAAATAGTAAACCTTGCTGTGCCTGGACAGTCCAAGCAGACTCCCAGGGGTTCCTTGAATATATAAGACATAGAGAAAAAAACAGAAGCAATGGACAGTTCATATAAAATCACAGTCAAAACAAAATATCAGCATCTCTTCTCTAGATATATTACTCTTATGAGACAACAGTGGGCTGGTGTCCCAGTGCAGTTAATGTATACAAGAAGAGAGTGGAAGACACAAGTCAGATGCCTTTTCTGAATCACACAAAAACAAATTACAGAATCAGAATTGGTCTAGATAGCAGCATGAAACTAAGCACCATAATGGCTATTTTTCGTGTTAGAGTGGCTTCTCTCCTTCCTCTGTAAGGATTGTGTATATAGTCTGTGAGTCAGGAACTCATGCACTGGAATGTTCATTTGGGTCTTATCTGACATATTCACTAGAAAAGGTGGTGATTTCAATTAGGTGTTAGAACTGTCCAACTATTTATATGACAAGAATTGTTTTCCTTCACCATCCCACATTTCTTAGCCTTAACGCTGAATTACACGTAACATTACAGGTATTGGTATGTCTTCATCTCTCCTTGAAGAACTCTCTTCAAATAATTGAATTAATGTCTTGGGGGAATGCTGTAATTTCCAAATTGCTGGATGAAACATATTCAATTAATTCATTCTTCTTTTACCTTTAAATTTCTTACAAGAGCCCCACACCAAAGATTTTATTTTGAGTTCTGATGAAACAATGCTTTCAAAGGAAATGAAACAAAATTTTGCATCTCTCTGCATAATAAATAGAGCTTTTTGCTATATTTAAGAAAAAAAAAACAAACCATATGACAATTGTTCTTTAACTAACAAGTTGTGGATGTTTAAAAATAGCACACTGAATCAGAACAGAATGTTTGTTTTTAGAGCATCTGAAAGATACAGCAGGATGTGCAGTTTAGAATGTGTGCAGGTGTGAATAATTAAAACCCCACCACGTTTATGTGTCTTTGATTACACAATCATTCTCATAGCTACAAGTGATCCTAATCAGCTACTCTGAGAGGTGATGGGACTTTATAAATAGCATATAAAGCAAATTTTTGCAGCCTCTGTGTAGTTTGGATCTTTTCTTAGCATGCACATTGCTGAACAATTATAAAACTTTAACAATAGTCTTCACAGGTTTTCAGAACTTTTTTCCTCTCATTATATTAGAACCTTCAAAATAACTATCCTTTCAGGGTTAAATAGTTGTACAATAGTGATTTTCTTTCGTCCAAACTGATTCAAAGCACACATTGACATTTTAAATGTCTTAATGAAAATTTAATTGTAGCTAGCCAGTAGATATCCATTATTTCAATGAGCACAAAGGATCCATACCCAGTGAAGTGACCCTCTCTTTCATATTCTTTTAAAAACTAAAGGAAAAAAAACAACTAAACCTATGACACAGTTTTGTATGTCTTTACCTTGTCTAATCCAAAGAATGATGCCGCATTCACAAAACAAAGCTTCTTCATGAACAGTACACCACTGGTGACATGCTGTTGTACTCACAGACAATCAATTTTTAGACAGTTCTTTTCACCTTCCCTTAGTGTACCTGGTCTTGATTCTCCTACTGCTGCTTTAGTGAGGAATGACATGCTGATCCAATGGAAACTTCTGTGTTTCTAATGACCTTAAACTTACCAGTTTTGCAGGTGACGTTTTCTGTCCATCCGCTTCTCAGCTGTTTTTATTAATGCACCAGTATTTTGAGTGTCTCAATGAAATAAGGGATCCAATGTCCCAACTGCCTTATAAGTTGCTCGTGCCTCAATGAATTAAATAATCTCAACATGCACAAAGGACAGAGTAGTTAGAAAACTAAAAAGGTAGAAGCAGATAAGACCAAAATTACAGGTCTTTTATGGATCAATAGAAGTAGAATTTGGATCTCAGGATACCTATTTTGTGCCAGGTCCCATCAGTATTACAGTGTAAGCTGTCTACATTCAAGGCATTAGTCATGAGACCTAAGGGACAATAAAGTTTTCTGATATAGATTTACCACGTGGGAAATAGTTTAACAGGACAGGATCAACGGGAAAAATAATTTCTCTCCTTTCAAAAATCTGGAGTTATTTTTCACATCTTAAATTCTTCTTTTTAATAAAGTGGTAACAGGGGAATTTGGTAAACATTCACAATAGAACAAGACATTTGTATGGGAAAAAATCAGGCATCTTTAGGACTTGTAGATATTTTTCCGAACCAAAGAGACGTAATATTGTGTAAAGTTGTGAGGTTAAACATAAAGGTTTTGATTTGTTCCCCCAAAATCTAAAAGACAAAAATCTTGTTATTCAAGCTTTACACCAATCAAGGAATTTTCAACTATGGGTTTGCAAAACTCAACCCTAATTTAAATGTGAAGACTGGTTTTTATTCGACACCTAGAAATGAATTTACAAAAAGGAGGGAAATTTAAAGACTCTAATGCTGTGATAAAATTAAGTGTTATATAATCTGTTAATAAATTAATTTGACTTGCTACCAAAACTATTTAAGCATGAATTTTTGTGTTACTCATTTGATAATTCTGTGCTATAGTGCAGCAACTGTGAGGCAGCTGCTTTCCACGTTTCACTATATTATATGAATGTCATAAATTACATAATAATCTGACTGTTTGTCTGTGAGTTGTGAAGATAATGAGTCCCATTTGCATTAGCTCCAGTCCCACACAAGCATAAAATCTAAGCTAAGCACCAGAACTTCCAGTAAAACATCCATATGTCCAAATTGTTCCTTTATTTGTGCGCATAAAACTTCTTGGATATTAAAGGGAGGAAGATAGGTGATGAAGAAAATAAAAAAAAAGGCCCACAACAACCCATTTGCGCCACACTTCTGTGTGTATCACGTGTAAAAGTTTGGAACACAGCTGTATGAATTAGTACCTGTCCTTTTAATATTGTATGACAGTACCCTTCCTTCTTGAAGGGTTATGCAGCGCTTTTCTCAACAGTCTCCCATGTCTCCTTTCCTGTCTTCCTTAGCCAGTTAAGAAAATAATTACTATGAAGCCACAAGTGAAATATCGATCCTTGAAGTCCTTGCTCTGTCTTCATGTTCAGCTGTGCACAAATTCAGAGTTGTTTCACTCAAATTTATTTGCTTATTTTTGAACTCAATGAAACTCCATGAAATGATTCTTATTTTTCTTTCATATAGCATCAGCAATTATTTTTGCGTTCTAAGTCTCAAGAGAACTTACGAATTCCACATAAATCAGAAGTGTGACAAAAGAGCATAGCTGTTTCCTTTGAGTTGGTGTTCTGGGTTTAGAGATTGTCAGCAGCTAACTATAAGCATTTAATATTGAACAAAATAACTCTGGTTTTCATTAAAGAAAGAGATTAGTCTCTTTTAGGGCAATAAAAAGACAAGATATTCATGCCATGTCCAGTTAAAACTGCTTTCAAAGGACTATGCCACAAGTATATAATGTTCATCAATATTTTAATAGACAATAAAATAAAAGATATTCACATCACTGGCAAAAAGTTATGTCTTATATCAGAAGATAAGAATGGTAATTTAACAGAACTGTTAGAAATAAAGTTTGTCTTTTCATGTATTTCAGTAACACTACTCTTTGAGTTCAGGAAAATTTGAAGTTTGGGTTGTGGATTTTTGCATACCTTCTAAAAAATATAGAACATTATCTAACAATTCTATGAAAGTTCTAGAGAAAAGGTAATAGTTATTTCCTAGCTGTTCCCTCAACTTTCAAATAACTAGTACAGAATTAGTTTATTAAATACTTATATGTAGACAACATAAGTGATAATTAAAACAAAAATATTAGAAATAATTGCAGTCACATCACAGGGTTTAAATAGAGCAAATTAAATTTTCCCATGAATGTATACCTTAAAGAATTTTTTTTTGTCTAAATTTCTTAAAATCCACTTTCTTTTAAATTCTACTTTCTTATATAATGCCTGTTTAACCAGAAATAATGCAAACACCAGAACTATTTGTGTTGGAAAACCAAGAGCATTATTCTAATAGAAGGAAGTAGAAAAATAAAATTAAAATGGGGGTGTGATGGTTTCACCTGGGGTAGAGTAGTTTTTTTTTCACAGTGGCTCATAGGTGACTGTGTTTCAAGTTGTGCTGAACACAGGGTTGATAACACAGCGATGTTTTTGTTATTGCTGAGCAGGGCTTACACTGAACCAAGACCTGTTCTGCTTCTTGTACTGCCAGGCTGGGGAGGGGGCTGGGTGTGCTTGGAAGGAGACACAGCCGGGACAGGTGACCCAAACTGACCAAAGGGACATTCCAGACCATGTGACATCATGCTCAGTAGGTAAAGTGGGGGAAGAAGGAAGGAGAAGGGGACATTTGGAGTGATGGCTTTGTCTTCCCACGTCACTGTTCCATACAATGGGGCCCTGCTCTCCTGGGGATGGCTGAACCCTTGCCTGCCCATGGGTAGCAGAGAGTTCATTCTTTGTTTTGCTTTGCTTGTGTGCACGGCTTTTTTTCCCCCTATTAACCTGTCTTTATCTCAACCTATCAACCTATCTCAATCCAGAGACAGTGTGGGCCTTGCTACCTTTTACCCTTCTGATTCTCTCCCTGCTCCTGCTGGTGGGGGAGTGAGCCAATGACTACATGGAGCTTGGTTGCTGGCAGGGTGGGTGGAATCTTAAAAATAGACTTAGGGGTTTGGTGTTTTTTTTTTTCCTAGAAAAAGAATAACAAACCTATTTCTCTTAATGCTTTCTGTTTTTTGTTTTTTTTTTTTAATTTGCTTTTTCACATGAAAAATAATTAATGATTTTCAAGCTGTCTTAGTCCAACTCTCTGCTAAGCTGATCTGTCTAGATCAGGAAATACTATCTTAAGGAAAATGTTGTGATAACCTCGCTGAGTTTAGCCACTGTGCTTTGTATGGATGCCCAAGAAGTTTGCTGCTCTGCCCCTTGAAATCATATTCAGATGTAGAATCAGTTGAAACAGCAGCTTCATACACTAGTTTTAGAATTCAAATCCTAGAATTATCTTGGAGTATAATGGTTGCCTGTATTTCCAAAAACTATACTCATGAATTTCATATGATTTATTGCTTCTGTCAGTGAGAATGTACTTATATTACCCCAACTCTTGTGGATTCCACAATCACACTGTCTGAACATAACCCAACAGAGAATTAGAAAATGTTGGAGCACTAGTAATGAATTATCTAAATAAATACCTTCAGCTGCCACTCCAGAAGGATGTGGGATGTGTAAATTCCAAGCAGATGTCTTGAATAACCCAGAGTATGTAAAATAGCCTATGTTTAGACAACTCATTCTGTCCTCACTAGATTGAGAATGATACACACCATATCAGAAAGCAAACACCAAGACAGTTTCCACAAGTCCTATTTTATCCAGAAGACTTTGGTTAGACAATTAAAATTTTAAGAATTTAAGGCTCCAATATCTTTTGCTGTCTAGGGAAGTCACACCCCAACATTTTCTACATATAATAACCATTCCACCAAGAAATAAGCCTGGGACTAAAAAGCCTCCTTCTATTACTCCTATAGAACCTCTACCATATTTGTGTGAATGAGATAAATATTTCCTGGGGGAAAAAAAAAAGAGAGAATTTAGAGATGGACCAAGTATCCATTCAATCCTTCTTTATGCCAATGAATATTTCATTAACCTTACAATACAGTGACTCCACGGAAGAGACTGAAGTACATGCAGTCAGTACAGCTACAGTAGTCTAGCCCTGAAATGAGTTACAGCTTTCCTAATTTGAAGACAGGTTCCCTCAGGGAGCATCAACCAAAAGTGAGATGCTTACTAAAATGAAACTGTGGGGAAGTAGGGTTCTAGCATAAATCCTTTTCTGGGACTGTCTTTAGCCTGAGAAGATCTCACCTGGTTTGGATGTTTATCTCCCTCTGCAGGGTCATGGAGATTACTCAAGTCAGTGTTTTAATAGGAATTCTCATGTAGCAAACATTATTGAGTTAGTCACAAGTGTACGAAGATGAAGGAAAAAGTCAACATGTTTTCTACCACCTGTCATCATTATCTTCTGTTGCTTCTGATAGACTCTAAAGTAAAGGCAAACACATTATATAATTTACAGTTACAAAAGTAGATTAGCTACATCAGCTACTTTACTTTTATCTACATCTGGTATCACTCATCACAGGCAATCCATGTGTAAGTGAAACAGTATTTAACAGCTCATCTTTAGTAGGAAAGCGTGCTGCTACCACTATAAGTTTTTCCTTATTGCATAATAAACTCACATGTGTAGTCTTCATACAGTCTTTCACTCTGCAGAGAACAAATTAAGCAGAGCTTGCAGCTGTTTTCATATTAAAAAAAAAAAGTCATAGACTACCATTAACGGAAAAGGAGATAAATAAAATCCAAATCCGATTTATGTTATAAATTTAATGTTACTATTTTTAAAGAACCATTCACACAACAAAAAGAAGCACACACTGAAAATACCCATCCTAAGATTCCCAATGCATCTCTAACATACAAATCCAAGCCAAAGTCAAATCTCTTGCTGGGAGAGCTTACAGCAGGATGGAATTTAGATCATTTCATTCATTACAGTTTGGGAAAATGGTTGCTATACTGGGAACCCACTACCAAGGGCCAAATGAAACATTAACATGATTCCCTCCTGTGGGCACATCAAATCATAAAGATACTGACAACTTTGTGACAAGACCAGTTGTCACGGGTACACATGAATGGCAGCCATGTCCTTTGCCAGCCATTGGCAGACTTCCAGAGTCAGTGTGGGCCTTGCTACTTCTTTGTCATGCATAACCCTGGGTGATGTACAGGTTACATCTGCATCAACAAGCTCCCCAGAGGGAGCAGATCCACACAGAGGAGCAGCTGGTGCTAAGGATCCAGTGTGTACAACGCATTACAGGAAATTTTACTTCTGACTAGCTGATTTGTGCACTGAGCAGTCAGCTGGGCACAAAGTACATTAGGCAGCTCCCAAAGTGAATAATCTATCTTAGTTTCAGCAGAAGGAAGTCTAAATTATATGTCCAAGATCTTCTTGTGTCACAAATGAAAGCAAATACATGGTCTCGATCCAAACTCCAGTGCTACTCTAAAGCTACTCTGTCTTTCAGCAGAGGCATCTCTTTTATTGGCATGCAGGGAAAGTTGTATCTCTACAGCTCCCCTCCCCCTGCCCTGTTAATGCTAAGGTCCTAAGGCAGATCATTTTGCAGCAACCGACTTCATGAGCGCTTCTCATAGAAAAGGGAACTTTTTATAGGAAGGGATAGTTCTGGGCTATTGAATCCAGTCCTTTAAAAGCTATTACATCACAAGTTACTTGTTAATGAATCAAATACCATTTATGAATTGCTTTTTGTCCTGCAAATTCTCCTTGGAAATCTGAGGTACTGGATAACTTAATTAATCTAGTACAACCACTGTCCACTAATGAAATCAGCTANCTTTTCTATCTTTTCTAGACTTTTGCTAACCAGATTTACATATTGTACTTTGTGCTTACACACTTGACTTTTGGGGACTCTAGATCATCATGGCAGTTGTTCGCCATCATTGAGGTTAAATTTACTCTTCTTCAACACGGGTGACTTGAATGACAAAACTGCTCACAGTATCTGTTAAATTGTAGACTCTGTAATTTGTTTAAAATCTCCCAAAACTAACTTGAAGTATTTAGACTGACATTATCCAGCATCACATTCCCATTTTCACAGCCAAATGATACATGCTCATAGTTGATCTGTAATCAATTAATGTGAAAAGTTCTTTCCCTTCCATAGTAAATTCCAACTGCTGATATTTTCAGAGTAATGCTTGGATTGTTATTATTAGTTCCTAAGAGTCTTCTGAAATTCTTACCACTAAATTGCATTCATAAGCATTAGACAATTTTTCAATTTCTTTTGATAGTCTGTTAAGCTTTTATTGTAGTGGTCTCTGAATTTTAGAATATTTTAGCAAATTAGCAATAAATTGCTTCACTGATGTTAATATTTATCCTATTTTGAACCTTAAGGAGTTCTGACAGTAATATAATGTTCCTAATATGACTGTCTATTTGATTTTTTTTCATTTTAGCTAGTTCGTTTTTATGCATTTTTCTGATTTAATTAAAGATTGTATTCATCTCTGCTATGGAACTGATATTTTACTAAAGGTCCAGAATCATGACATCTCCTGTGTTGCTTTGATTTAGAAAAAAAGTTTATTAAAGAAAATTACCAGGTTAATTTGCCAGTCACCAAGTCTACCAAGTAATGTTGCACCTTATTTCATCTGATTGAGCTGATGCATTATCATAATGTCCACAGCAGAAAAAATAATCAGTACTCACATAGTACTGTGAATTGTTTAAGAGCATTAGAAATAGATATTTTGACACATAAAAAGGAGAACACTTTTTTAGATATGTCAGACTTGAAAACGAAAAAAATTACCAAAAGGTAGTGTCAGCACTGAGAATGAAACAGGGTTTAATTTCTCTGTTTTGGAGACCCAGATTCACATTCAGTCTTTCCTTCTACAGATTATATAATGCAAAAAATTACTAATATATTTGCACTTCATGAATTTTGTGGTAACTTATGGAGTTGTGAGTGATCAGTATAAATTATATAAGTGACTGGGAATGCTTTTGGTAGAACATTTTGAACCCATATACTTTTATGCTGCCAGGATGAAGTGGGAAATAAAACAGAAATCATTAGACTTCATGAATACTTGCTAGTTGGTTTGAAAACAGCATCTGTCAAAACTTTTTTTTCCCCTCCATTTTGGTAGCGGGATTTCTAACAGAGCCAGAACCATGAAATTCTAATGTTATTCTATTCCTTTTTCTCTGAAATTGTCTCTGAACAGGTATGAATATTTATACAACAGCAAGAGCTGAAAGTTTTTCTGTTTAAGAGTGGACCTAAAAAGCTTTATTCCTCTTAAGAGAAGATTCTCTATTAAAAAACTCCCATAGATAAAACAGTAATTTTATAATATTCTACTAAGCCATTCCCACATGGTTTCTTTTTATAGATATTAACTGGGACTATGAACATGTAAGGTTTTAAGAATTCACCTTCTACATTTCAGCCCAGCAAAATATTTTATATGTTACAAGCAATCATAATTTCATTATGTTATAATTTAGGAAAGAACATTTCACACATGTATCTTTCATCTTTGGCTCTCTTTAGGATGCATTTTTCTCCTTCTATTTTCCCTTTTCTTCCCAGTAAATAGTACTCTGAGAGTTTGTTCAGCAGATTTATTGACTTCAGACACAAGTTCATTTTGCTGCACATCTTCAAGAGAAGTCTGACTCAATCTTCACTATACTCTGTCATTAAAGTGTTAAAGATTAGCACTAGGATCCTTATTTAGCTGTCTCTTTTTCAGATTTAGCAAGATCAGGTGTTACAGTCCCACATTATAAATCTCACATATATGCATCCACAAATCAGTGAAATGGCAAGAACTTGTTTTTGTAATGTTCATTTGTCTTATCTATTCTGATACTCTTAAATCAATCAATAAATAAATGCATAAATAACAGTCACATACCAGGATGCTCAATTGGAATTACAGAATTTTCTGATAAATGTAAGGAAAGTATAGATTGTATGGAAAAATTAAAATCTAGTTAAATTTAAAGGTGGTAATAAATCTTCCCTTGTTGCTCCTTTGTGATAATGAAGTAGTCTATTGGCTGCATCCGCAATTTTTCTTTTTAATTGCAGTATGACATAGGATCCCTACTTAACAATGAGCAATGAACTTGAAACAAATCTAATAATCACTACCATCAAATCAAGTGTGGCCAACTGGGGCACTAACTTCATTCTCATCCCACACCATGTTAAATTCAGATGGAAAAGGGAGGTGAATTTTTGTCATTTTTTAAAACCTTGGTTTGAAGTTTTCCAGAATAAAATTTTAGCAAACCTTTTGCACATCACCAGAGTGATAGTGATATGCCTTAAAACTAATGTTCATTTCTCTTTTGATCTTTGAAGCAGAAGAGGTGACCAACAAAATTAATAGCTATAACACTTAGTGACTCCATGAAAAATGAAAAATACATACAATTTAAACTGCTGGATGGAACACTGTATTTACGGTCTAGTAAGAGCATTTTCTTTTAATCGAAAAATCACAATCCTTTAGACAATTGCCGTGAAAAATAAGAGCTGGCAAGTGTTTTAAATATATGTTAGATTTGTCATCATTTTTTTTTAAATGAGGAAAAGTCTGACAAGTAATCGGCAGCAGACAGTAGTGGACCCAAAGCTAAAATATATGTATCAAGCAACTGCAGTTGAATTCACTGTTCAAAAATGTGTGTAACAGAATGTTCTTCACACTTAGTTGGAGTCAGTCACGTCACATCATGGAACACAATGCCATGAGAGGAATCAAGCATCAAGATTTGTTCAAGCACATATACCTTTTTGCTGGAAGGGGAGCATGGGTGGGGAGGGAAACAGAACAAGGTAAAAAACTATTAATGCAAAAAATATCTCTCTTCCTTAAAACCATAGATAAGGACAAATATTTAAACTGATGATTGAAAAATTGTTAAATTATTTCACTATCCTCTGACACTGTTGTACACTACAATGACACAAGACTCTGACTTTAGAAGGTTGAAAATGACTTTTTTATTTTTGGGATGTGTCTCCCTTTTATACTATTTTACACAGACCTATTTGATTGGTGACAAGAAGACAAACTTCTTCAATCCCATTGGTCAGACTAGAGGGACATCAAGAAGAACTCATTCTTAGGGAAAGAATGCAAACATAGGTACAGTTACAAAGAGACTTCTCTTGTTCACAGAAAATTCCTTGGGAAAAGAATTTCAGAAAACCAAAACATCTCAGGCACGAACGACGCTACAGTCCTCATCTCATCTGTGTGCCTATTATCCACTTTAATATCTTAACAGGACCAGTAACAAGAAGTTACCATCAGTACCTCATTTTCTTTGAGAAAGCAGTCAGCTGCTTCTTGAACTGCCTCTAAGATGCAAATGATGCTGTTGGACAGATTACTTTCTTTGATCCACCTGGCTCAGTATCTGATATTTCTCCTCAACACTCAAAAAACACGAGTTTCTTTCAAACCTACCATCATTGCAGTACTGTGAATATCAGCTCCATTATCTTTGACAAAAAATAGTGGTATTCAATTGTTTCAGCAAATTAGGGAGTATTCATACAAGTTATGTAACTGACAGATCAAAAAAGGCCAGAATTTTTCAGGAATGCATAGGCAGTTAACAAAGTAACCTTTTCTACTGCCACAGACTGATACAGAGGAAGATACCTCTTTTCAAATTGATTTTATGACCTTTACTTGCCCTTTCCAAGGAAGTTATTTATTTGCTAAAACTAATTTCACTAGTGGTTTCAACTAATTTGTTAGATTTCTAATTGGAGAAACAAAGTAAGAGCAAGCACACTGAGATCATGCATCAGTGGGAAGACAGAAAATTCAGTAAAGTAAGTCTAATAGCTGCACATCCCAAATCATGTTATGGAGAAAGATCTATGATACTGATTTGTTAAGCTTTGTTGTTAGCAGAGCTAACCTTCAGCACTTGTCTGAACTTTATTTGTTTAACCTTTCAGATGTGCATGTAGAAACTCACAAGTACTTACAAAGGTGGTAACAGATCAAGGAATTAATCTCTTGTGATCTCACCCTGGACCAGTGATATAAAGTAGATGTGCCACAATTTCTGATCAAGCCCACTAGATAACTTGTGCTGTTTTTGCAAATGTTCTCACTTGGTCAAAAGTCAGTTCATCCTGTGAAGATAAATAGACAGTACTGTTTTTGTTCAGACTTTCTATTTCCTGAAATTTTCAGGGGAAGATAAAGAAGTGTCTAGGTCATCTGTTTTAGGCAACTGTAAGTAATTTGGCCTAGTTCTGATGATATTCTGTGGCCGGCCATATGCAAAACTGGAAATCAGTGGTCTCTCTTCTGGCTTTAAAAATCTATTTTTAGAAGTCTGTTATGTTTATGAATGAAAACTATTTAAATATGATACGGGACTTTGCCTGCGTTTACCATAAATTTTCTGTATTTTGCATTCAGGCAGCAAGATGTTCGTAGTCACCTTTTAATAGCTGTTTGGACAGATACTTTTATGATATTTCTAAATGTATTAAAGTGAAAAAGGAAAGTCTTTCTTGAAAAATGCATTCAGCAAGGCAGTTCTTCCCTCTTTTCCCCTTATAATGGTGTATTGTAAAGCCAGGAATGTTATAAATTTATTCTAGGGGCTAAGTAAGCATGATAGTCTCTAAAATGTACAATGTTCTTTTGGAGAGATTATGTGGTCTTAAATTATAATTTCTAGAGGAAATAACTGAATCTTTGGACCCCTTATAATGTGTATTTGAAAATTGTTTTCCTATGGAAATGTGTATATGGAAAATATCTATTTAAATATATATATATTTCTTGTTAAATGTTAATTTCTTATTCGGTTTAAAAGACAGTCCTTACATTTCCAACAGATTTTAAGAAAAAAAATAGTTTTTAGGAAGAAGAAAATAAAATAAAGCAGTCAAAAATAGCACTAAAAAAAAGACAAGAAGTCTGATGGAAATCTGGTTTTAATTATATACAGAAGACAGTGGACATTTAACTTAGAGAACATGTGTATAAATCATTTGTTCTTCACACTGGTGGTACCAGATACTCAGATAAAAGGGCTGCAAAGATTCAAGGCTACGGAGTAAAACTTAGGACACAAAATGTATGAAAATATACTGAAATACAAATTGATGATAATGAGTCATATGGTGAATATACAAGGGAAGCACAGAAAGAAGAGAAATCTATTTTACTACGTGAAAACATGGAAGCTTCTCAAATTTTTTTTTACTTCTAAGCATTTGTATCAAAATTCAAACCATTCTTTAATCAGCAAAAGCAGTTTGTTCCTAAATATTGTGATATGTTTAATTTTCTTTTCTCTATTCATAAATTTGGTAGATGACCTAAGTTACTTCTCCCAGTTCCTTCCAAGACAATGGAGAGAGGTTCTGTTTTAAACACCTGTTTTAGAATAGGATGAAATGGCCTCCAGAGGCATCTCCCTCTCCAGTGACCTAGTTATACTGGAAAACAGTGTCCCCAGGTCACACACAGGAGTCCAGCAGCAGAGAAACCAAGGTCACACATAAAATAGGGATCTGAGCAGGATTCAGTGTGATATTTCTGAGTGCTGCTGAAATGCTCCATATACTAGATCAGCAAAATACAAAATTCATTCCTCTATTCCCTGTTCTCACTTTCCTTTGCACAGTCACCCTATTTTTACAAAATATCTCTCTTCATATGTAAAAAAAGGTTCTTTGCATTGTTGCCTGCCTTAAAATTCCTGTCTTAGAATCTCCTTTCCTAAGAGGAGGCAATTCTTTAAAAAAAAGAGTGAAAAGTACAGTCTTGGAAGCCGAGGAAATGAACTGTCTAATGACTTATGGATAAAAATAAAGGGGGAAAGAAATAAATGAATAATTAAACAGCAACAACAAAAGCCACTTCCAAAGGTGGCTTGGTTGAGTGAGAAATACATATGTAAAAACATGGAAATACATATTTTAACTTTTTACACAGGCAGATTTAATACCCAAAAGACAAACACACAAGAATTTTCTTCTCTAGTAGAAAGTTTAGCTCATCTGTCAGATCTTCAATCCATCTGTCACTGAAGAAACAACCAAAAATCTTTAGCCAAAATGATTCAGACATTTCTAAGAACACGTGAAGTAAAAATATTTTGTTTGCCTACATTAAAAATACTCTGGAAGATTTTTCTTGAGAATGTTTAGCATTTCTTATTTCAGGGTGACAAAGTATGCATTGCTGACTGGTGGATATATCTTTGTGTCTGAGATGTGTCTTTAGTGCTGCTAAAAATCCATCAGTGTGAAGACAGACTGCTCTGGGTGTGGGGAAAAGAAAAAGAAAGCTAGGAATAATTTCATAGCTATTCTGTTCTGCAAAGAACAAAGGAAGGAAGGGAAACTTCTTGACATTTCCACACTACAATATTTGATTTTGCCATACGTTCTCTAATGTCTTGTCTTTCTATTTGTGACTATAAGGATAATGTGTTTGTGTGTGTGTGGTTGTGCTGTATGTTTGACACTGGTATTTATTTATTTGCCAAAAAAAACACAAAAACCAAGCTTTCTTTTTTTATGTATGTAGAAACAGGCACTTGAGTTGTTACTGATGTAAAACTAAAATATATCCAGGAGCACTAATATTTTCATAAAAGGTATATCTTATGTTTTATTGAAGTTACCATGAACCAGTTTCTTTATTCAAGGTGTACTCCTAAGCTTGGCTTTTTTACTGTAAATATTGACATAACTGAATTTTTCCCTCACGCACACATATATTAACAGGAAGTGAAAACCCCGCCAATGTTCTTGGTACACTGTTTGAAACAATTAACATTCTGTCTTGTGAGTTTGAAAAACGAGTGTTTGAAGAATGCAAAAACTGCACAGAAGAAAACTCAGCATATTGCATGCACATCTATTTCAAATCAAATGGTCTGTGAAAGCATTTTAGAGCTGTCTGTTTCATACTAAGGTATTGCGATATTTCAGAATAAATACAACTCTTGATGTGGCATCTTTATTCTTCCTGGGCCAGAAATTAGCACAACTCACAAGCCAGTCCTAAACCAGTTTCAAATTTGAGCAAAGAGAAGGAAAGGAACAAAAGAAATAACTTAAATATAGAATATCCACCAAAGACACTCTTATTCATTGCATCAGAGATCAATTAATAGAGAAGATCAGAAAAGGCCTTGTATTCAGTATTAAGGGTGGCCTGTGTTTTTATTAAACATAATGAAAAAAAGATTAGCAGGTGGAGAAAAATGTACAGGTAACTTTTCCCCCCTCCCCCACCAAGAACTGGCTAAGGATAGGACAGGAAAATAACTGCTGGTAAATCCTGGCATCCCATGCTTCTCTTCTGAAAGGACCAGGAGACCAACATCCAAAGTGCTGCTACCATGTCCAGAACATTTTGTGTCCTGACAGTTCAGTAGCCACACTGCTCCCTACTCACTGATGTATCTGGAATGGTCTCATTATACAGTATCATTGTTGCCACTAAGCCACACAAGTTGCTTGTTCAGATTAAAACTACACCCATCCCTCTGGTTTGATGCACAGAAAGGGTTCAAATAAGAGTATGAACGGTGGATTAATATACAGGTGTGTCACATTAACTGAATGGGGAGATAAAAAAAAAAGTATTTATTTATTCTGATCAATAAAACTCTGAATAAATTTAGTTGTTGTTTTGCACCAATGGTTTTTGTTTACTATAACACAGTATTGAGTTTCCAGTAATGTTCTTTTAAGGACACTCTTCAGAAGTTTTTCTTTCCTCCTATTGTATTTATCTATATATCTGTTATTGTCCCTTTAGAGCATAATAAAGACTGGTTTATTTACAGCACTGGTCTATTTAAGAGATCTCAGTCAGACTGTTCAATCTAGACAAGATATTTGGTTCTTATTAGCCAGAATATGTCATGAATATGCCCTTTTATTTCAAAATAGCCGCATGACAAGGGATCTATAGGAAAATGAAGACTTCTGCTGAATATCTACCATCCTAATAAAAGATGGTTTTGTTGAAGTTCAGAATGATTGAGCTGTCACATTTTCTTTTGTTTGATTGCTAAGACAAACAATGAAGACTTTTATATGCAACATCTCTAAATATGTAAGGCTACAAAGCCTTCTTCTGTTTATAAATTATGTTACTGCCTTGTAATGAAAAAAACATGAAAATGAGGAGGAGAGATGTCATTAAAAGATAATTGTTTTATCTGCAGCTTAATCCCTTGAATATCAGGCTGCAATTTCCCTTCAGGAGATGAAATACTTTGAAATGGTACTGCTAATTTGAGCAGAATATCAGGACATTAATCAAACAACTGTAGTGCTGCTTTGCTGGGTAGGCATGACAAATCTTTAAGGAATTGAGCTGGCAACCTGAATTTCTAAGGCATCTAGAAACATAAATAATCCAGTGGATAGCTAAAATTCTACACGAACTGAGGGGTGGGACCATTATGTTTACATGTATATTTAATTCCAAGCTTAACTTATTTATGGAAGATTAAAGCAGTTTTGTTTGTAGTTACTAAGCTGAAAAAAAAAATGCTCGGAGCCTTGACTAGCTATATTCTCTATATCGTAATTCAGCTGTCAAAATAGAACTGACCTCAGCAAGTATAAAACAATTCACAAAAAGGTCATCTTTGAATGTGTTTCCCTATTGCAGGTAATCAAAGCAGAGTATAGCAGATTTTGTTGGAAACTGATGTTAGAGCAGATATGGAACAGGATCACTGAGATGGGATGATGTGAGTAGTCCTAATGAAATTCCACTAAAGTGACTAACCATTTAGAATGGAAAACAGACTCATGGGATCTAGGGTTTCACTCATGGTAAAGCTTGATTTTCTGGCTCAGTAGCTGCCAGCCACATGGGTGGTGTTACATCTACCTGATACAGTGACTGGAAACACACTGCTTCACTCTGTTCTTTCTCTCTATTCCTTCTGAATTGTCAGGGTTATTAAGACAGCTGTTCCGTGCTGCATTAATTCACACTGTGTGCTTTTCTTAAAACCCAACATTACATTTACATTCCCAGATTAACATTTGGGGATTTGAGAAGACAGTAATATTCTTTAAAATACTCTTTTTCTTGACATATTGTTGTATACTCAGCTTCAGACTAATTACATTTCTTTGCACATAAGTGAGCTGGGAACAAATGAAAAAGCTCAGTATAAATAACTATCTGCCTCATAAGACCCCACACTGACTCAGAGATCAGGGCTCTGATGTAGCAAGACAGGAAACAAGCATATCAGGAAAAATATCACAGCTGTGAAATTCATCAAGGTCTTCTTGGGGGGGATTATGCTTAGATTATCACAGAAAGTCTGAGTTTGGAAGGGACCTCTGGACATCTAGTCCATCTCTCCTGCACAGACCAGGGTCAGCTAGAGCAGGTTGCTCTGCAATGTGTCCAGTTGGGGTTTGAATGCCTCCAAGGATGAACTCAACAACTTCTCAGGAATACCTATTAATTATCATCCTCAATCTGTAGTATTATCATCCTCAATCTGTCGTATTATCATGCTTGTCAATCAGTACAAGTTTGATGATGTCAAGAAACCAGAATTACTCCTCTGTAAACGACAGAAGTAAATTCACTCAAACATGTCTGCAATTTAAACTTAAGGCATATTTAAATTTAAGGCTTGGAAAAGGTTTGGAAAATTCACTTTCTTTTATTTTTTTCAGTCTTTCTCATCCATTTCATAGTTTCAGGCAGAACCAGGAAGAGAATTACAAGCTCTATCAACTACCACACTCCTAGCCAAACAACAGTGTAGCAAAAGCAAATAATCTCCTCAAAATTAGTGAGAGTCTAGTCAATTCATTTGAGAACTCCAGTGTGGTTTGCTAAGCTGGGCAGCTCAGATATGGTTCATATTTGCATATCTGAGCTAGAAGATTTAATTTTTGCAAGCTGTTTTCATCATTTGTTTGTGTTAGTTAATGATTTCTGGTTTCGTATTTAACCTTTGAACACAAGTTTTCTCCTTTATTAGTAATTTTAATAATATTTACAAAAAATTGTCAGCAATATCTTTCAAAATTAATCATATTATCTAGTTATACAAATCTGATTTCTATAATAAGAAGGAATGGTCAGGGTCAGGTGTTGATGAATGAGATAGAGTTTAGTTGAGGAAAAAATCAAAGACTGAAGTTTGTCATGAAAAACAGCACTTGCAGCTGAATGGTTACAATAGTTGCCATTCTACATGTTCAAATGAAAGAATTCTCTCAAAGAAAAGCAAATTAGGAATAAATGTTCTTGGAATTTACAGAATTACACTTACTTCAATGAACTTTGGATCTGTTTTCTGTTTCTTAAAAAGAGTTTATAAGCTCCACACTAGGGCTTCCAAACTAAACTTTCCAAGCTTCCCATCTGTAGCTCTCAGAATCAGGCCAGCATGAATCGCAAGGAACCAATTACTGCAAAGTGTTGTCATGCCAGCAGTGGCATTCACTTTTCTTTAATATTTTCACTAACCTTATTTCCCCTGTGGGCAAAATAGCTGCTGCTGTTTGCTCAGACTTGGCGGCCGTGGTAGGACTAGCTGTCAGACAGCCTGAGCTCCTCTTGCTAATTTCAAGCTCTGTTGAGCAGTACTGTGGTGGCAAGACTATCGCTCAGTGTTTAGGAACAGCCCTAGCAGGACGTGGGGGAAAAAAAAAAATTAAGGAACTATATAGACTTTGCTTATCAGGGAAGAAAATGTTGGAGATTTTTATGGAAGAATTCAGTGCTACTCACTTGGTTAAGCAGAAGTCACTAGAAGACGCTAAACAATGTGAGCTGACCACATATGCTGACTTATAGTATGGGTTAAATTATGATGGTTTGAAATGTGAAGAAAACCTGAATGAGAATAATGTAGCCTACTGAAGTTCTTAATTCTATAATATCAAAGTAGAACATATCTGAGAAGCATTAGTACAGAAATATAAATTTAGAAATAAAGAAACTAACATAATGATTTAGAATATACCTGTACAGAGCACTGGCCATGATCAAAACCACATGATTGCCTTTTCATTTCTTTTATTTTTCATTTTTATAAGTGACATAAATTATATGTGGCATTATTGTCCACAGAGAAAGTGCACAGGCATCCTAAGTAGGCCCACTTCCAGGCCATTAGCAAATACTGCCATTGAAGAAAACCATTTCCTAGAAGGAGGGTATTGAATTCCGTAAGGGGAAATGCCAAGCCATGACCTTGGAGAGAAATAAGCCCATGCACCAGTAAATGCTGAGGACCTGAGCAGCTGAAAAGCAGCTTTGCAGAAAAAGGGGAATCTGGTTGGACAGGCAGTTGGACATGAGCCAGTGATGTGCCCCCACAGCAAAATAGGACATCTCTAGTTCCATTTGGTGATCAGAGACATTGTGGAGTGTCAATCCCTGGAAATATTAAAACACCTACCAGATACGGTACTAAGAAACCTCCTGGTAGATTCTTTTGGGAGCCATGGGGTGGATTCCTGATCTCCAAAGGCCCCTTTCCACCCCAAATATTCCAGTATTCTGTCATTTTAGAGGCTGAAAATATTTATCAAACAAGATCTGACTAGATAAATAGGAATACCCTGAACTTCCAGAGCAATCTGGTAAAAAGATGAAGGGAACAGTAACAGGATCATTTAGATAAACAGATGTGTCTGTGATGACAACAGTTAGAGTATGTTGACTTAATATAGCAAAGAACATCATGGTCTAGACAGTGGAAATAATGGAATATATGGCTTGTGTGGCGTACATTTGTAGCATGACATGGGACAGGAGAATATAGATTCTGGAGCCAAATTTAAATGAACAGCCGAGAAGACAAGGACAGATCAAAGTCATGCAGTGTGGACAGATTGAGTTTCTTTTCATCTGTAGACACTTGTGTGAGGAAAATGTCTCAAACTCAATAGAAACTGGAAAAAATCTCATCATGAATGTGGAGGTCTGTTTTATGAAACTGTCTGTTATTTCAGATGGGTTCCATCTAAGTGAAAACAGAATCATCACGCTGAAACTTAAAAGTTTATGGGAAACTTTTGTATTAAGCACTATGAGAGAGCTCAGAGTTGCAGAAGAGCACACAGATCCTGTTGAAATAAATTGTTTAAGTAAAGAGGAATGAGGATCTTATAAAACAAAATGAATTTAAAAGTCAAGTTTATTTTCTAAATAGAAGCAACCACTTTTTCAGGCTGTCATATGTGAAGAGACAACCATCCCAAAAGGAAATGAACACATTCTCCTATTTAAATGTTTGAAGCGTAAGGCATAAAATAGGTACATTTGTTTGCCTGATTTTCAATGAGGACAGTAACTTATGAAGACTTATCAAACTGGGGAAAGAAAGCTGCTCTTGTGAACATGTCATGTCAGGCTGTAAATTACTTTAAAAGGCCAGACAAATGTTTTTCTTGAGCAAATAGAGTAAGAAGCCATGATTTAAAAAGTAATAATAATTTAAAATAATATTTAACAGAATGGGAATAATGAAACTCACATATTAATTTTCGGCCTTTGGTCACTAACTGGGAATAAGAGAGACTCAAAAAGCTGCAAGAGCAATAAACGCTGTAATGATGGGAAGTTTTAGGTATTTCTAGGAAGATTTGGATAGGTATCTGAACAAGTGGTATCAGATCAAACTTCAGATGATAGAAGTTACTTTATTAGAATTCAGCTTCTTGAAACAGTTACTCAGAAAAATTACTCTTGGTGGTAACCAGTAACTCTTGTGAGGTTGGACTTGTTCCAGAAAGTATCTCTGAAAGAGCTTTTCTAAGGGCGATGCAATCTGGTTCAAAACTACAGGAGGAGTGAAACATGCACACAAAATAAACCACTGCAGAGATGTTAACTTTCAAAAAGAGAAATTATGCAAAACCAGAACACTTAAAGTAATGTAAAAGAATCAGCCAAAGAACAAATATTATTGAGATAGTACGGAGTTTTCTTCAAGACACCATTCTGAAGGGAAAAAGTAATTATAAACTCAGTCTGGCTAAAGGAAAGAAACAGTACAGAATAACAATAGTTTAACAGTTAAAATAAAATGTATCACAGCAGCAAAGAGTTATCTTTCAGAACATGAGCATTATGTCCAGATAAGGTGAATGGAAAAGAAATAAGCTGTGTCAAATTAATTCTGAGACTTTAATAAGACAAAAAATTACTCTGGAGAACAGTTTGCCAAAGGCATAAAAATATTAATTAGATGTTTTCAAACATGTTAGACGCAAAAAACTTGACACAAAATCTGAAGGATCAATAGGCAATTAATATAGCAAAGGAAGGGTAGTTAATATAGGAAGGGGAAAAGACCATGGTATAAAATCTGATGCAGTGATTTACATCACTTTCTGCCACAGAAAAATTTAGGAAGAGACCCATATGAGAGCTCTTTCTTACAGGAATACCTTGGTGCAATTTTTCAAATTACATTGTCATCTGAATGTAAGAAAAAATAAATAAAATAAATAGTAACTTCTTGCTAAAGTTAGGTACTATTTAATTATAAGTATTGAAGGAACTAGAATTAAAATTTCTTTAAGTAATAACGGTGCTATATATACTAACAAATTAGCTGGAGAATTAGAGGAATGAATGGCTGAAAATACAGCAACTTAGGAGAATTGCTTTGAGGCCAGTCAAACTATTACAGACTACATTTCAGAAATAGGTTAATTGTCTAAAATTAGAACATGAACAGAATAAGCAAATATTCAGTTAAATAAACTAAGATAAAGAATCAATACAGCCTTCATAGAGGGAAACTATGTTTCACAAACCTATTTGGATTCTCTGAATTAGTCTGCAGAAGTGCCAGGTGATGATCCATTTCTTTCTAGACTTCCAAAAGTCTTTGATAAGAAAGTATTGAGAGGAAAAAGAGTTTGCTGATTATGCATAGTTATGCAGCATGGTAAAAATGAAATGTGATTGCAGAGAGATGCAGGGAGATCTCACAGTACAATAAAATAACTATTATCATGTAAAAGTCCACAAGTAAAGCAGTGTTAGGTATTGATGCATAATCATGTGTTCTAAGTCAGCTGTTATAGAATCATAGAATCATTTATGTTTGAAAAGACCTTTAAGGCCGTTGAGTCCAACTGTTAACACAGCACTGCCAAGCCCACCATTAAACTCTGACCTCAGGTGCCACATCTACACATCTTTTAAATATCTCCAGGGATGGTGACTTGACCCCTTTCCTTGGCAACATGTTCTAAGGCTCGACAAGCCTTTTAGTGACTGAATCTTTCCTTAATAATCAATCACATCCCCTCTGGTGCAATTTAAGGCTGTCCCTACACTTGTCCTATCACTGGACAAGTGATAGGACAAGTGTAGGGACGAGAGACCAACCTCGACCTTGCTGCAAGCTCTTTTCAGGCACTTCTAGAGAGCAATAATCTCTCCCTGAGCCTCCTTTTCTCCAAGCTGAACTACTCCAGCTTCCTCAACCACTCCTTATAATTCTTGTGCTCCAGATGTTTCACCAGCTCTTGTTGCGTTTTTTCTAAACATACTCTGTTCTACCAGGCCGGTCTCCTTCCCCACTGGTTCATATTTTGGCATATGTGGAGAGCCTGACCCTAGCCTTTAAAATGTCTCTCTCAAGGAACACTCAGCTTTCTGGTAATCCTTTGGCCTTCTGGACTGCCTCCTCAACCAGTCTTCCTCACTGGCCAAAGTCTGTATTCTGGAAATTCCTCTTCTTAGTTCTTCAAGAACTGAGGACAAGATCATTTCATGATCACCATTCCCCAGACAGTCTCAAACCTTCATATCACCCACAAGCCTTCCTCTGTTTGCAAACAACACGTGGCTACTATCACTCTGAGAGGAGAGCTTGGAGTCACTGTGAATAGATTTATAAAGCTATCAAGCTCAGTAATCAGTGACCTACTGCACTGAAGGTGTATTACATTTTGAAAATTATTGGAAAAGGACAAAGCAAAAAAATATCATCATGTGTCTATGGAAACCTCTAGAGAGGTTTGAAGTCTGTATAGAAATCTCAAAAGGGGTATTCCTAGAAAGGCCTAGAAAAAGGGCAGACATACATCATCAAGAGGTTAGGTTTCATGAAGGGTAGGTTTCACATTTGAGTGACCAAAGAATATTGCACATAAAGCAAATGTAGCTTTTTTAAAATATATATATATGGGTTTGACCAACACTTCTGAGGGCCAGCTTAGCAGAAACATGGCTAATATTAATTAGTGAGACGGCATGATCAAGTATGTCTTGAAAAATCAAAAAGGTTTTAATAAAGAAGGAAAATAATACAAAAAACAAAAAGCTGAGCACAGCACAGAGAAAAATCTCTTGCTTGCTACAACACCTCGAAAAGCAATAAGCGTGGAGTTTCTTTGTTCTCTCTCTTTAGTACTTAACAGTTTAGGTGGGCTTTTTGGCCCCTGACCCAATGAGATGAACAACAGACTTTGAGTTACATTCTCAGAGTCCAGTCCACATTTCTGTGCTGGCTCTGAGCCAATTACAATGAGAAACCCACAGAATCATCTAGCTAAACTTCCTAACATGTCTAAAGGTAAACTAAAACTCTTTCTCTAGTTGGAAGCACCTGCTGGGTGTGTGGGGGATGCTTTACTACAAATACATAAACTTACCTTTAAAACCTGAGGATCTCACATTTTTCTACAAGAAAGAGACAAACCCAGGCAAACAAATATAACTTCTTTTCTCCAGGACGAGAGCTGGCCTTTGAGCAAAGTTAGGAATAAAAAATTTCTGACATGTCTAGCCAGAAAACATATGACTTGTTTTGAGTAAGATGTAGGATGTCTCTGACTAGAGTTTATGCATTATTAGTCTACAATCCAATTAATATGCTGTTATTAATGTGCAAAGAGTAGAAATTTAGAAAGAATGTATTTTAAAAAGTCATAAAAAGTTGAAATTCTTGTTTACACTTCTTGAGAAAACCAGAATATTTAGAGTGGTGTACAGAAACAGTCACGAGATGATTTAAACCATATAAAGATGTTAATTTGAAGAAGAAAGAGCAAAGAATTTGAAAATCAATCATTATAATTTCTTCATTAGGCATAAGTCTGATGATACATTTGACAGAGAAGAACAGACTCAGTGACTGCTTAAAGATCCCTGACTTCTCTGTGGCCTGAAATTCAGCAGAACGCTTTCCATCTCCTGGGACATTGACTACATTTGTCATGATCAAATGTGAAAAGTATTCAGCAAGCGCTATAAAATCATTAGATGATTTTGGTAGAAGGGCTGAAATAGAATTGTTGACAGTCAATCTTCTTTGAGTAAAACACCTATATGAAGCCCTATACAAAAAAATGTGTATAGCCAGGAATGTGTGACTCCTCTTGTTTCAAAGAATCTCTCCTTTAATGAACAGTTTCTTGTTCAAAATCAAGTTCATGGAATTAAAAAGGCCCTCTTTAGAACTGGCAAGACATAAAATAAGAAGCTTTTTAAATCATATACATTTGAGTTTCCTTTATTAAGAACAGAATGCTTGAACAGGATTCATCTGCACCTGTTTAGGCATTTAAAATTTAGTCAGACAAATTTCAGGTAATTCACAACATTTTACTTACCATTAAAGGAGAAAAATGGACACTTCCATAGAGTAATTCAGCTTCTCACTTTCCCTTATTTTAAAATCCTGTTTTGGAATGTACTGAATAAGTGTCTAGAAGTGTCTGTTTCTCTTCATTGAGCACGACCCTTAAGTTATTAGACTTACATGGTTAACTTTTAGATGTCTAAATTTATGGAGAATCCCATCTTTATTACTTTTTTTTTTCCCTTAGGAATAGTTTTTTGTCGTTGTGTGTCATTCATATAAAGCAAATTATTTTCTTTAAACTTTTAAAGATAAAATGCATTTCTCATAAACTTCAGACAAGAAAGTTTCAGTTTAATGTCAGATTCCTACAAAAATATATGTCCAGGTGAAAATATGAGTTTATTATTGGAAGAAATTTTGCAACCTTAACTTATAGAGTTTGACTATAATACATGTATAAGAACATATTATGTTTTGTTACCAAGACAACAAAAGTAAAAAGCAAGGAAACTAATGGAAGGAATTTACAGCTCTGTCGGACAGCCAGAGATACAATACACTGCATTTTTTTAGAGGAGGAAACAACATAATCTATGATTTTTTTTTTAATTGCAAGAATAGACACACCACATGATAATAAAGAAAATCGCACTTCCAATAACACAAAGTAAGGCTTATTTAAGGATCCATCAGGTGACTACATGGAAACATACATATTTCAATCTAAGATTTCCATCTCATTCACTCCTACCTACTCCATTTCAATACCAGAGAGACAAAAATGCTAGGTTTTGTTGTTAATATTTTTATATTGCGGTGGAATCCATGTTCCTTCATTTCTTTCTTATTCCAAGGAGTTTAATATTGTTTTCAGAAACATTTAAAAATTATAACGGGATAGTGTGATCCAACATTTTCATTGCACAGCTATGCTGAAGTATACTATATAACATCTAGGCCTAGGGCACACACACAGAGTCCCCAATCAAATAAAAAACAAACCAAAAAATCTTCTCGGGTCTCTAAGATTAAACATTTTTCTGAAAAACTTATGGCCAAATCATAACCTCTGATTTTAGTACAGCTTTGTAACAACATATAAAAAGAATAATAGGTCTAGTGGAAGAGTCTGTCTTCCAATAGCTTTCATAGTCACAATCACATTCGAAAAGATAGATAAAAAGGCAAAGCTACTGCTTGAACATTTTATTTAAAAATATTGCAGCAATACCTAAAACATTGATCTTTAAATATCTTGCCTGGGTCATAAGGCACTACCCAGAGTACTGCAATAGAATCTATGACTGAAAATTTTGGGGTTTTCTGACACTAGCTTCCTAAAATACAACAGATCAAAAACAGCAGGATTAAAATATAGCTTTGAGTATACACATTTTCTCAGGATTGACAATATGTTTGTTGAGTCATGTAAAAAAAAAGGTTGTGAAAACATATGTAAAGCTACTATACAACTGTAGTGTTGGGTCTCAACTGGGTCTCAAATATTTTTGGAGGGACTGGGATTTGATTTTTACTTTATGCTTCCGGTGACTTTAGATCTCATTGCCATTTTGTGGCTAAAACTAAGTCATAAGTAAGCCTATATGAAGATGATGTCTACAGTTCACTCATAAAATCTCTGAATATGAATTCACCTGAACTAAATTTGCTTAAATCTCAAAAGCAATAAGATTGCAAAGATATGTAAAATTGAAGCACTGTTTCCATCCCACAGAGTTCAGAATTACATTACTCTCAGCATATAATTAACTCTACTGTATTATATTTTAAATAGCAGGTTAAGAGAGTAGAATTCATATATTAGCATAAGCAGAATGAGAGCAATGACATGTACTGTGTTCACTAAAACATCAATAGAAATTGAGCTACAGAGGAAAATGAGGTTGTAGGCAAAATCCATAGTCTTATATCTAGGGAGTGATTTCAACTATAAATAAAATTACAAACCAGAAATTAATACATGAATCTAAGAAATTGTTGAGATTTTAAAATCACTAATTGTTATAGGATGTAGCAGGAGAAGCAAAGAATGAAAAACTGTTTTTCTATAAAGAATATGTCACTGGAGCTAGGCAAGTCCTAGGCCTCAAAAAGCAAGAAACCAAACAACAGAATGGGAATTTGACATCCTAATGTTGAGATTCACATCAGTTAATTTAGATGTGTAAAATCTAGGCTGCTTATCATCAGGGTTCCTGCTACTGCTTATTGAAAATGTAGGCTACTCAGAGGGCTGACCTCCCAGTATTATTATATTGAGGTAAATTTCCCAGATGTGCATCTGTCTTTCCAACTGCATATGGAGGAAGCCTGGAAAATCTTGTTAAACTCCACTTCTGCTTTTTTGCATATTTAATATTTATGTCAGTTAATCCAAAATCACCAAAAATTACAAAGATTTTTTTAAAATATTTTGCCTTAATCTTTAAACAAAATAATGTCTAAAAGATTAAATATGTGAGACACTTCTAGTAAAACAAATGTTGTGAATCCATACTGCAACTCTAAATGAACTCCACATTGAAACCAAAGCGACAATATTTGCCAAAACTAAAATCAGAGTCACATACTGTACTTCTAACCTTTAAGGGGACCAGGAACAACTTTCACTAGACCAGGGTGTTCAAAGTCCCATCCAGCCTGGCCTTGCACACTTGCAAGTATGGAACATCTATATCTTCTCTGGGTAACATATTCCTGTGCCCTCACAGTAAAGAATTTCTTCACACTATCTAATCTAAATTTACTCTCAGTCTGAAGCCATTCCCCCTTGTTCTGTCACTTCATGTCCTTGTAAATAATCTCTCTCCATCTTTTCCTGTAGTTTCCCATCAGGTACTGAAATGCCTCAATCAGGGTCTTTCCTCTCAGAAAAAATGTGAAGGCATATTTTTGCAAATAGGTGGTGCAATAAAAAAGGCATTATGTACCCAACAAATAATGACAGTCAGAAAGGCTGGCTATTGAAACTTCTTTTGTCACTAATGCTGAGCAATAGAGAGTAATGGAAGGACTTTGTTTATATTAGCTAACATAACCATGTTAGTTAAAGGAAAGTGAAAATGTTTTCATGAAATATTTTCCCTCATTTATACAAATTCAAAATCACATATTTGTGTTTGTTGTTCATGGTTTGTAAAATCCATAGAAATAATAAAAAATTCAGACCTAATATGCTTATTAAAGAGTAACACAATTTTCCTGTATCTTTTGGGTTTACAGCTGGGGGTGGGGGAGGAGGAATTGTCGTTGGCTTTTCATTTTTGTTTCTGTTTTTTGGTGAAAGTAATATTTTGAAAGTGTAATTTTTTTTTTTTTTTTTAATTCAAGTAGTGGTAAACACAGCAGTTCCCACAAACTGCAGTTATCCTTGTCCAATCTGTGCCATTCATCCCAGGCCTGAAATCACCTTCGCCCTGAGCAAGAAGATGATTTCTTTCTATGAGATGTTTTGAGGAATTCCTTATGTTATACAATGATTCTTACTCCTGTACTCTCATGATTTCTAGTGAATGTCTGAAATTTTGTTAACCTCATGTTCCACTAATATAGTTGTGTCCTGGAGCTGCTTCACTAGCTAGCTAGCTCTCTAGCAACTATATAAGGAGGGTCTGAACCTCAGGCTGGAGCGTGGTCGATGGCATGGAAGAAAGAGTGGACTCTCGCTTGGGTTTCACCTGGCTTTATTCCACCCGGCTACCTCCCATGTGCAGAAGAGTGTGACAAGGAGCCCCTCTGTCCTCACCTTAAGTACAGGGGGTGTACACTGAGCAGGGGAGAATTTAGAATCAATCCAAGGGGAGGGAGGGTGTCACTCAGAACAGGGAAACTTAACAGAACAATGGAAGACGGTGGTACCAGGGTACCTTGTCAAATCCTAGGGCTTTTTCCCCAGAATCTTCCAGATCTTACAAAGTGATTGACAAGGCCTATCACAAGGGAAACACCATCGGGGGGTTTGGGGATGGGGGTGTAGGAACAAACCATTACAAACATACAACAAAACATACAGAACTTTAGAAAACCCAAAATGCACACCGCAACACACTAACACTCATCAGAATGGCAAATTGTGAGCCAGATCACCTGGGTCATCTGTAATGTGGGATCAGCACAGGTTTATTCACACAGCAGCTTTTATTCACACAGCACCTTCTATTCACACAGCTCATGCATGCCTAGGTAGTTTTGCATGTGGCAATGTTATCCATCTTGTAGCTCAGAAGCCTGAACAGTGGGAAAAGGTTTCAGGATGCAAATGTCCTTACAAGAAGCAGGAACTCTAACATGAGAACCTAGTCTTCTTTCTTTCATTAATATGACTGTTTACAGGCACTGTTAAAAAAGGAGCAGTCTGACAGCCAGAGACTATGCTAAAAGTAATTTTATTTTCAAGTGAAAATAATTAACAGACACTTCTCTTTTGCAATACTGAGGGCCTCTCTCTTGTTATGCTGCCAGACTGTGAACAAGTATAGACTTGGGGTAGCCCTGTTCTGGAAAACCCTGTCACAGCTGATAAAATGCTGCACCATATTGCCAGTAATAAAATCTGAGATTTTAAGTCACCAGATCTCCAGTAATCATGGAAATCTCAATATTGTATATCTACTCTATTCTCACATGTGAAGCTTCATCCAGAATATATTAAAGTCATTAAGAATCTCTCATGTGACCTCAGCAAGGCCTGAATCAAATCAAACCTCCAAAAGCAAACAAGTTAATTTGGTTATCATTTTCTTTATTTTACAGTAGCAAAGTGGAATACTGATCTTAACCATACTGTGAGGTCCCATCATGCAGTGTTTACTCAAATTAAAATTCCACTGAAAATTGTGGATTTTATTTCTGCCTCTTGACTGTATGATAACAGGTCTACCGACAAGCCAGCAAAATTCAGCAACTCTCTAGTAAGCTTATTAAAAAATAGAAAGTCCTAATTAAGAATGGTATAGGCTCCTCTTTGAAATCTACTGCCAGCAGTGGAAAGGACAATGATAATGTCTTTTCACAGGCTCAATCTGTGACACAAAGCTTCTGACTAATGATCTCATTTCTTTTGAAGGTGTAAACCAGATATTTAGCTAAGGTATGCTGATCTATGCCCTTTCCTTCAGCAAACCTTTATCAACTTTTATCAATCGAAATATGGCCTTTTTAATTTTATTTTTTGTTTTTTGTTATGTCAACATAATTTGTCTAATCAGGCACACTGCTCCACTCAGTCAGTGAAACCAGAAATCATTCTGATCTTTTGTGTCTGTTTCTCTAAACAAACACAGCATCAGCAAAGAAAAGTGTTTTGGTGTCGAATTTTTTATTTTTTTCTAGATGTATGAACTATAAAAAAACCAAACAATAGATACAAAATTATCATAAGCTTTTTTCCTAAGGAGTGCATCTCATTGAAATATTAGAAATCATATTTAGTGCTGACTGCAGAAAAATCTGGAATTACTAGTTTCTGTAGAGAAGATGTTTTGTGGGTTTATCCTTGTTTTCTTTGATATCTTCCTTCTGGTTTATTTTCCTTGGTTTGCCTTACCTTACCTAATTAGACCAAGGCAACACACTGATTAATGAGCATCTCACTGAATGCATCTACATGAAAGAATAACTTTGGAATTCTTCATTCTCTAAACATGTTCATTATATTCACTCTAGACCACGTGTTTTGATGGCAAATTGAATCACACTAGTGAGCTGAAGGCTATTTAGTAAAGATCATTATTGCCTCTTTTTATTATTATTCTTTTTACAGAATTCAGCTTAACTCAAAATCTTCATTATTGCCCTGATGGCAAAAAACACTGAAATCTTATTTTGGGTACAATAAATACCATTAGATACACCCATCCGTGTGTGCTTATACATCCTTCAATCCATAACAATCATTTTATCTGCCCAACTAAACACATTTAGACACTGATTGTTTGGAGATATTTTCCTAAAGACCATGTTGTATTTTCTATTTAATGGCAATTTCACTTTTTTATTTACAAAGTTATTTTCCTGTAAAATTCAAACAAATATAGAGAATTTTATGACAGTAAAAGGAATATTTTTACCCTTCCATATATGTTAGCCAAATGTACAAACTCACTCTCACACTGAAATGGCAATATTTTCAAGTTACAGTCATTTTTCCCTTGAGAAAAGAACTGTTCATGATTTTCTTATATGCACTTTAGTCAATGTGGCAAATTAATATGAAGCTCACTTACACTGGTGTATATAAGAGACAGACCCAATAAAATCTTCGGCACTATCCTGTTGTAAGATTTTATGCATTTAAAGCTTACAAACTTTAGAATCTCAAATTTAGTGGAGCATCAAATCTAGTATCCATTCTCTGGATGTGAGGGTACATCTGCTCTGGGCTCCAAATGTAGAACTCAGCAGCCAGGATAAAGAGACAGATCTTTGGCATGAGGAAAATAGGAAAGGACAGTCAGCCCTCTTGTTCTTTATGTTACCAAGCAGGAAGAGAAAGTACAAGAGAGTTGTCCCTCAAGAGAGCTACACCTATTAACAGCCTGGGGTACTCTACCATTATCCTCCTCCCTGGGTAGGGTATTGGTCTCTGAACATTGAGAAAGCATTTTGGAAGAAGGAAACAACATCAGCTTTTTTTTTCTTTTTTTTTTTCTTTTTTATTATCTTAAGAGCTTCCAAACCGAATGAAAGACATTTTCAAGTAACTTACTTTGTTCTGAGACACCTGCCTGGAGAGATTTGCTGGCAAAATTTACTGATTGCCGCCATTAACACAAAAGAAAAAGACAGTAATGACAGGTTTGGGGACAGTTGTGCATTACCCTGTTTGTATTTTACCAGACATCTCTGCTATGAAGTCTCTGAATGTCATTGCCCTGTGAAGGACAGTGTCCTTGGGTTTGTTTTAAGGGACTTGATTGTTATCTATGCAAGTAGAGGACATGGAAGCAAAAATCTCTCTATTTTACACATTGCTTTAAAGCTGTTTATGAAGAAAGAGAATTTGAATTCTTTCTTTTTGTGCTGGTTAAAACACACTGTTCTCCAAAATATGTGCAGATGTTTACACTCTGCTGTGTTATAGAACAGTTCAGCATCAAAACGCAGCAGTAGAAAAAAAAGTAAGTTTTAAAGTGAAAACGTGGCTTGAAGTATTTGAAGGTCTGAGGAAAAGGGATTTTTCTGCTTCTCTTAATTTGAAAAAGAAATTCTTTTTTTTCCTGTGGTGGTCTACTGAAACAGATTGAATATATGTCAGCGCATCTGCCACTGCTCTTTAGTATAAACAGAAAAGTGTTGTTAGTCACTTATTGCTAAGATGCTTTTAGTTTTAATAATGTTCATACTTTTTCCAAAAATATGGTTGTTTGTCTTCTGCTGCAAAAATATTGTGAGCTGTTTTCTAAATCAGACATTTTAAAACCATATAATTATATAATTATATAATTATGGCTTCCTCGTGTATATAAATGGATGCTGAAAAATAGGATTCCTCTCACCTCTACTGTGAATCACAGTAAGTTCAAGTAAAAGGCTCTCTCTCTGGTTAAAGGGAAAGAACAAACACATTCAGTATATGTGTCAGACACATATATATTATAATATAATAACATTATAGTATAATAAAATATTAGTATAATATATTAAAAATATATTGTATAATGGAATTTAATTGTAGAATAATTTAAGAAAGCATTGAATATTTCCCAAAAAACAAGCCAAGTCTCCTCCTTAATAAAGTCAGCTGAAAGTATTGATTTAATTTATATATCTGTAATTTTCTAGATGCTCAGAATCAGGACTTCTCATACCAGGAGCTCCTTCTAAGGTTATTTTATCAAAGTCAGTGCCATAACCATGAAAGATTTTAGTAAAGGAAAAATACAGGAGAATTGTTAGGAAAATGAGGACAGATTGAATGCTATGCTGAATCAGGGATTACTAATTTGCAGTTGGATGACATGTCATGACGTTTGGAAAAATACATTATAACTGAAACCAGTCTACAAAGCTAGATATATTTTTTAAGATTGTGATGTCTGCAAAATTGTGAATGATTTGGTCAAAACAAGATCCTGAAAAACTGTGTACTCTCTACACTGGAAAACTCAGGAATGCAAATGACATTACAATCATGATAATTAGGCTTTTTAATTCTTTTACACATATTTCATGCAGTTACAAATTTACACTATTAGGCAAACTTGTTCCCTAAATTCTGATGTGCACAGCTAAACAGAGTATTAATGTGCTGGCTGCTATCAAATCATTCATTTTCATTTGAAATCCCACAGTGCTTATTAGTTTTTGTAAGTGACAAGCAAGGTAACAGAAAAATCTGAAGTTTACTAAATTATTTTACTTAATCCAAACTAGAGGATTAAGTAAAATGTTAGAGAGAAGTAAACAAATGGGAAGATGATGTTCAGAATAAATAAGTGCAAAATAATTTATACATGAAAAAAATCTCAAACTGCTTGCTTACCTCTATCTCAAGAAAGGAACCATTAGTCATTGCAGTAATTGAGAGATATTTGCTTAATTTACAGCTGCAGTCAGAAAGCAAACAAAGCATTAAGCTGCAAAGGAAGTAAGATGATGAATAGCACAGAGTTTCAAAGTTTTGTATAAATTGATATCTTGGATACACTGGAACACTACACATATACACTACAGCATGGTGCTAGGAGATAGATTAGTACAAAATCCCAGCCTTCATCTATTATTCCAGCTTCTACCAGAATTTGAAAGATCAAGGAAGATTCTTTGCACAGGTGAAGGGAGCAGGGAAGGGTGTTTTCCAACACCAAAATAAGGTAGATGGGGATGAAGGTGAATGCTACCTAAATTTTCTGTTTCCTGTCCCAAGAAGGTCCATTTTTTTTGTTTACTTACCTCAAAAAAACTATAGGGAAAAGGGAGGCCTGGAGAGAATGGCCAAGATCAAGAAAGACAATAATTTGGAAAGAGATTTAAGACTGGGGTTTTTTTTCCAAAAATCTTTCATAGAAAGTTGTGACGTAAGCATATAAAATAATGAATGGCCTACAGAGGATACGGGTCTGTTTTTCTGGTTTTATACCACAACATAATGGCAGTAAAAGACAACATAATGATGGTAAAAGAATCGGGGATTTTAAAAAACAGTAGGAGAAAATATTTCCTTGCAGGATGTGTAATTAAACTGTGGGATACATTTCCAGCATGTTAAAAATACTAATGAGGAAATTGAGAATGACTGCTTAAGTACTTTGCCTCAAGATGTAAGTTGGACACTTACAATGGGAGATCACTTTAGTGGAATGGTATGTGATTTATGGGAATATCTGATTACTGCATCCTCAGCACAAGAGTTTAGTGTGAGGCACTAGAAGGGAGAGAAGGAAAAAATTTAACACCCAGGTATACAATCTCTAAGGTGCAAGATAGAGACAACACCAGAGGCCAGGACTCAGGTTCCTCGTTGGAAGGCCATTGAAGGAATTGCACAAAGATTGAGGAAGTTCAAACTGAACTTCCCAACTGATAAGAAAATTGATACAAATTTTTCTTAGTCTTATGGGAAAAAGCAGATTTACTGTGGGGTAGCTAAGGCATCATGTGGGATTATATAAAATTTACTGTGGAACACTTACATAGATACAGTTCTGTTTCTGTTAACAAACTTCCACTTTTTCGAAGACTCTGGTACTGGTGATTGTGCAAATCAGGCACAGGACCACATGGCTTTCAGGTCTGACAAAACAGACTAATTTCTTTTTGAATATTTCCTGTGTGAACAAAACCCTTTTCTTAACTACCAAAATTTATATGAACAGAGGAAAAAACATTGTATTGTGTAAGAAATATTCACGCTAAACAAGAAATTATGTTGTCTCAATTTTGTGCTTTGTAATAAATAAAAAGAACATAAGAATAGTTTGTGCTTAATACTTGTACCATCCTTACCTATAAAAATCCCAGTTCCATTTCACTGTGACAATCAGCCTGTAACAAAGAAGATTATATTTACTGTGGTAAGTACCACGCATAAGGATCGTATTTCATGCAAGTTATTTTTCAAATTTAATGTTATGTAGGTAGCAGTTTTCATGGTCGTAAAATTGAGTTAACTTAAGAGAGACCTATAAAAATTAGATTGTGTATATCAAATACAGTGGTGAAATGTCACACTGAAATCCATTGCAGTAGCCGGTGTAACTATGTATTCAGAATTGGTTCAATTCACTCTGGAATAAACACTGGAGCATACAAAAACCTGCAACTTCTATTCAATGCAGCGGCAATCTGACAGGAATAAAAAAAGATTTTAATTTTTTTTTTTTTTGTACTACATGACACATTTCTGCAATACTATATTCTAGTTCAGCTAAGCATTTGGGAAAATCAACATTTATTTCTGTGGTTTTTAAACACATTCTTAAGTGAAATATTGATGGACCATCAAAGAGCAGAGCACTGTCACAACTACATAAACTGTGCCTTTTAAACAGTCAGAGGTAAGTTTTCAGAGAAAGATTTCCATATCAAAAAATCACAGAATATGCAGACTTGAACCATTGAGTCCAGCTCGTGCCTCTGCATAGGACCATCCCCAAGAGTCACACCATGTGCCTGAGAGCATTGTCCTACCACTTGTTGGACTCTGTCAGGCTGATGCTGTGGCCACTTACCTGGGGAGCCTGTTCCAGAGCGCAACCACACTGTGGGTGAAGATTTTTCTAATATACAACTTTAACTTACTCTGACACAATTTCAGGCCATTCCCTCGGGTGCTGTCACTGGTCGCCACAGAGAGGAGGTGAGGTTGTCCCAGTGCAGAGCAGAGCAAGACAATCCCCTCCCTTTCCTGGCTGGTGATGCAGTACCTGATGCCCCTCCAGGACAGGGTTGGCCCTCCTGGCTGCCAGGGCACTTCTGATTCATGGTCAGCTTGCCATCAAACAGGACCCCCAACCCCTTTCAGCAGTGTAAGTGAAACCCAGTGGGATGAGTCCTCTGACTGGAGTGCCCTGTTGGAGGGTTACAGGCTTTTCAGGAGGGGTAGGCAGGGCAGAAGAGGCAGAAGAGTGGCACGGTGTGTAACAGAAGGTTTAGAATGCATGGAACTCACAGTTGAAAATGGCAGAGTTGAGAATCTCTGCGTAAAAAGTAAGGGGCAAACAAATAATGTGGATATCATTGTGGGAGTCTACACTGACTTCCTAGCCAGGATGAGGATGACGACTAATTATTCTTTGAGGAACAAAGGGACAATTCCAAGTGAACTCCCCTTTTCCTTATGAGGGATTTCAACTTTCCAGAAATTATCTGGAAGTATCACACAGCTGGTAAAATCTAGGACAGAAGATTCCTAAAAAACTTGTATGACAAGGTTATGCAGCAGGTCCTAAGGAAATCATCTCAGAAAGACACCCCCCTTCATCTACTGCTTGTCAAGAGAGTGGCTCTTGTGAGAGAAGTCAAAATTGACAGCTCTCTTGGCCACGGTGGGCACAAAGTGATGGAGTTTAAAATCTCTGTTGACAAGAGGAAAAGTGCCAGCAAAACCTCAGCTCTGGACATGAGGAGAGCTGACTTCATGTTGTTCAGGGAATTAGTAAGTAATGTCACTAGGGAAAATGTTTTTGCAGGTGCTGGGATCCATCAGTTCTGATCACTTTTTAAACATCACCTCCAAAGGGCACAGGACCAGACAATTCCCAAATATCAGAAGTCAAACAGGAAAGGCAGAAGGCTGGCTTGGCTGAACAGGAATCTTCTCTTGGAAATAAGGCAAAAAAGGAATTTGTGTGCCCAGTGGAAGCAAAGTCAGGTGACATGGGAATAATACAGGGATGCTGATAGCCACTGTAGGAGAAAATTCATGTGTCCCAAGCTCAACTGAACATGAATCTGTGGGGGACTATAAAAAGTCTACTCAGACTTTCTCCTAATACAAGGCAATCAAAGATGATTTTGAGACTTGCAAAATCAGGGAAAGCACACTTTTCTGATTAAAAAGGAAAAAATCAATGTTGTAGGTTGGCTTTCTGGTTAAGGGCCAGAAGCCTGCCCTGTCATTCTCAATAGGAAAAGGTGGAGAAAATACCATGAGAGAGCTTATGGCTGGAGGTAATGACAGGGAGATCACTTACCAATTACTATCATTGGCAAGCCAGACTTAGTTTGAGGAAAGTTAATCTATTGGCAAGTAAAATATATTTGAGTGGAGAGAAATAAAGTCAAATATTGGAACAAAACTTTTTCCCTTCTCTTTCCCAAGTCCAACTCCATTCCTTCATTCTTGCCTTGGCTCACACTCCACCTCTGAGCAGTGCAGAGGGATGGCAGTGATTTAGCCCACAGCAACTCCTCTCAGTTTCTCCTTCACCTTACACTTTTCCCCTGCTCCCACATGTCTTTCTGTGGGATGTACTTCCTCCTGGGAATGTGCCAGCTCCAGCATGGTCCTGTCCAGGCTGCATTATGCTTATCTGCCTCATTGTGGCCATACGCTGCAGGGAAAACTCTTCTCTGGTGCCTGCAATATCCACTACCCTCCTTCCCTCACTTTGGTGTTCTGCTTCTCACTTTTTCCCCCTCCTCCTCTGCCTTCTCATTATTCACTACCCTTTCTTAAATATGCTTTCCCAGAGGCTCCTCCACCTGGGTTTCAGTGCTAGCACTCAGGTTTTAGATAGCCAGAGATGATTCTTTAGGACTTTGATGCATGATAAGAAAGGGAACTACATTCCTCAAATCATTGGGAAAAAGCATTGTGGAATGTATAAATGTGCCAAACACTGCATACTAAAAATAAGCTTAAAAATCTGCAAGTGCAAGGAATTGTAAGTGTTAATATTCAAAGATAAATTATTATATATCATCATTTATGAATTTTTGCATACAAGATCAGAAACAGTAATTCTTTAAGATACATATGCACCCACCGTAATCATTGCTCTGATAGCTAAATGAGGGTATACTTAAATGACTCTGCTGAAACTCAACATTTATATTTATATAAACAGGAATAGTCCTTAGATTTATGAAAATCTTGACGTGTCCTTTACCTCTTCTTCCCCCTCTGCTCTTTCACTCTGTATTTTCACATTCTCTGGGGTATGCAGAGACCTCACCTATTCATTCAAATTTCAAAATGAGCGGAACTTTTATAAAACAAAACAAAATCTTTATTTCAGGCCTCAAAGCAATCTTTATAAATTCCTGATATTTTTAAGGGAAAATCTGGAAAATTCATCTAGATTAGAATCTTTTTTTACAAAATAATGATGATTAAAGGGGAAGTAGAAACTAAACAATTGTTTTTTTTATCCTGTTTCACTTTCAGAGGCAGGATAGAATTTACAATTCCAAAATACTACAAATTAAACCAACACACAGAAGGAAAACCTTTTTGGATCCTTTACTATACATTGTTTTATTTCCTACTTGTAATCCTGCGCTTTTTTTTCCCCATCTTGCAATTTGCTTCCAAGCATCACTAATTCAGGCTTATCATCATTTCCTATCTCAATTTCCCAGTTTCAGTGCTAATGGTTTAACACTCCATTCAGCCAGAAACAACCTAAGTCCTTATAAGCATTTCAGAATACAGAAAAACAAGTTTCATTTAAAAAAAAGCCAAATCTTTCATTTACTTTGACAGTCTGTGACAGAAGGAAAGTATTATTGGAAAACAGTATATTGAGAGGCGTCTGCCAATAAAACACCATGGAAAGAGTCTTAAAGGATATCCAGGCCAATGATTTCACGCAGCACAGTGACATGTTCAATGTGCCAGACATGGTTTCACTACATGAAGGTATCCAACTTTGATATACACCAGAAATATAATGGAAAACCCTTGAAGTCTACAACGATCTCAGTGACTCGGCAAGCAGGGTTTCTTAAATGGCAGGGAGGGCATTGTAATCAGGTGCAGAAGATATCTGGTAACATCATTGCTCTCAACATAGCAGCCACTTGGTTACTCTGTAAGCAGTGGACACACACTAGAGTAGTTTCCCCACTAGAAAAAAATTAGTTATTTTCCTTTGTGAAGGACATCAGGGACATGAAGTGTAGTTATTTGTGTGATTGCTGCACCTAACAGTCTTTGAAGATACTTTGGGTGGAATAATAGAAAAATAAAAATTATGATACAGCGACCACAATAAGAGGAACTTAATAACATGTTTGTATCTTTATCTCAAATAAACTTCTTCTCTGGAAGCAACAGCACTGACACAGTATAGGAAATATAGGACTAGACATAACCCAATCTTATTGTTGTCATTAGCTGTTTAAATTCCATCTAGAAACACATTTTAAAGTTTTACCACCATTGGCACTGCAAAGGATAATCCTGATTGCTTTATAACATAAGAATTTCTTATAACTTCTAGTCTAAATTTACTCATGGCAAGCACATACACCCGGTTTCTCTCTAATCTGTTAGTAACATCTGAAACACTATGCTCTGGGATAACCATTACTTTGTCTGTGGCCATAAGACATGAATAATTATTAAACTTCAGTTTTCATCATCATGAATCTCAGAGATGTTCCTTGACTAATCAAAATGGACAGATCTTTTCCTTCCTCTGTCATTTTCATCTACTCTGCACAAGTTTATTGTGGATTTTCCTATTACCTCCTGAGCAGGTGACCTTGAACTTGCTTTTATTATTATATTACTTCCAATTTCTCCTTGTTAAAGCTTGAAAGTAGTCAACTTTTCCTGTATAACATTTTGATCATCCACTGTATTAAAACACCTTTATATAGGCACCAGATTCCACTGTCTCATTACACCTTTTTCCATCAAGGGCATCTAGTAACATTGTGTTCAAGACTCAGATATTTTCTGAGTTTAACAAATGCATGTTATTGAGGAGACATTTAGGCCTCAGCACTCTTTTTCTAAATCCTATCAGAATTAAGAAACTCCTGATTCAACACTCTTTTGCGTTTTTCAGCAAACATAATTGCTTCATAGTAATAGAAGGCAAATGGCATCTTGGCCTGTATCACAAAAAGGGAAGTGATTCTTCCCCTGGTCACACCTCAGGTCCTCATGTCTTCGCCACGAGAAGGACAGAGCTGTTGCAGAGAGTGCAGAGAAGAGCACTGGAGCTGTCAAGGGGTCTGGGACAATAAGATATGAGGAGTGACTGAGGGAGCTGGGGTTGTTTAGCCTGGAAAAGAGGAAGCTCAGGGGAGACCTTATTGCTTTTGTACCTGAAAGGAGGGTGTAGCCAAGTGGGGACTGGTTTCTTCTGCCATTTCTCAAGTGAAAGGGCAAGAGGAAATGGCCTTAAATTGCACCAGAGGAGGTTCAGATTAGATATTAGAGAAGTTTTCGTCACTGAAAGAGTGCCTAGGCATTGAAATACGTTTCACAGGGTGGTGGTAGGGTTACCATCTCTGGAACTGTTCAAAAGGCATCTCCATGTATCACTTTGTGATACAATTTAGGGGTGATTATGATCATGCTGGGTTGATGGGTGGACTAGATTATCTGGAAGGTGTCTTCCAACCTTGATGATTCTTTGATTCTTTTGATAAAAAGTGTGATAAAAAGTGTGATAAAAGTGTGATAACACTTTTGAGAAACCTGAAACAACTCTCACGTTTGAAAGGCGACCCTAGTTTTCAGCTACAGTAGTGTAACTTGCCATAAGTACCAATAAGGATAGTTTAAATAATTCCCTTGGTTCAAACTCTCAATCACATTTGACTAATTTACAGCCAGAGAGGAAAAGGGCTGCTGATAATTCTAATTTTTAACTACTTGGATCCTTTATCACTAAGGCATTTTTAAAAATGTTTAACATAAACATTAATCACTGTAGTTACCAAATGCTTCTGTTGAATAATAGTGGAAAGACACTAGTATCTCATTACATTTCTGAAGATTTGACTCTGAATTTCCCTCAGGTATCATGATGAGAGCTTCTCGCAGTTGAAACAGCTATAAATATGTTTCAGCCATTTTTTCTGGAGATCCAAAACTACTCCATGTATTAGTAATTACCTCGTTTTATTCCACATGACAACTAGAGAACATAGCGTTCCTTAATCATACAAGCCCTGTTACTATTTTTGACTTACATACTCTGCTGAATCGGGTCTTTTGGCTTAGCAGGTCTGTGAAGATATTTTTTATTCTTCTGTTGTTCTACACAAAAAATAATCAGTACTTGAATCATCCAGTCAGCACAAGTGGCTTGAACAAATATCAAAACATGTTTAATACTGTGGAAATGCATTATACCGTATATATTACAAAGTTAGTCCAAAGTTTTACTTTTTTCTCTTAGTAAATAGAGTCTATAAACTGCACTCAAGAACCCTGGGGCAAACCAATTTTTGGCCCTAAAATAGTTTTGTTATTTTATTTCCTTACTGGAAGTGAAGAAGAATTTCTCATTGATGCTGTTTTCTGATGTATGATTAATTACATACCATGGTAAAGAGACAAAGTTATCATCTAGAGAACAATAATATGCCATAATTTTAGCAATAAAGCAGTAAAAATAAGATATAATCTGTAATAGAAATTGTATTGTGAAATATTGTGGTTATGGAAAAGATAAACATTTTGATGGTAAATTACGAGTTCATCTGGTGCAATAAACACAAATCTCAGCAAGCTTCTGTGCAAAATCTGTGTAAAGGGATGAAGTACCATACAACAATGGGACCAGGATTGTTTTGCCACACGCTGCAATTTGAACCATCCCTGGACATTGAGGCATCTAATATTTCTACATTACAAAAAGAAGGAATTTTCAGTATTCATGTAAGAAATGGCAAGAATGACCAAGTAAGGAGTTTCTGAGAACTAATCAAGTACAATTCCAAATGTAGGTATCATTCAGTGTGGTGATTCAATTAATGAATTTAATAGTAGTAAATGGATTCATTTACTAAGACTAGCAGGCACAGAACTGTCATGTCTCTGTGAAAACTCTCATTTTCTCCAGAACAGGTTGACTGCATGTAAGTGTTTAATGGGAATGACCCCTAGAATGCTCTGATTTTTCAGTAACAATTTAGAATAGGTTTGACATGATCCATTCTAGCAGTTTATTATTATGAATAATTACATTTCAGTGCAATTGAACATTTCAAAGCACTGCTTATTTCAAGATATGTAGATTTAGAATTCAAAAATATACTCTAGGTCAATTAAGGCTAGTGTCCAATACTACGAAAAGTGACAGAGAAGCTATAGAAAGAGAGAGAACAGACAGGGGGGCAAATTTCTGTAGGTTTATTCCCCATCAGTAGAGAGCTGATAGGGAGTGATCTTCAAAACCTGTTATGATTGTTGAAGAAAATCACAGGAAAATTGTTGTCAATGAATGAATCCAATTCATGAGACACTGTCCATAAATGAAGTTGAAGAGAGAAAAAAAGCCCATACTGGTATTCTTTTGGTATTTTCCAAAACAAATTACTTCTAGGGCATTCATGTAAATTATGACAGCTAAGAGATGCAGCAAGAGACAAATCGGGTACTTTTCACTGATTCAAAAGCAAGGGGAAAGCATGCAAAGGGCAAATGAAAAATCAAACCAACCAATCTCCTTGGAACCAGCTGGAATTTAATTTGACAGATATGAAATGGAACCCAGGTAGAAAGATATAGCCAAAGTATCAAGAATCATGTCCCCAGGAATAAGAGAAAATAAATAAATCAAGGCAGTAACTGGTCACTGCTCCACAAGGGGGAAGACTTGGTAACAAACAAGTGGCTTAGTATAAGTTATGACACATTTTCCCACGTGAAAATAACTCAATTAGTACAAATAACGAATGTTGAATTCTTTAAAGAGAAAATAAAAATTAAAAGACCATATCTATTTTTTTCAGATTGTTTGTGAAAATCTCATGATTTTCACATTAGGTTAATATGCAGATAGCTTAAATAATCTCTGAAATGACATCACTTATACTTGAGAATTTGTGGAGAATGGCAAATGGACCAGAACACCAGAAAGAGGAAATGATCTTCAGCACATCAAAGGAGAACATTTCAAGGATTATAGATTATAGCTTCAAAAGAACTCCAAAACCAATTACCAAAGAGCCAGTTTGTAAATATGTCTGGAATGGAATAGGAGCAGTTCATACTGACTTTAGGGAGAAGCTAGATGAGATCAAATTTAGCACCAAACACTTCAATTTTCCTATGGTCACTCCCTCATGAGTGCCTGAGGTGTTTGTTGTACACAATCCTGAATGCTCTTTGGTGGGTATGGTAGGTTCAGTTATGAGCATCTCCCTAGAACAAGCAGATACAGCAGCCTCAAAAATATGACAGAAGAATTTATAAGCTGACATAGATGTGCTATCTCCTTTATGTTGAACTTTTCTACTGTGAAGCACACAATATCCCACTGGAAAGGTCATAAACGATTGAAAATAAAGCAGAACTTGCTTGTGAAGCAGAACACCTAATTTCAGGCTTTGGAATGCCCTTATTGATTTGACTCTGTTTGGAAAAATGCAGGTGATTATGTTTGCTTATTTCTTGAGAATTTGTGTTGAGCATAATGAATTTATTTTTAAAGAGTAGCATGAGAAAGATATTTGGTTTGAAAACATACCTTAAACAAAAAACCTAAAGAAAAAAGGCTGCCAAAATAGCAAGAAAATCTATATTTCTGCTTCCTTTTCATCATTATTAGTTTTTTCTGTTCTTGCAAAAACTGACAAACCAATAAAATCCTAGCATTTTCAGCCAGCTAAAAAGAATTTTAATGCTACTAAGCTTTGGCAAAAAAGTAATTTCTGGACACCTTTGCACATCTATAAAGGGACAAACCAACTTTACATTGACTTTGCAGTCGTGCATCTAAAGTGAATAGAAATACCCTGGGTAAGAGAAGATATAAAAATTAAAAAAAAAAAAAGAAAAAAATTCAATTCTCTGAATTGCAGGTGGCATTCTATCTTGAGTGATGTAGAGATTACACAATCAGACAAGATTGGAGATCTAGCGGATCCCTCCTACATTTCCCAGACTTCCTGTTACAGTTTCTAGGGTCAGGCTTCCTTCTAGTCTGATTGTTACCCAGTCTCTCCAGGAGCGAGTCTGAGTGTGAATGCCTGACAAGTAATTTATGTTATCCACAATATATATGTATATATACATATACAGAAGTCTGGCCACAGACCTCAGCAGACACACAGAGCACTCACATGAACACCAAGAGCACCAATACTCCCATTCTCCTCCCCGCTTTCACTGAGTAGGATGGAGTTCTGACTGTGCAAAAATGTTTCTATATGTAAAAGATGGGTGCATCCAGCAGCTGGGCTCAGACTTTCATTCTGCCCATTAGCTATTCTTCAATCCCAGTACCTCCAGTTGCTGGCTTCTGGTACACAAGCCCCCAATGCCTTAATCCCACTCCACTGGCTGGAACAGACCCCCTCAGAGATGCACACATGTTCTGATTCCACAGTCAACTTACCTGTGCTCTTGACCCTGGAGGCAGAAATACTTCCCCACCCAGAGGTGTCCCTTTTAGACCCACACATCCCACATTCCTGGCTCTCAGGACACTTTACCTACTAACTGGCTAATCCAGCTTGATCTTTGCTATTGTTCACACATTCACTCAGACATCTGCCCTGACCTCCTTACACACACAAGCTAAATAATCCCTTATGGAAAAACAGTTGGCGAAAAAGATAATAAGGAGAGATGACAAACTGAGGTGATCAGGCAGAGGGCAGGTCGTGGACAAATGTGTTTACCAATAAAATATTCATATGACAATCCCTCTATTTCTGACACTTGTTGCTACATACAACTAAATGCCACCTCTTTTCTTCCTCTGGTTCCTCCCTGTGTTAGTTTAACACAGCTTGGCTGTCAGTGGAGGTGGAGGAAGCCACAGAGGCTGCTTCTGAGAGAGAAACTCCTCGAAACTTCTACTATGTCCAACAGAGCCAATCCATGAAGGCTCTGATGACAGAAATATTGGCTGGCCCAATTAGAGAAGTTAGTAACAACTCTGTGATGGCACATCTAAGAATGAAAGAGAGTGCTCAAGCTCTCTTTCTTCCTCTGAAGGGGTGGAGAGGCTTCCTGGCATGGCTGCCAGGGCCCTCCTGGCAGGGGGGACCCATCTTGGTGCACCCAGCTGGGGGCCATCCTGGCACCGGGTGCGGTCATGCAGCCAGGGCAATGTGGCCTAGGCACCATGGCCACAACCATCTTGGCATGGCTGGCAATGGATTTTACTTGCTTAGGCACTTTTAACCAACTGTGCTGCAGACAGAAAGGCGAGGGCAGCCAGCGCGGCCTGCATGTTGCCAGCAGGGACCAAGTGGCCAGCGGCAACAGGCATGGTGAGCACTTCCCTGACGTGGAGCCTGCATGGGATCAACTTTTCAGCATTGCAGAATGCTATAAAAACTTTTCAATTCGTAGAACTTGAGAACAAACTACCTACCGCGACCCGTTCTTTCCCAAGTCAGGGAAAAGGAAGAAGTGAAGACACACGAAGGGAACATGATGACACTAAGGTCAGTGCAAAAGAGGAAGGGGGAGGAGGAGGTGCTCTGGGCATCAGGGCTGAAATTCTGTAAACTGTGGTGAAGCCTTTAATACAATGAACTCTTTCCCTGTAATTCACTGAGTGCATGGGGGGATGCAGAGTTCAACTGCAGCCTGTGGAAAAAAATATTCACACTGGAGTGTGTGGATGCTAAAACGTTGTAATCTAGTAAAGAAGTCGAACAGAAAGAAAAAAAAATGCTTTTGGAGATAGAGAAAGAAGACCCTTGTTTCTAGAGTAGAACAGTTCATCCTTAAAAGACTACACCCCATGAACTAAAATGACCAAGGCAAACAGCTGTGGGAAGACTGCTTTGCCTGTGGAAGGGACACACATTGTAGTGGGTCTGGAAGGACTGCTACTTGTAAAAATTAGAACCACATTAGAGAAGTTCACAGAGAACTGTTTCCTGTAGGAAAAAACCCCCATGATGTAACAGAAGAGGCTCCTCTCCCTAACTAAAGAAAGATTTTTTAAAAGTGACAAACTGACTAAACCCCTCAGGTTTTGTCTCCCTGTCCTCTCAGTGGAAAGGAAAGAAGGGTTGGAGGGGGCAAGAAAGGTCTTCTAAAAGTTTCTTTTCATTTTCATTATTTTCTTTTTATTCTCTTAAAAAAATTTTCTTTATACCTTTTAAGTTTGCGCCTATTTTGCCCTTAGAGTGTTTTCTCCTAATCCATATCTCACCCCATGGGCCTTTTAATTTTTCTTTCCCCCTGCCCTTCTTAACTGTAGCATAGGAGAATGAGTGAAAAATTCTTCCTGGGTGCCTAGCTTCTAGCTAGTGTCACACCCCGACACTCCCCTAAAAGAGGCTAAAATAAGCCCTGTGCAATACCAAACATGCCCTTTCTATGCATCAGATAATGTATTCCACATTCCTAGAGAGCAACTCCCCCTGAATCTGAAGGTGGTCCAGAGACATGCTTCCCATCATTAAGATGGATCTCATGCCAGGACAGCAAATTGGATGGCTCTGCTGGGATAATCCCAGGAGAGGCCTGGGCAAGGTGGATGCTCCTCCAGAATCCTTGATTTGGGTTCTTGACTTTCATTGCGCCCTTTTGATCCTCTGGTTTTGTTGAGATGGAGAGTCTTTTGTTGAAGATGGCCTGGGAGCAGCTGAGGCGGGTTATTTAGTCCTCCTTCCACCGTTTTTCTGTTCTTCTTCACGTGTGCAAATGAGTTTCTTATCACTTAAATAGTACAACACAATATTAAGTTATTAATTAAGGTTAAATTACATAAGGATCATAATAAAATGGCTAGAGAAGAAAGGACTTGTGAATATTTCTTAAAGGAGTCCTCTCTGCTTTTGTGAAAGGTAACAATGGTAATATTTCCCTAAAGTACTTTGATAGATTTAATCTAAGGGAATGGCTAAATCCATGAATACAGTAGTGTGTACTGATCTAAAGTGCTATGTAGCCATACAATAAAATTGACTTGCTTGTTTGGTTTTGTTTTTTGTTTTGTTTGTAGATAAGAAGACTTTAGGAAAGAGTGATAGAATTAAGTAAGTATTTCCAAACTATCTTCACTCGCCCAATCTACTTCAAAGAGTTTTCAGAAGTTTCAAAAGTAAACTGAAACTCATTAAAAACACACAGTGGTGTCCCTCTCCTCTTTGCTAGCAGCAATATTCCTAAAGAAACATGAATTATTACTAATCTAATATCTTTCATTTATGCTGGATTCCATCGCAGAAAATTCACCTTGGTTCATCTGAGGAAAATATACCTTGTTTAGCATCTGCTCCTTGTCATCTACACTTCTAAATCAAGATTGTCCCTGTGATACCTAAGAGAATCACAAATGTATTAAACTAACAGAAGGAGATCTCTTTATCTTTCCTTTCTTGCCTTCTGCATTTCTCTTTCAAAGGTTAAGGTTTTTTTTTAAAAGGAAAGATTCCGCTTTGGTTTATTTTTTGGTACATTAACTCGAGATTTTGTTGTTGCTTGGATACAGTTGGAATGAACACGGGATCTCACATTGTAAAAACTGGTTTAGATATGTTATCTCTCATTCTGCCTACCTTTTCATGTCACCTCATCCAAATGCCAAGTCAAAATTGTCAGGCATGCAAGAAATTTGCCGTATTTGCTATGCTTCCTTTTCCATGCCTTAAGGTACACCCCTCCTTTTTTCTTTTTTCCTTTCACTGAAGAGAAAGGAAATATCAGAACCAAATTCACTGTGAAAGAACTAATTACAACTGTGGTCATTACAGAGTATGGATAAGTGGAAATGTTTACAGACACATTCATAGACAATACAAATGCTGCGTACAATGACACTAAATAAAAAAGACGTTATTCAGAATTCCAATGTTTCCCTCAGTACCTGTAATTGATGTTCTTCTTGAGATTCATTCACTGTACAATTATCCAAATCTTTCATATGAATGACAAATACATCACTTGAAGAAGATAATGGCTAGTACCTAACATTTATTGCATTGAGAAATTCCTTTTAATACATGTAAATGTCTCTGTTCTATGCTTACTGGAAAAAATTACATGGTTTAGCAAAGCTAGTTTTCATCTCAATATAAAAAAGAATTCCAGTAGCTCCATTCCCTTAATTGGATTTGCTATGCATTGTAAACCAAGCAGTACCTTTCACTCAGCTGCAAAAATAAGCAGTTTTAAAAATAGTGCAGCTGCAGATGTTTACAATATACATTGAAAGTCACTAACAGACTCATGCATTTTTTTTTTCTTCCTCACACAGAGGCTAAATGCATTCATGTCTGCTTCTTGTAGAGCATAAGGGTTGGGTGCGGCAAGGCACTAAATATCCAGAGTTGTACTTGGGTTATTCTAAATATGTTCGTACTCCTGGTTGATTGTGTTTCACCTTTTTTGCATGACCTGAAGAAAATCATATTATTCAACACAAAATGAAATATTTTTTGTCATTAGAATGAATTTTTCTATCTTCTTTTAAAAGCACAAAACTAAGCCTTGCAAAAAAAACCCTAAAACCTCATAAGGAAAAGCAGAAAGACATTTGAATAATGTATAACGTACCATTTTGAGTATTTGAATGCTCAAAATAAGATTTGGAAAGAGAAGTTGAGTACTCTTCGTGAAGTTGGAAATAGTTCTACTTGCCACAATCATTTATGTCTTATCAAAAAAACCAGAATATGGTTGGTGCCCATCACAATCCATTCAATGGAAAAAGGCAGGCTGAGCTGGTCAACAGATAAGGAGCAGGTATATCGCTTAGTCCTTAATTGTGGTTGAACCATTAAACTCACCAAAGACAAGTAATCTACAGCCATGAGGATAATCCTCTTTGTTTCTGAAATTCAGTAAAATTAGTATATTCCAGCCGACACTGTGTATACAGAATAATGGAATCACTCAAGTTGGAAAAGACTTGTATGATCATTGAGCCCAACCTTCAACCCACTGCTAAACCTCAGTACCACATGTTCCTCAGTACCACATCTACACATCTTTTAAATACCTCGTTGGATGGTGACTCCACCGCTTCCCTGGGCAGTGTGTTCCAATGTTTGATATTGATATTGATAAATCTTTTCTTGAGGCCACGTCCTCTTGACCTGTCAGTTGTTACCTGGGGGAAGATACTGGCCCTCACCTGGCTACAGTCTGTTTTCTCTTGTAGAGAGTGATAAGGTCCCCACTGAGCCTCCTTTTCTCCAGGATAAATACCCCCAACTCCCTCATCTGCTCCTTGTAAGAATTGTGATCCAGACCCTTCACCAGCTTTGTTGTCCTATTTTTTTTTACTTTCTCCAGTGCCTCAATGTCCTTCTTTCAGTGAGGGGCCCAAAACTGAACACAGGATTTGAGGCATGAGGCACAGTGCAAGGGAACAATCACTGCCCTGGTCCTGCTGTTCACACTATTGCTGATACAGGTCAGGATGCCATTGGCCTTCTTGGTCACTTGGGCACACACTGGTTCATGTTCAGCCACCGTCAACCAGCATCCCAGCATCCTTTTACACCAGGCAGCTTTCTAGCCACTCTTCCCAGCCTGTAGCATCGTCTTGGATAGTTGTGATCAAAGTGCAGGAGACAGCACTTCTCCTTGTGCCCATAACTTTTCCCAGCACGAAAAAACAAACCCAAACAAACAAACAAAAAACCCACAACCGAAACCATAAACAAACAAACTTAGACACTCAACTGGAATGCCAGCATTCAGTATATAGTAAAGAGTGTGCTGATTCATATTTTCGTCTCTTTCAACTCTGGTGTTAAGAATCATTCTTCATGGCTCAGGAGTCTAACAGGAATGCATGGCCAGATGGTTGCTATCATTTAAGGCATCTGCCTAGAGAATGAAAACTGGGCCTTTGGAACCTCTGCTATCAGTGGAAGACTTAAATCAAGCCTCTCTTACCAAACTTATTACATTAATAAAGGCTGCTGTCTTTTCCATGATCTTGATGAAAAAACAACCAACATCTGTTTATACTAATATTTTTGACTAATTCAGGGAAACCAAGAAGGAGTTTCTGGCTAACAAACCCTGTTTCATGTGGTCATTTATGTCAGCATTGGATGCCAGTTTTGTACACACTTAAATATGCCCTGAATATATTGATTTTACGTAATTAATTGTCTCCTGGGTGGCAAAGACTTCAAGTTAATTTTTAGCGACTGAACAACTTACAGTTTTAAACTTACAGTTTAAATAAATTTATTTATTAAAGAAATTGTCATAAAGCAAAGCAAAATTTTCCAACCTTTCACTAACTGTTAAAAAAATATAACAATACCTAACATCACTCTCACATTTGAATGAAAGTTATTTTTAATGTATAAGGTCTTCTAATGATTACTACAATCATCATAAAATTCAACAAAGCTACAAACTTAGGTCTATCACCTTCATTGATATTTGGGTCAGACCTCCTGATATAAGGATTAATCATAAATAATCAGTAAGAGAACAAAAATAAACCTGCATCTTATGAATACAGTGTGAAAACTACCATGCATAATGGGAAATTGCAGGTAGGGAAAAAAAAACAAACCACAAATGGGAAATCCTGAACAGCATGCTCAATCACAGCATTTCAATTTTATGCTTGCTGGTGACCTTCCACTAGGTGATAAGCATAATTGGAAAATGCAATGCATTATGCATTCTAGTGTATAGCCCAAAAGCTCAAATTTCCCCTTTGTCCAGCAATCATTAGTTCATATGGGGAAAGGAGCAATGTTTCATAGCTAATATGCTAGTATGTGACTACATATGTATTTAAAATCTGTGAATTTTACCCTAAAATATATACCCATGCTCTAAATAATAACTTCTGCTTTTAGCACATTTATTCCTTCCCCTCTGCACTCTGTGTGTACAATACTCAGTGGAGATTTCAATTGCGCTTCTGTCCTGATAAAGACAAAACCTTTTCCATTACCTCAAACTCTTCCCTTAGGACTCAGTAGCTGTCAGATTCATGTTTTTGTCTAGTCTTCATCATTATCTAGAGACAACTTTATCCATGACAGTAAGGTAATTTTTTACCATAACTAGTGTTATTCTTACTGCTACATTTTTATGTAAGATATGATAATATTGTAGTACACATCTCTCATTCAATTATTTCTTCTTTTCCTCTTAGATTTCTACACCTTTTATTGAGTAGAGATTTACTAGACCCAGTTAAATTAACCTTACTTTAGTCATCTAGCTTTATGACTTTGCTTTATTGACCTTTACTTGCTAGAAAATTATACCTTTTATCATATTTTTTACATTCTGCACTGCTCTTTAAATAGATATTCCATTTAGATAACCTGATAAAAAGGAAAGAAAAAGTCAGCCTAAAAGAAAGTATTAGAAAAGAGAGGTATGTCACAAAAGGGAAATTCTATTTTGTTTGCTTTAATGTTCTCAAATTAGTAGTTGGTTGCGAAAGCTTTTACTAATTTGTAGCAAAACTGAGTGACTAATGTACAGTAGTGGACAACAAAACCCAGAAGGAGCTGTTTCCATCCTAGACACTGTCATTATCTTCAGATAGAGAGATTCTTTACAGAGAATTATCTAGGTATGCTGCTATTCTGTTTTCTTTTGTAACTTTTTTTTTTAACACTGATTGACATCTAAGTTAAAAAATTGCCCAAGGCCAATGATTTTTATCAAAAATAAATTTTGGGAAGTATCGGTCTTGGCATCAGAAGGAAGACGAATTTATATCTCGCTGCAAGTTTTTATTAGACTCTATTCTGAGTGTGTCTGAAAGATCTGCTCCCCTCGTTATTATCTTGTGGTGCAAGAATCACTTGCACTCTCTTTAGGTATAACCACATAGGGCTTTTTCAGTCAAAATGATTTAAATAACCATTCATTAAACAACTTATGATAAACAGCTACAGATCTTGAAATCTGAGCACTTCTTTTTTGTTTATTGATAATTGTGGACATGATTTCATTACCTACTTAGGTAACTAAGTACTTAGAATTCACTAAGACTTTTTTTAAAGGATTTAAATATTTTGTGTGTAGTGGTGCACACTTTGGGTTTTCCAATGTTCTGTATATTTTGTTATATGTTTGCAATGGTTTTGTTCCTACACCCCCATTCCCAAACCCCGATGGTGTTTCCCTTGTGATAGGCCTTGTCAATCACCTTGTAAGAGCTGGAAGATTCTGGGGAAAAAGCCCTAGGATTTGACAAGGTACCTCGGTACCACCTTCTTTCATTGTTCTGTTAAGTTCCACCATTCTGGGTCACAACCCCTCCCCTTGGACTGGTTCTAAGTTCTCCCCTGCCCATGGTACGCCCCCTGTACTTAAGGTGAGGACAGAGGGGCTGCCGGGGCTCTCGCTCTGGCCCTCTTGCCCGCTCGCCTCTCTGCTCTGTCCATCTGCACATGGAGGTAACCAGGAGGAATAAAGCCAGGTGAAACCCAAGCAGAGTCCACTCTTTCTTCCACGCCGTCGACCACGCTTCAGCCTGAGGTTCAGACCCACCAAGCCTCTCTTACACAGGGGCCAGGGAGTGAGCCAGCTGGTGAAGCAGCTCCCAGGACCCCTCTATATTTTGTGCACATGTATATACACATTATACATTAAAAGTCGATGCTCGAGAGAGATGCTTAAGATCTAACCATACAAAGCAAAAGAGGTAGACTGCAATCAAATATCAGGACTCTGTGACTACGTACAGCTGTGTTCAAAATTACTTTATGTAACTGCAGAGACAGACCAATAAAACTTTTACCTGGGCTACAGTTCAACAGAAGCCACAAGCAAAAAAAAAAAAAACCTAAAAAAAACACTAAACAACAAACAACAAACAAGCCCATTGATTTTAGTAGTATATTTCAACAGTCTGCTTAATACAAAGTATTTTAGTCCCAGAATATGCTGTCTAGGATACTCAGAATGTAAGAACCTGGGCGTGTTGTGGAGGTGTCTGAAAATACTCATTTTTGGCCTGATTACATAAGAAGAATCTGTTGTCAAGATGAGCAATATATTTTAACACTATCTATAGAAGTTAAGGTCTGCAGTTCAGCAAAGGATTAGCCATGAATGTCTCTTATGTAAGTAAGCACATCAATTTCAGTGGAACTGTGCATATGTTCAGTATAACTATAACATAAGTTCTTCTCAGGAACATGAATCTTAACATGATGGACAGTTTGAAAAATTTATGATTAGGGAAGCAGTATAATGACATTGGGATATTTTAATAGCTTCTTTTTGTTCTTTTTAGCCTGATATTTCGTTAACCCATGGTCTAAGGCTCCTCAAATTCTTTAACAAAATGTGAGTTTTCAGAAGAGCCATGGAAGGGACAAATGCACCTTGTACCAAGGCCTGACTATGAGAGGTACCAAATATATTCTACTTCTCAAAAAAATTATCAACACCTGGCTGTCTAGTGAACCTTGTAAAAAGAAAAAAAGATCTAAAATGTGACAACATCAATCGTCACAGAGCACAGAAAATTAGTCTTGCAATTTGGGGTATAACATTTATGTTGATAACAGTATTGGGGAGAAGTAACCTATCACATTTCTAGGCTTTAACTTAAAAAAAATAAGCTCTGACACTGTTTTACAGGGACTTAGTTGACATAAAGGCAAAAAACATAAATAAATAGGTCAGATAAATTTAATATTTATGCCAAATTAGGGCTTCAAATGTTCCAATATCCTTCACTCATGTACAGTGTAGAGAAAAGAATCACTCTTTAAGTTGCCAGCACCTTAGTTCTATGATAAAATGTAAGTTAATTTTAGTGTAAGACTCTGACTCTGCATGAAAATACTCAAATCCAGGATTAAGTATAAAGTTAAAGTCTGTTACTGCTTTAAACCTGCTTATTGAAATGTATGAATATATATGCATACGAACACACAGATGCATGTATGTCTTATTTAAATGTGCAACAATTAAATAGACTGGAGGTAGAGAAGTTGGCTTCTTAAAAGAAGTACTCTTGACAAGATATTGTGTCCCTACTACTGCTTTCTGCAGGATCACATCAACATGTTATTTTCAGTTTTAAAAAGAAACAGCACCACCTTGTATCCTAAAATAAAGCTACAGCTATTCAGTATCTTAGCAGCCACGTAACATATAAATATAAATATCCATAGAAACATAACTATTTAAAAAAAGTTTATATATTTTTGTATTAGAAATGTCAAAATAAGACATTTAGCCTTGAAACCTCGGTTCAAGACAAATCTGTTTTTGAAAGAATATTGTTACAGGGAATTCTATGAGTATTTGAGCTAAAGTATGTTTCTTTTCATTACTGAATTTTGCTGTTTGTAAAACAAAATATTAGATTCAATTTGCATCAACCACAGGAACATAGTGCTTGGTTTTGTTAGCAAAACGGTCAGAGATGTAGGTGAAGATGTTTTCAAAAAGGTCTGTGTAAATTACTCATCAGTGATATTCATTAGCTGATACTTGCTCTGCTTGCTGCACTATGAATGTTTATAATTGAAAGCAGAGATAAAGCAATATGATGAAGGTAGACGAAGGTAACTAGCTATCCACTACTGAGTAAAAAAACCCGAACTGATATGGGGTTCACAGCTGAAAAATTATTTTTGCAAATTGCATAGTGAAAATGGAATAATAGATTAAAAGTAAATTATGATCTATTTGTAAACTGTACTTAATTAAAAATAATTAAATTAGTAATTTGAATTGTTTGCAATTAATCTTTGAGAGTATTTGCTAGAGAGAATTATTTCCTCACTTATCCCTAGTGTGTCACGGTTGCTAAAACAAAGATGGTTGAAAAACTGCCTTTCAATTAGATATATTTTTATAAAGAATTTGTGTTAGTCAGAAATCCTAAAAGATCTCTTAGTGGAACTAGTTAAAATTGCAGTCCAGTATCACATCATGTCTTGTTTTGTTTCCTCTCCATTGCTTACAATGTCCTGCAGAAGGCAAGAGACATTTTCTTCCACTACAGATTTTGATTTTTCTACTTCTAAACGCTGATTTTTCCTACGTCAGTCATCTTCCAAGCTCAAACAGTGAAATTTGACTTATTGGAGCTCACTGAACTAGTGAAACAAAAATGTAATAATTTCTAATAATCACAAAAGAGTGTAGATCTGACCTCAGCTGTTGTTAATATCAATATTCTAAAACCTTGGTATATGTATCAAAACCTACTTAATCTCATGCCTATAAATACTCTTGGACAAATTCTTAGGCAAAGGATTTTCCAAAGGGTCCTTTTCATGGGACCTGTAGAATATGTAAGTTTGAACTTGAAGGAATTTCAAAACAGCTGAAATTATGATATTAACATAACTGCAAGTGCTGACCCTATTTTTCAGACGGCAAAGAGTGGTCAAAATTAATTGAGTAAGCCAATTCCTGAATTAACAACCTGTGTGATATGCTAGGGGGGAAAAATTGTATTTTTTGTTTCCTGGTATGCAGAAGCTAAAAGAAAACTGATCTGGCATATATATAAACAGTTCAACTGAGCACAGAAGGATTGCAAGAGAACTTGGTATTATCTGTAAGTCATCAGTTGAAAAGATTAGTGGGAAGGCAGTATATAACATTAAAAGAGAGACTAGAATAAAGAAGGAGTTTAAACATAGTAAGAGGGGGAGATACAAGAGAAGAAATGGAGATATATATATATAATCAACATTTTATTTAAAAATCCGAAGAAAAACAGCTGTGGCATCATCTGAAACAGAGAAGTATTTCAGGTTCTTCCAACATTCATTTGGAACTACAGCTACATAGGCCATTCCTGATGCTTTCTGTATTTCCACTAGAAATTTCCTTTTTATAGATTCCATATTATTTTATTGTTTGGGGACAAATTGTTGTTGTTTCCAGCTTTTAAACTTGCAAGCACTTTAAGAAAGCTTAAACAGGCTACTGTGGCCTGAATGTGAAAGTGCTTGAATTCCTGTTCCTCAGGATCCAGTCATGAGCTCTCTCACGTAGAACCACTCCTAAGCTGCTTTACTTCTATACACAATGGAAGTAGAAGTGCTATCCCAAACCAATACATAACTCTCTTCAATATCCATGAACTGTTGTTGTCAGAACAATCCTAAAACATGCCAAATAGGAGAAAAAAAAACATTCACCAAACTGAGTGACAATGACAAACATAACTAAAAGAAACAGAAACCCGACACAAAAGGTTTTCTCTCCCTTTTTATAGGAAACAGAGAGGGAGCTCATACAGTCATCTGTTACAAGAGGATTATCTTCCCACTTCCAGGACAGCAATTGACTGTGTCCATTTTATAAAGAATGTAATTCTGTTAGACACATTTAACCACATTTAGATTTATACTGTGGTATTTCTAGAATTCACACTTTGCAGAAGCAGAGCTCTCAGCTTCACAATGATCCCCACCCTGCCTCTTTCAGGAAAAAAAAATAAAAAGGTATAGAGAACATAATAAATCCCTTAGAGTGTACACTTTCAGTATTTTTAATAATTGCTTCTTCTATCTTTGTAAAAGCCTATTTACCCATAATAATATCTCCAGCATCCATTAGGATTTAGTCATTATTCTGAGGCATAATTAAGCACTGCCACTTTATATTTTTGGGAAAATTGAACAATTTCTAAAACATTGAGTGATATCATATAATTTCTGTGGGTTTTTTTCCATTACCTAACATATTTTTAAGATTTTTTTCTTAAATCATTGGAATTAGGTTTTATTATTTATTTTTCCCAATTATTGATATATCTTACTCTATATTGATTTTTTTAGCTAACCAAGATATTTTTGGGCAAGTAAGCCACTAAATTTAAATAAATGTAAGTGCCATGTTTCCAATAAGCTGAACCAAAACAGAAAAACTGGGACAGATGCATCCATTTATCCACAGTCCTTTAAAAAAATCGTACAAGATAATGGATAAAACTACCTGTTGGAAATGAAAAGTGCAATAAGATTTTTCTGAGGCTGAACCCATGATGTTAATACAATATTGTGTTTCAAAACAGTTGTTCATTACCTTGTTTTTTACTTTTGTTTACACTGATTAGTAGTCTACAAACAATGTTACTGCTTGATTTGACTCTATGAAATGTATTTGATTAACAGCAGAAAAATACACAGATTTTTTTTAATTAATCAATCCCTCAACGGTGAGATTCATACTCTTATTTATGTAAAACCATACAAATAGTATCTCTCTTAGTTGCAGGTGGTGGCATATTCTACCTCTTCTAGTGATGTGCAAAGTATGAATCTTCACAGAACTTATATTGTATTTCTTACAGCCCTTACACAAGCATCTGTTCTTCTCTTGTGATACTAAATGAGTAAAGATGGCTGCAGAGGCCCATGGTGGCATGGGATGAGCAGTTAACTAGGAAATACACAAGTCTGGGCAAAGCAGTGACCCAAGGAAACTCCATGCAAGTGAAAGGAAAGGTTTTGCACCCTTTCTCAATATTTACTCCCTGAGCAGTAGAACACGAATTCACAGCTCCTAATATCTGCAGCTTAAGTTTCCTCTCCGCGTAGAGTTCATTCCAATATGCACACTCTACAAAAAGCATAGCTGATTCTCTGGGTTTTTTCCTCTCCGGTACTAGACACAAAAAAAAAAAAAAATGTTAATAGAAGGAATAATTAGAAATTGATGCAACAATAATTTCCCTTGGTAGAGATGTTCCACTTTATCTTTTCTTATAAAGTCATTATATAATTAGTGTGATTCCTGTATGAAATCAAATCACACTGTATGAAAGGAAAAAATAAATACAAATTTGAAATTGGAACAAGCAGTTTAACAGATTTCAGAGGTGGTTCGTGTGCTTTTGGTATTTCTCTCACATCAGGCTCTGGCAAGAAGCCCAAGGTCTGAATGGTTTTGCACATTTTATTTATTAAAATACTCTGGAAACAGATTAACTTCTTTTGTGCATTATTTATTATTGTTTCACCTGCCGTCAAGAGGAATAGCATGCAAACAGATGAATATACTGAAGGTGGCCTACTTTCAGTGTAATAAAACCATAGATGCTTGTCATTCAACTTTTGCAATGCTGCTACACAAAACACACCTTTTTGAACTCCTACAGAAAAATTACAGTGAGGAAATGATTGCATGAGTAATCAAGGAGCTCATATTTTTTTTTCTGGTTTGATAGTTGGGACTGCTCTCAGAGTCAAGTTCTCTGTTACTTGTGAGTGAGGTCTAAAGCATGAATAGGAAACTACAAAAGAAGATAATTTTAAGGTATAAACCAATGGAAATATGAAATATATTAGTATTTCTATTGAAAAGGTTTTCTGTGCATTTCTCTCCCTGGCCTTGTTCATTAAGGAACGAGGTCTTCCTTCTGAGGCATTAATTTCTGCTGCCTGGTTCTCTGCCTTTATGCACATGAGATAGATGAGAGAAAATTACAAGGAATAATTACCTAATGGAAAAAAGCCTCCACTGACCATAAGGATTCTGCCCTCATCCAAGACTATACTTGTTAGAGTGAAAATTCCAAAAAAAATATAATGTACATCACTCTATTTGGAGTTATTCCAGAAGTCAAGTCATTGTCCAGCATTTTCCCTGATGGTAGGTTTAGCTTTTCTCTTTATACCACAGACAGATATATCACACTTTGCTTGAGTAAAAGCAAAATGAATAACCCAAGGAAAATCAAACTTTCCTCTATACAAGCATACTGTGGCTGTTTTATGTATGCTGCACATTTAGCTTTTATACTGCTTTTTCTTTTCTTCTCAGAAATCAATCTGCCTGGTTTGTAATCATTTCAGTATTTCTCTCTCTGAACTCTTAGAGCTGTCCATATATTTCTGGTATCAAGATGTCTGAATTTAGCCTGGAATTCCCGACATGACCTGGTAAGAGCTATGCAGAGATTAACACTTCATTTCTGCATGACTTTGTTCTTTAATGCAAGCAGACAAAAAGTCCCACTTGTTATTCTCCCTTGAGATCCACTGAATGAGTTCATCTACAATTTACTGTCCACGATCACCCCAAGGTCTCTCTTACTGTTCACCCTTTTCAACTTTATCCTTTGTACAGAATAGTGTCACTCGGATAAATTCTTTCATGTATAAAGGAACTGAATTTTTCAGGAGGCCATATTTTTCATCCAACTTCACTACAATTTCAGAAATATTTAGTTCTCCTTATCTTTCAGAACGTTTTTTTCTTGCGTATTTTTCCCTCTTCATTCCTCACAGCCTGTCCCTTTCTTAAATATGCTTTCCCAGAAGTGCCACAACCTTGATTGCAGAGCTCAGCCATGGTGGGTAAGTTGGATTTGGCTGGAATCAACCATGTCTGGCCTAGTCCTGGCCATTCCTCACAGAGTCTGCCCTGGAACCCCTGCTGCCAACACCTAAGCACAAACACTCAATACACCAAGGACCAGAGACAGGCTAAAAATATGAACTGCATAATGACAATGAGTGAAATATTAGCATCTACAGATTTTCATGCTGGGATTTTTTAAATCAAAATATTATACACACTAGAAATATGAAGAGGAGTCAAAAAAGAGGGCAAGGAAGAAAATAAAGTAAAATAAGTAAAAAGAAGACAGAAAATTTAATGGATAGTTTGTGATGCTATGAGCAGAAAGGATTTAAAGAAAAACGTTAATCAGTAAAAGAAAGGGAATGGTGCATCCACCTTTAGGAAAAGAATGGAAAATTTCAGCCCCAGGTCTAACTGTGAGGGAAGGCAGGAGGTGGCAAAGAAAACTGGTTTGCATTCTTAAATACATCACCTACGAGCAAGTGTTTGCTGTAATAAGTAGAATAAATAACCTACATTATAGAAATTTATGTTTTCCGTGCTGTTCTCCATCACAATTGATAGGTGTTCCCTTTGGATTTTCAAGTCTTTTTAGCCTACACATAAATCCAGACACTTTATTAAATTTTACCTGTTTGTTCTCTTTTAAAGATAAAAGTAAATGTACTTTGCTAGTATCATTCATGTTAGCGTGCCCATACGCTCGTGGACACACAGGTATTCCTTATAAACAAGACAAATGAATCTCTAGGGGGTTGTTCTCTGGGAAAATAATGTGTAAGCTATGTAAAAAACATCCAGGCATGATGTTTCCACTTTCTATAAGCATTTTCAAGAGTTCTTTTTTGTTTACAAGTCCTGCATCTTTTTTTTTTTTCTTCTCTGTTTGCTTACCCTTCTTTTGAGCAAGACTTTTTCTCTGACAGCTATCCACCCCTTGATTCTTTGTGTAGGCAACCTGAAACAGGATTAACAGATGTTCCAGGCTCAGAAGATATTTTCAGGACTAGTTGATCTTCCCAGATCCTCAGAGGTAAGTGTTTCTTGGATAGAAAATCAGACAGCAATATGAAGGTAGAGAGAACAATATTAGCTGTTTTATGTCAGCAGGCAGAAGTACGCATGCAAACTTACAATTTGAAAAATGAAATGTCTTACAGATGGAATTTGACTGGGAAGCCCGGAGCATCATTCTTACTTCTGATCTCAGATTTGCAAAAGGTATTTTGGTGGTTTTAATGATTAAAACAATAGTATAATATTTAGGTTTAAGATTTCCAATGTTTATAAAGGGAATAGTGATTTAATCAAATTATTTTTCCCCTCTCAGTTTCTTTATGGAGAAATTGTCTGTGACTTTAATTAGCATCAATATTTCTTTTGCCCTTTGAGCTAATATAACACAATGCTTCTTTTATAGTGGGGAATTTTAATGTAATGACAAATTAATTTTATTATCCCATTCAGTGAAATAACTCAGGTATACAGCATGGGTGTGATGCATCCAAAGATATACTGTAGAATAATCACAGAAGTCATAAATTTGCTTAGGTATAATCATAAAAATAATAATAAAGGTCC
>VZDJ01000141.1:6182519-6262537 GCA_008694505.1 Cyanoderma ruficeps
CCAAAAAAACTCCAGGAACCAAAAAAACACTACTGTTATTTCATAATGTGCTACCTGGTTTATTACATTTCTACATTTTTAAGAAATGAGATCACATCAACAAGCACATCTTCTCCGGGGAGCAAAAGCTCCAGTCCAGGAATTGGTAATGCATACCACAGTGCTGGAGGCTATACATGTAGTTCTTTATGACGTGAGGATTAATGGCATTATTATTTATGTTCACTGTAAGAGTAACTGTACATGAATATAATAGTGGATAAGTAGCCATTGGCTTCTTCATCCTAAACATTAAGGATGTTGTTTACCATCTCTCATTTTCACAGTGTGTTGCTCTGTAAAACAAATAGTGTAGGCAAAAAAGACATCTTGAAATATATACATGTATTTTCAAAGCACAGCAGGGAGAAGGAAGGTCACTGAACAATGTAATTGATGGCAGTAGCAAAATGTTTTCTAACCTGCAACGTTGCTAGACTGTGTTGATCACAAACGCCAAATCAGATCAAAGTATAGAAATGCAAGGTAACACCCTCTATTGTTCATATTGATTGCATCAAAGGAAATAGAATGCAAATTAGGAAAGCTTTGATGAATGGATAGGCAGCCAAAAGAAGTACAATAAAGTGCTGGATTTCTCCTTTCTAGCAGAAGCATACACTGCATTACCCAGCTAATCAAAATGTGCAGTGCATATTTCAGCAGATTGAAATCAATTGTAACATGAGATAGCCTTTTATTTTATTCATCTTGACTCTACTGAATGATTACCTTCTGCTGTTCAGCAACTTTCAGAATAATGCACAACTCAGTGGACTTACTTAATGCTTGTGTGTTGAATCTTTACTTTATTTAATGTATTTACCAGAGGCTGGTGGTGCAGAAGACTGCAGTCTCATATGCTACCTTGAAGGGTATGTGGGTCACAGCTTCACCCAACAAAACTTTGATTTCTGTCCTTTGTAGAAAGTTTGCACAGCGCTGGAATCTCATTCTTTGTCCGTACAGTAGAGAACAATAGTTTTACCTTTTCTGGGCTTCTGCCAGCAAATTAGTGGGACACCACTGATCATGTAGTTTCCCAGAAGGCCAACAGACTTCCCCACTCTGTAAAACATAAATAAATTCTGTAAAAATTACGGCCAAATTCTTGGCAGCTGAGGTGCACAGTGCAATGTAGTCAATTAATGTGATCACTGTAAATCATGGTTACAGCTTGCTGTGTAAATAACAGTTTATATCAATAAATAGCAATACAAGTGACTTGTCTTAGCAGTTGTATAAACTGTTGTTGATGGTCCGTGTGCTGAAGTGTGTAAATTTTACAGGTAAATATACATCAGAAAAGAATTGTTTAACCACCAGGGCAATGCTTTAAGTGACATATGAATGAATGACTAGGTTCAAAGTGGCAGGTTGACAGAATGTAATCAACCAAAGAAACTCAATGACAGAGAAAAAAGAAAAAAAAAGCCAAAGGATATACCGAAATTAATGAACTGTGATATAATTCTAAACAAAAATCTAAAAAAATGTCTATCATGGGCCTCTTGAGTTCTACTCATGGGTGTCAAAGCCTCTTGAATTTACTAATCTCTTTATCCCAATGACATTCTATAACCAAATAATTGCAATCTATTTTTTCTCTTTCACATCATACTTCCCAATTAAGTCACCTGTCAAAATTAAAATTGAAATTCTAATTTGCTCTGGTGAATGGAAAGAAATTTCCCTAGACAAATATGTCCCTAGTTTTTTTTAAAAAATAGCAGGCACAAGACCCAAGCCTCTCTGTGAAATCAGCACTGCCCATGGTGTCCCTTGGTTGTCCTGCCTGGAAATCCTGGCCCATGTGTCACCCTGGAAATTAGATACAAGAAAATATTCTTAGGCCAGAAGGCAGTTAAACATCACAGCAGATTTCTTCTGCACAGCCTGTATAAATTCCATATTTAGAGTTTTTTCAGAGTTCAAATGGGCAAACCTCTCAGTGAAGGACAAGCCCATATTGCAGCCTGGAAGCTGACCTTGATTTCTGTGAGGTGTTGGAAGATACAACTTGTAACTGCACTGAGAACTGGCATAAAACCTACAATTTCCAGCATCTGGTTTTAAAAGGAACAGCTGAGTCTGCTTATAATGCCCTAAAGAGGTGTACACAGGAATCAGCCACAGCTCTATCTTCAGTGGAATTGTAGTGCTTTAAGAACTGCAGTGTAGGAGTTGGCTCAGTATTTGATGATAATTACATAGATAACTGCATCAGGTTTCTAAGTTGCAAGCATAGAACAGGAAATTTTAAAATAATCCTTTTCTATACCTAAGTATTTTTGCAGATTTGAACTTTAATGACTACTTTCATTCTAAAATAAAACTTAATTATTAACACCAAAGCTGAAAAAAGGTCTCCTGAAGGAAAATTTGCTCTGTTTGAAATTGTAGGTAATTCTTTGTGTCGTGAATAAAAGATGCATGAGTTAAATTCCTAAATACTGAGAAAAAGAGAACATAAAAAGCCTTAGCTGATAGCAAGCATCAAGCCCTGCTATCACAGATACCACATTTTATAATCTACAGTTTAAAAACAGCTAAATTTTTTCATCCTAGTACTCTTAGAGAACAGATCCAAAATCTAAGTGCTCCACTGGTCAACAACATTAATCTAATTTTCAGCCTGGATTTATTCATATCTAGTTCAGACAAATCTACTTTTGTGCCAAAACAATTCTTTAGTTTAAAGAGCATTTCTTTATTCTTTGGATATTTGTAAATAAAGCCATTTTTTCTCATCTTTGGTTGGCTACTTCCATTAAAAGTTAGGGACTCCTAAGCATCTTTGCAGCCCTTCTCCTGCTGTTTCACTCGCAGCACTTAGCTTTCTCTACTATGTCTGATCAGGATTTTGCACAGCAGCAGTCTTATATGGCAGCACCACTACTGCTTCCCATTTTTGCTAGTTTTTTTGATTCAATTCAGAATCAAATTTTTCATTTTTAGAAGTGAATGCCCTGGTCAGCTCTAACTCAACCTGTGGATTGGGTAGAACACCTGAATACAACCCATATGCAGGTGGAGCTCACTGAGCTTAGAATACAACATTCTACTATGGGTCATCAAGGACCAGACCTGGCATTTTATTCTCTTTTGTACCATCCCTTATTACTTCACTTTCAAAATATATTTGGGTTTGGTTTTTGGTTTTGTTTGCTTGTTTAGTTTTTATTTAATTTTATGAAGTCTGCAATTTTCTGTTTTGATAATGGCTTCCAATTTTTGTATAAATTTTTAATCAGCACAGTATTTTGCCTTAAAAGGAATTATTTAATAAGAAAGAGCTGAAAGACACTCACCTTGGAGACATCTCCAGCTGTCCTGTTTCAAAGCTTTACTGATGCCAAAAAGACTAGTTCAACCCTCCAAGTTCTAGTAGTTATCTGAATAGATAATGAGTTTTACTAAATTACCTATGGGTTAGTTTGACATGACAATCTAAGGTTGATTATCCATACATAGGTTACTTCAGTGGACATTTAGCTTGGATATACTGAAAAAATTCTTCACCAAAAGGTTTGTCAAGTGTTGGGATAGGCTGCCCAGGGAAGTGGTTGAGTCACCATCCCAGGAGGTGTTTAAAAGACATGTAGATGGGGCACCTGAGGACATGGTTTAGTGGTGGACTTGGCAGTGCTGCGTTTAAAGATTCCTAAAAGACATTTTTCAACCTAAATGATTCTATGATCTCTTTCTCCTGTTACCATCAATATTCTAACTAAATTTTTCAACTCCTATTCTTTTGTGCTATTCATTTTCATACCCTTAAGATAATGCAATTTGGTTTAGAGTTCATATTTTATCCCCTTTCTTTCTCCTCCAAAGACAGGTTCTTGCTGATTTGGTCTTTCCAAAAATATATTCCAAACTTGCATTTCAATTTTTTTTTTCCTTCTTAAATATGCAACACTGGTTGACTGACTTCAGTGGACTCAGGAGTTGTAATTGTTGAAAATTGTAATTGGAATTCTTGCAATATTGTTATGCCAATTAAGAATAAAGCATTTTTCTGCTCTTATATTTTTCTGGAGTATGAATTCTCTTATGACTGCAAGTATATACTTTTCTTTTCACACCAAATTCTACCAAATTCAAACATTATTGCATTTTAATTGAGAAAAATAGTAGTCTATTTTGAATGAGTACTACCCATTTATGAATCATGACTATAGGCACAAAACAACCATTTATTTTAGTTAGTGCTAAATGAAAGAAGAAAAAAATATCCTTTCTCAAGAAAATGTAAAAATGTACCCTCTGCATTAACAATATGTTTATCGTTATATAGTTTGCCTAATGTCAGAAAAAATCGAAACACATCTATCATTATTACACGTAGTGGTTTACAGCTTAGGTCATCTGTCATAGTATGTGGTTATTATACACCAAAGGTCAGATCTATATCAGGAAAATAGAAAATTCATTTTCTGTGCATCATATTTTTTAGCACTTGACTTGTTTCAACCCAAAGTGTTTAATGTGAACTTTTACAATGTAATTATTCATGTTAGAGAATATACTTTCAGAAGTTTGCTGAAGGTAATAGACAAAATATAGTGAACGTTAAACTCTAGAGGGTAGTTAACAAAAAAATTGCTCTCTCCATGCTTACATGAGGTGAGGGTATTGCCCTGTAATGTTGAAAGGCAAGAGGAGCTACGTCAAAAAGGCAAGAAACAGACAATCAGCTGTAAAAATAAGCAGGCAGAAAATAGTGGCTTCCAGGTACTTGCAAGCTAAGAAGAGTTCACTTCTGCTATATGACAAAGGACATTTAAGTGTAGAAATACCAGAAAGTGATCGTGCTGCAGATCAGGATACCTGCGTACTTTGGCAGATTAGTCAGCTGTTTGTGCAGTTGCAGTTGCCTATGGGACTCCAGAGGATTAATTACACTGTGGCAGCAGGCCTCTTCGTTACTTAGTTATGTCTGTACTAGTAATTGAGTGAGCAGCAGCAAACAGTGGTGCTACTGAGACCATAATAAAGACAGACAGTGAGGGACAAGCGTGCCCTGTCAACACAGCCTACAGACCACAGTGCCATCCCAGAAAGGGGAGCTGAGGACCAGAGCACACATTTTCCCTGAGTTTAAGGTTCAATTCTGTTGCTCCAAGATAAGTTGCACTGGTTAATTGAAAGCAACTTATGTAAATAGAGTAATAAAGAATTCTAGATGGTGCCAGAATAGTTATTGTTTAAAACCAAAGTAGAGCACCTTAGGCCAGATCATCCCATGATGTAGATTTGCACAATGCAAATACATCAACAGCTGAATTTTCACCAAATGAGAATTGAAAGAGCTGAGTTTAGGAGCTATGACTCTTTGATGCAAGCCCAGAGTATTTTAAATTTTACATAACTCTTAAATGAATAGTTTTCATGACAATATTGCTAAGCTTCTCTGCTCAGATTCAGGACAAATGATCTCTATATTAAAAAGTATAGGTTATTATAACTAGAAACGATAACTCTTATAATTGTTAATTACAGTTAGAAATATTTATTTATATATTATGCAAATATTTCAGTCCATGGTCTCCAGTCTGGTGCTGTTATATGTTAGGTACATAGGATGGGCTGAATTTTCTAGTGAATTTAAGCATGTGCATAGTATAGAATAACGTCCCTTCTGAGGTGGCTCCATCCCTATGCACTTTGGATTCTTCCTGTCCCTCTTGCAAAAACACTTAGCTGTTTCTAAAGAGCTTCCGTAATTGTAGGTCCTCTCTGTATACTTAATCTAGATACAATATATGTTTTCTGCCTTTGTGCGAGCCTTTTAAAGTCTATTGGTACAGTTAAATTAAAACACCGTATATAAATAATAATGAACTTTCTTTAGCTATCTCAGCTTGCTTTTTATTAGTTGCAATATAATTTTGAGTTGACAACCACATACTCTTGACAGTCTCCATTTTGATAGGGAAGTATCACAAGAGAGACACAGAAAAAGTTCTGAAAAATATGAAAATCTTGCGGATCCTGAAAATAACTGGAAGACAGTGGCTTTGTGGAGGACTACGAAGCACAGGCATGCAGAAGACAGTGGAAAAGTGCTGGATGTTTGATGAAATAACAGTAAATAGAGCAAGGAGACAGAAGCTATGGTATGTAGTGCACCAGATGGCATAATGACTCAACAAGTACTAGGCCCATAATATTTTGTCTTTGTACTTTGTATTTTGAAAGACTTCAAACAAAGAACAGAACCAGAATTTCTGTTCCTGACTTTTCAGAGGCCAATAATACCTATTGTAAAACACATCAATATGTTTTTCTACGTATGTTGTTATGTAATTCTAAAGTCACTCTGTACCACAAAACCCGGACTGGGGATGCCATAAGGCTGCACATGCTGATGAGCATTTTGTAAGTCTACAATTTATTTAGTACTTTATTTTTTCATCCAGAATTTCTTAGGGGTTTTTTTTTGTTTATTTTGTGGATTTTTCTCATCTTTGCACCCATGTTTTATCACTTCTGTAGTCATGTGCACTAAAAGAAGTAAATGAAGAATTTTCACATGATATCTGGCAGCAAAGAAATGAAAAGCATCACACTGCAACAAATTTAATCTATTTTATAGGCTAACTATAAAGAGGTATTATAACAGGAAAGAGATGGTATCTAATGTACTGTGAATAGTAATGTCAGTTAAAAGAACAGTTAAAAACCATTCAGATCCCCTTTCTCTACATCAAATAGGGCTTTTACTCTTTCAAAGGCATATGCTTTTTCAGCTACTCCTTTGAATGCCTTTGTAAGACTGAAAGTAAGCATAAAGAAACCTTATATGTGATGAAAATTATTTTTACATGAAAACCTTTAAAAAATTAGCTGAATATTATAAGTTTGTGAACTACACATTTATAAAGAGACTTGTATTGTATTCTAGTGCTCTAATAGCTATAACCAACTTACCATTTCACTTGGAAATAATAAATTTTTATTTCATCTCCCATTTTTTACAGCTACTAAAAAGTAAATTCTGAAAATTCCTTCAGTAACTTCACAAGCTGTACCTACTTGAGTATTGATCCTTCTAGAAATGTGTTAGGTGTCTAAACCTCTCACTTGAAAAAAATACAGTGTCAGCTGCAATTTTCATAAACTGGAATCAACAAATGCCCATAGTATTCTTCTTTATTTTTTATTATGGCAGCTGTTCTCAAAGCCGCAATGAAGTGAATCATCAAGGCAGCAAAGATACACAGGGGCTGATGAGAACTACTACAACAAAGACATCTAAATTAAATAAGTAGGTAGTGAATTTCAGCTAGTTTTGTAGGTCTTGGCTCATAACATATGGCATCAAGCATAGGGGCTCATGGCAGGGAAGCATGATAATAATTAGATGACTAGAAAAAGTAACTGGGTTCAGTGAGATAACAAACACAAAGATTTCTGGCAGAAGATCTGAAGGGAGATGTTTAATGCTGTTATCCCCTCTTCTCTCCTTTAGAAGCGCAAGGCTTTGATCAGTTTTTCATAGGTGTGAGGTTAAAGAATTTGCATATTATGAGATTTCACAACGTTTTTTTTTCTGTCTGCGACTACTTACATATGGTATCTTCTAGTTTTGTTCTCTTAAATATATATTAAACAAACACATGGATACACATACAAGAACACCTATTTTCATAATATTTTCACTGTGATCGTGAATAAAGATGAGTATTTGATTTTTCCCACAAACCCTTGTGAAGTGGCTGATGTGAACAATCTCCTGATTCTGGGAAGTTTGGCCTATTCTTGACCCTGAAGAATCTGTACTATACTGCTCCATGATAAATATTTCAAAAGTCCATAAAGTAAGGTTAACAGAAGTTGACTCCAGAGTACCTTTTAGTAGAGCTCAGAGTCCTGAAGTGATTTGAAACTATTTCTCTCATACCAAGTACTTCACTATCTCATGTATGGTATCAAACACAATTATTTACTTCATTTACATAGATTGTACTTTATTTTTCATGGGTATTAGTGGCTTAACCCTACCAAATTTCTTTGGTCTAAACTAATTCTTAATCTACATTAAGGGGTTTTAATTTTTTAAGGAAAAATGAGCTCAGTGAAGAAACTAAATTACTTGGCTTGTGCTAGAGATGTGTTGTGAGACATGAAAGTGGATAATTTCATGTATGTGATATATCTAAACCCGAGAGGATATGATTTCAATTTACCTCAGGTGTTTTACCAAACGCATCCATTTAGCATTAAAATAGATAAATAAAATCTCTTAAGTTAGTACATCGGGACAGGGTAGCAATGAATCATACTCATCCATTTTTTTCCTCATGACATTTTATATATCTGGGTATGTTCCGACACTGGCTAAAGTCCTACAATGTGCTGTACTTCATCTTTATTATTGGAAAATAATCTGAAAACACTGAGTGCTGTGACCCCTGGGAACAGGAGAATATCAATAGCCAGTGAAGAAGAATCTGCATGCTTGCAATACAAAGAGGGATATATTGATTGCAGGGAGTTCACCCAAATTAATTGTGCTAATCAATAAGAAGACACCATCAATTATTTTTTGCGCTTGAAAAACATTGGTGTTATGAAAAACAGGCTTCTCTAAACAACAGAGTAAAATAAAAAGCTCACGTGTGTAAGAAAACGGTAGTCAAACAGAAGTAACTGTGAAGTATGGCAGCTATATATTTGTTTAAAAAATTTGTTTTATTAAAACAGACAAAATAGAAGGCAGAAAGAAAATTAATTAATAAATAGGGAATATAGTAGTAAGTAAAAAAGTGCATATACTAGAAGCTTATGTATAATGCACACCAAGATGAAAAAACTGAATCAGAATATTTAACTGATGATGGTTTTGTCATCTCTTTAAATGAAAAGAAGTTTTGGTGATGACTGAAATCAATGAAGAGCAAAAGCTGAAAGAAGAAGGAATGATTTCCTATGAAAAAAGAAGACAGCTTTTTTTACACAAATCTACCATAAACACAGCCAAAATAGGCACTGAATGCACTTTCTGCTTTGAAGCAAATGCTGGAAGATAGAGATCAAATATAAGAAAACAAGCCAGAGGTTACACACTGAGTTCCATGTCTCCATGAAACAAGAACTGGAGGAAAAGTGACATTGTAAGCAGGCTCTGGAAACCCTATGCAATGAGACATGAATGCAATAAAAAGTGATGTCATACACGGTCATCCTAGTCACTGTCAGCTTTGGTTCATATAAGTACACAATAATTTACCACTCTCACGTTTGTTGGTAGAGGTGTCTCTGCCCCCAAAAATCTACAAATTGTATAAAAACAAATTGAAGTGTAAAATCAAAAAATTGCTTCAACTGTCAGCTCAAAAGCTGTTGTAAAAGAGAAATTGTTTAATCTCATTAATTTATTCATGCTCTATTGCTCTTGAAAACAAAAGCAAAACCACCTGCAGCTAAGATAAATAGGCAGCCAAACAAAAAACTAGATATAGTTAATTTGCTCCTTGTTAGTTATTTTGCTTAATTTCACCTATCAAGTTGTTGTATTCAGTGTCTGTAGCAGTACAATTGCAGTATATCAATCTGTTTAATACCAGATCCCAGAATAGGCTTGGATTTGGTATGTCCTCTAAAAAGAAAATTAGGGAAACTGATTTTCAAGCACCTCAGTAGCAGGCATCAACAGAAAATTAAGTTTCTGAAAAGTTATTCCTTTTAAAATGTTATCCCTAAGTGTGGGAAATTTCCCATTTCCATAATTGAATTTTCATTTGATGCCATTATGGATAGTTCTGTAAGAGAAAATTTAATCTAGTTTAACATTCTATGACATAAAGTATTCATTCAGTTAAAACAAGACAAAAACATTCTAGTATCAAATGTTAAATTGTAACCAATGCCAAAGGCAGAAACGGATAAAATATACGTGTTAATATTTTTAAAATAATTCTTTTAATCATATAAATTTTATGCCATCAGCAGAAAAACTACTTTAACTAAGCTATCTTTGTCTTAGAATTTGATCTCAATTATCTTGATGAGAAATTAAATTATATGTTGAAACATCTGTTTCAGAAAAATCAGAAGGATTTTCACTTCTTGAAATACATCTGGGGAACAAAAACACATACCAACCTTCTATCAGCAAATGAAGTGCCTTAGAAGACAGCATGGAATACTAACTAAAACTTATAGAAATTAAACAAATCTGCATTTTGAAAAATACATTTTAATTCTAGTCACTCAAATCAATAGGGATGTAACTGTAAATCTGTGAAATAAAAATATAACACTAACAGCAATGGATAACTACCATAAATTCCAAAATGCTGTAATGTTTGCCTTAATAAAACATTAATAATGACAGCAAACAAATGTGTATCACTCCAGCACATAAAAGATGGATCACATCATCTTGCATTTTATGACATGTATACCTTGTCTTATCTTTCTGTTCTATAAGACAACATGGCTAATCCAATATTGTTCCTTCCCTCCAAGGTATATCTTCCCATATGTTTCTGCAAGCATCCTTTTTGTGGGAGATGTAGATGACAAGAATGTAATATACTTGTGAACAAGTATGGAAAAAATCATTCCTCATTAGGGAAAAGAAGTTGGAACAGGAGTGGAAGCAGACATCAAATTTACATACATCAAAGCTGACAAAAGCATGAGGACAGAAGAGAAGATCTAAATGTACAGAATGATTGACCAATGGGATAGAACCATAGAATAATAGAAACATTTAGACTGGAGAAGACCTTTGAGATCATCAAGACAATTTACCCAGCACTGCCAAGCCCACCACTAAGTCACATCCCTAAGCGACACATCTATTTTTCCTTTAAATACCCCCAGGGATGGTGACTCAGCCAGTCCTTTGGGAAGCCTATCCAGACCCCTCTGCAGAGCTTTCCTACCCTCTAGCAGACAAACACTCCCTCTCAAATTGCTGTCAGGTGCGAACTGACCGAGGGTGCACCCAATACCCTCATCCAGATCATTGATAAAGGTATTGAACAGAACTGTACCCAATACAGAGCCCTGGGGGACACCACTGGTTACAGGCTGCCAGCTGTGAACAGAAGGGATAGTTTGAAAATATTTGACTATGACTAAGCAAATATGTTCAAGGAAGGAAAAAAAAAAAAAAGAAAAGAAAAAAGCAAAAATAACCTCATGTTCCAAACATTGGTAGGGATAAAGTCAGAAAATATTTTGTAATTTTTTTTTTTATATTTTACTGATTCAAGACATTTCCAGCAAATATGATTGTGATACCATTGTAAATAGCCTGTCTACTTACATTTGCAGTACTATTTCTAAACAGACTTTTTCCAAACTCTCCTCTGTGATCAGGTTCAAGTCACACCATATCTGTAACATATTATTGAAAAATAAGATCCTACCTTAGAAATCAGTCCAACAACAAAACCTCTGAAGGTCAGGAAAGTCTTGTTCTGTTTGATTTGGTTTTAAACCCAAGTGAGTTAACTGCTTTTGAAACTGAACCGTAGCAAATCCAAAATCATCAAAGCAGTGATGGAAGTGCAGTGATTAGTTCCCTGTCCAGAAGACTGGAAATCTTAATGGTCCATATTAGGGAAAAAAAGTCTTTCTCTAAGTTTCACTCTAACTCACAGTCACACATGACCACACATACAACAACAGTCATGGTTTTATTTGAACAGGGTACATTAAGAGAGTACTGTAATAATCATATAATAATCTTTCCTTAAATGAGAAAAAGCATAATTTCACATAAAGAATCATATTCAAGGGATAGTCTAGTGATTAATTTTTTATTCAGAAATGAGCATTTTTTGTCACTTAATATTATAGACAATAGATACGGATTGTACAAAAAAATGCAAAAAATATGTTCTGAGTGTCCATTTAAAAGTGCATAAAAGCTTTATGTTTGGCAAGATGAAAAACTGTCTACTGTTATTTAAAGCACCTAGAACCAGCATGCCTTTTTTCCTCATTCAACAGTGATAAGCCTGGATGTTTCCAAATATAAACTTAACTTTCCTTCTTCACATTAAAAATGCATACCATTTAATTAAATGGACTTGAGTCACCTAATAATTTTTATACATTTTCTCCCACTAAAAATTCTTAAGGACTTACTTTAATCTTTAGATACTTTAAACTTTTAGAGACTTAAATACTTCTCTGTCAAGTTTGTGCTCCCACACCACGCAAAACTTTACAGTTCTGGAGCATGTCCAGAAAGGGGCAATGGAGATGTTGAAGGGTTTAGAAATCATAGGAACAGTGTGGCTGAGGAAGCTGGGGGTGTTTAGCCTGGAAAAGAGTAGTCTTGGGAGGAACCTTATTGCTCACTACAGCTGCCTGAAAGGAGATTTTAGCAAAGTGGGGGTCAGACTCTTTTCCCAGGAATTTATTGCAGAATCATGGAATCACAGAATATTCTGAGTTGGAAGGAACCCATAAAGATCATCACAGGTAAAGGAAAAGAGGATATGGCATCAAGCTGGACATGGGGAAGTTCGGGTTGGCGATTACAAAGAATTTCTTCATTAAAAGGGTTGTTAAGCATTGGAAAAGGCTGTCCAGGGAAGTGGTAGAGTCACCATCCCTGAAAATGTTCGAGAAATGCCTGGACACTGCATTTAGTGCTACGATTTAATTGACAGTCAACTAAAGGCTGAACTTTAGGTGTTCAGTCAAAGGTTAGACTTGATGTTCCTGAAGGTCTATCCCAACCTCAGTGGCTGTGTGATTTTATACATACAAATCTTCATAGATTTAGAAAAGAAAGGAAAGCAACAGACTTTACACTAGCTCCATGACAGAACATTTTGTTTTTACTGATTCTGCTAAGGACAACCCTGCAGGTATAACCTTTACTTAGGTATTAGTTTCATAGAAACACAGAATAGTTTCAAGGACCCTCTGGAGACCGTCTAGCCCAACTGCCCTGCTCAAAGCTGGATCAGCTAGACAAGGCTACGTTGAGCTGTGTACAGTTGGGTTTTACCTGTCTCCAGGGATGGAGTCTCCACAGCATCCTTGAGATACCTGTTCCAGTGTTCAATCGCGCTCACAGAAAAAAAATGGAAAAAGGATCCATATCAGACAGAACTTTCTGTGTTTCAATTTGTGCTCTGTTCTTCTAGTCTCTAATTGACTAGACACCACTGGCAAGAGTCTATTAGTGAAAATAACAATAATTTTCTCAGTGGGAGAACCACGATATAAAGTACACTTCTTTGACAGAATTAGAATGATAATGGTAACCTTTATGGGAAGTGAGAATAAAACAACACAGATAGACGGAATTAGCCCAAGAGCAGTGCTGAGCTTATCTAGTCTGTTTCATGTTACATAAAATAGATTCTTCTTTGTCGAGTCCTCGTAAGGCCACAGATGCAGCCTTGTCTCAAATTCTGGGCACTGTATTTCAAGTCACTATCAGTTGAAACAAAGCACGAAGAAATAAAGAATGGTGAGAGGTCTATTGGCAGCCCCTCTCAGGAACAACTGAATGATTTAGTCTACTTAGCCTGAGGTAGGAAAGACTGCAAGCAAAAGAGACAACTACAAGATGATATTCATGATATACACAAGGCATAAATACACTTTTTTTCCTAAAGAGATTTATTCTTCATGCCTGTATGAGACAGAACTAGAATAGCACTTTTGCAGTGCAGCAAGGAAGATTCAGATTAGATATTAGAAAAAATGTATCTTTTGCAAAGGTAATGGAGCACTGTATTAGATTGCTCTGGAATGCATCAATCTCCAAAACTGCAAACATGGAAATATGAATTAGGAATGGCATAAATATGGATCCCTGGAGAACACAGTCTAAATGACCTCTCAAAATTCACATAGTATTTATTGTGAGCCCACAGTATTAAAATTGAATAAACATGCACTTATTAATTATACATGCATTTAAATAAAGCTAATCTGTACTGATTTAAAAATAAACATCAATTTATCTCTTGACAAAAATGAAATTAAACACTTTTTAACCACACGAAGGACTAAATTATCTTGGATCCTTACGAGTAAAACCTAAACCTGGATAAAATTCAGGAACTATAACTTATGTGATGTTTTTCTTAAGACTTGAACTAGAAATAAATTACTCCCTGAGGAACAGAATAATAACGGGAATCAGTTCTTTGTTGCAGAATTAAGGCAACACTGCTGTGTTGTTGATGCTGACTGAGTATTTTAAGCTACCTTAATCTATTTCTTCCTAGATCTATGATTTATGACATCTGAAGACTGACCTTTAAATTTCCACCCTAACAAGCAGGTTTATTTGCACTTCTTGGAAATAAAAAATAAAGGCCTCCAGGCCAGTAAGTATTAACTCCTTTAAACATACCACATTGTGTCACATACAGCCTCCTAGAAGATATGACAAGAAACACTATTTGAGGTCCAACTATTTCCTAGTCTTCTAAAATAAATCTAATATATGCAGTCTAATGTACCTTATTTCGTGGCTTTTAAAGGCAGCAGAAAACTACTATTTTGAATTAAACTGGCTTCTGAAATGCAATGCAACAAAGAAAAATGTAGAATTATTTTTCTCTAACATGACTATGAAATAAACACATCTATTATTCTCAATATTCTTATTATTCATAAACTATTATTCTTAGTTTGTCAAACACTATATATATCAATTGCCTTTCTACTAACAAACTACAAATGTCAAAATTTCTCTTTTTATCACTTAAGAAATATGACATTGAAATTAATGGAAGCATTTATTTAAGTAATTTTTTTTATTATAGAAAGACTGGACTTCTACAAGATAGATATTATAAACTTTGAGTCTGGGATGTGGGGACTTGAAACCCATGTGTCTGCAAATATTTATGTCTACATACAAGTGGGCTCCAACCCAATGAAACGACAACACTTTATTTTCTCTTTAGAGATACCAAGTTGTGTTAATGTCACATCAGAATTTCAAGACAGTCGTGATTAGATGAATTTCTCTAAATTGTTCTAAAAGTCTATACTGTTTTATATCAGTTAATGGGGTACAGACACTTCCTAGAGAAATCTGAGTTTTGTCATTATGTTGGTCCCAAATCTTCCTTTCTGCTTTTAATTTAATAAGGCAAGAGCTTGGGCCACTGAGATATAATTCAAAGCAAAGGACAATACAAATTCATACAAAGAGACGAAATCTCCAAGACCACCACAGGGGGGACGTACCTGCCATTACAATGATTCATAGCCTTTCAAAATGAATATTCAGAATACCAAATGTAAGACATCATTTTAGCTAGAGCAAGAGGGTTTGAGCTAGTAGCTGCATCAGACAGCTGTACATCAACTGCATCTGTGTCAATAAAACACAGAAAGGATCATAAAGCCCCTCCTGTTAGGAGTTATGTGATTTTACAGGCAGTGGCCTACTTGCCCTTTTCAGGGTAGGTCACCGGTGGATCATGGGGACCCGACAGGTAGGGAGAAGACCCCTCATTTCTCTCTGTGCATACACACATTAGGATGAGGTTGAATTACATTTCTAAATCTAGATTCACCACTGCAGTCCAGAAAAAGCCAAAGCTGCATCATTGGATAGGTTCACAGTAAATTTCACTGACATTCTTACCCTTACAATCAGTTTGGCACCAATATCAACTATCTTTCTGAAATTCATCAATTTTATTTTTTAAAAAAGCACATGTAAGAAATACAAAAAATTCAAGAGGCTAAATCCACTCAGGCATATTGAATAAAATAGATATGAGTACTAGTATTTCAGACAATGAACCAAAACCACTCGACACGACTGTTGAACTGCTTGAAATTTTAACAATGGATTTACAGTTTGATATTAATTTGTAATATAATTACCAATATTATTTACTAATATATTGTTAATTCCAATCAGCATATTCTGTGGTTCTGCAACTCATTAATACACTAACATAGCTTAGCACAGATGAAACAACCCACTTTTCATTAGTTTCATAAAGGGCTAATGCATTTTGGGAAAGTGAAATAAAAATTATTATTATAATTGGAACAAAAGAAAATGAAGGCACAAGGGATAATTTTCCCAAATTGCTGACTTACCTGTAGACCTTTGTGCGAAATGCAACAATTTGAACAGACTTTCACCATTCTGGTGTCAATATAGCAGTGAAATTTTAGAAAATGTATTAAATGAGGTTATCAAACCCATCAGAAGATGAGTGTACATATAACCTCATGCATTTAACAAGCCAGATTAAGACAATTTGCAAGAATGTGTGATGAAAAATGAGTTAGCATTTGTTTTAATTGAATCAATGGATTATGGAAATGGGAGAAAAGATAACCAGCACTATCCACATTTGACCAAAGACTGTGTGCAGTAGGAAAAAACCTTTTCAGATATTTAGGTCTTTAAGGCAGTAAATGACAGATATAGATGACTTTGACTTGTAAACATGTGTATCCCAGATGTAACAGCGACATACAAACACAGACCAAAAGGAATTGGCAAAATAAAAGTGCTTTACTTTCAGACAAACATGCAACACATATTTATTCCAGCAGGGCTTTTGAAAATGAAGTTGCTGGTCTCAAAAATACACAAAATACACAAAAAGTGTATTTCTTTTTTTTTTTTTAATAGAGTTTAAGGATAAAATAGAGGTTCACCCAATGACTAATTAAAATGACAGAAGCATTCATCTGACTCATTGGTTAGTCACAGTACTCCAAGCAGTAAAAATAGTGTCTCATTAGTCTTTTACATATTTATTCCTTATTCTACTTGAAATTGAGAGTTAATCTTTTTCCTAGTGTACAGCAGGCGCTTATTACACAGGGAAAGCTTAGAGAATAAAAAGTTTATAAGATGCCTGTCAATCTGTCCCACATGTTAGGAATGAATCATTATAATGGGCCATAAGCAGCAGGGTGACTCTGAATGGAAGCCTGTAATTAACGTTGTTTCATGTTTTATTGATAGCATTTGCTGTTTTCTGAGATCTGATCATGCATCTTGAGCAATGTGCAAACCTATGGATCATGCTGTGCTTAGATACCCTGGAACTGGGTGATATATGCAGAACTAAATAGATTAGATGGAAAATGTACCACATCCCTTGTGATCTGTATGCACATTTCAATTCTCCCTTTTCTGCCACCTGTTTGCTGTTGTTTCTGTCTTGAGCACACTTGGCATTAATATGAAACATGGAAGTCAGAGTTCTCTTTTACTGTCTTGGGCCAATATTTACTGATATTAGTCATGGGCATGCTGAGATGGAATAAGAAAAAATGCATATTCTCACTTACAAGCAAACAAATCTGTACTTTGAAATGCTATAGACCTGACACTTCAGAGCAAATTTGGACAAAGTTGCAAACAATTTGCAGTTGCAAAATTGAGGAGAGATGAATGGGTGTGGATGAGCCTTCTGCCATTCTGGAAGCAAGTCACCCACAAACTGAGAAAAATATGTTGCATTTTTTTTTAATATGGGTAATTTGGCAAAGCTAAAAACAAATTTACAAAATCCTAAAAGACCCTGTATTATTTAGAAGCAGATGGTGTGAAAGGCATATGAAATCCCTCCTGTAAGCTGTGTTCTGCTTCAGATGCACAACACGAGCAGAAGTTCACAAACTAGGATCTTCCTCCAGACGGTTTTGACCCCAGCCTTCACATCTGGTATACATTCCTGATCCAATGGTACTCTGCTATGATACATCCACTTCATGCTTCTAATCTTCAATAGCTTTCCTAACTCTAAAGCCTCAGTTAGAGGAAGTCCCTCTAGTGTGATAAACAAAGCAAATATTAATGGGGAAAAAAATCACAGTACAGCAGCATAATTAAGGACTGCAAAAGAGACACGAAAGAAAGAACTTAGAAATGCAGAAGCACAAGTATTTCTGAATTTCTTAACTACTGAGTGATCAATTTAGTAAATAATGCTATTCGTACAACACTATTTTATGCCTCTGCTCTTATTCAAATTGAGGCTTGGCTAATGATGGAAGAGGAAGCAAAATGACAGGTAACACTTGTCAAATGTAAAATCCTGACTGTATGGAAAATCCTCTTAATTAAAACCAAATTCATAAAACAAGTGGTGGATAATGGGAAGACTTCTGTCAGAAACCCTGGTTATATTTTTGTTTCACTGACAAACTTGTGTGAAATGAAACACAATTCTGTCTATCGGCAGCCACAGGCAATTATAAAAGCATGACTCTTGTTTTTAAAACTTATAGACTGGTTTAAAAATCACCAAGTTCACAGAAAAATTTACATTTACCTATCTTCTTTTAGTTCTCTAGTTTTAATAGCTCATTTAATTAGCATTTCCCAGCATTCTTCTGTCAGTGTGACAGGCAGATTCTCATGCAACCTCTTAATTCTGTGAGTGAAGGGTTTGTGACAATGCACTAAAAAAAATGAGCCTAGAAATGAAATCCCAAGATGGAAAGCATTGCTGCAGTCTTATACTGGTTTGAAATATTTTTTCTTGATTTAGTACAATCGTTAGGGAATTTTTCCTCTACTCTTTACAATAAACAGTTCCCTAGCTTGACAATCTATGCTGTTTGCAGTGACTTTTAATAGCTATCTATCAATAGCTCATCTTTTCAAACAATTTAAAAGTCACACAGCCATATATGTCATTCAACTTGTATTACAATCATCTACTGTGAGTTATAAAGCACTGAACATTTCCTATGAGACAAAACACCATACACAGGGAAGGCCTGATCTGAATAAATTACCAACTTCATGCTATAAGTTAAGTCATAGTAAGAGTTAATAAGAGACTAGAGGATAAAGTCCACACTTGCAAAGCAAGAAAATCTGAATCAAAAAAATTCTCCCTGTATCACAGCTTTGACCCATATTTTTAGAATTACTTAAAAAAATACCAAAAACCAAACCTATCAAACAAACAAAAAACCAAAACCAGAAAAAAACCACAAAAAACTCTTTAGTAGATACATATTTATTAGGTTACAAATACTATTTTTATTTAAGGACAGTTAAAACTAATGAGTAAGCACCTTCCTCACCCAGGCAATGCTAAACCAGATGTCAGCACATCACTAACTCACATCAGCTCATGCAGACCAAATGCCTGCAGAGGTTTGGCATAATGGTGATAAAATAAGATTTTTTTTCCTGTAAGGTTCTATTCTTGTTATCTTTCTGACGTGAATGGAAAATGCTGATTTTTTAGCCAAATGTTGAGAGAACAGAGATGTGGCTCACTCTGGTCTGTAGATGGAACTCAGAATAATGCTAGTACATTACTTTTGACTCAAAATTTAGTTAGATGCTTTTTAAAAAAATTTCTATGCTGCAAACAAGAACAACAAAAGAAAAAGGGTCATCCAAATTGGTTTCCATGACTGAAAAACATTGAACAAAATGATCTCCCATTTGGCCAATGAGATATTTTTTGGTTAAAGAGATATTTCAAATAATTCCAGCTCCTGAAGTGTTCAAAAACAGCTATTGTTTTTTATAGATTTATATATATAAGAGTGTGTACACACACAAATATTTTGAGTTGCTTAATTTTAAGATCTGAATGTATCCCAAAAAAATTGTATTAATTTCTCATGTGCATCCCTAAAAAATGCAAATAACCTTTCAAAATATACTTCTTCCACAATTTTTTTCAAACTTCTGATAACCATTCAGGAATGCTTTAAAAGCAGCTAGTGTTGCAACTTTTACTATACTTTCTCCAACCCACAGCCTCTTTCTTTTCTTTATAGAAGAAATGAGGGAGATGCTATAAGCCATTCCAGTGCTTCTTAGTTGATGCATTTGCCAATTAGTGTACAAAACATCCTCTGAGAGCCATATTTAATTACTGCAGATATTTAGATGATATCATGAGATCCCAACCCAGCCTCAAATATTTTTAAAATTACCTAAGTAACATCCTTTTTTATTTTTCTTAATTATTAGCTGACTCCTTCTGAAAAGCAGGCTCTCTAAATTAAAGAAATGCAGTAGATAAAATACTATTTTTTTGCTGCCATAGGCAAAAAGATTTTCCTCTGTGAGCCTGTGTCAAATAAAAAGTGTAGTAGGCCACTAATAGCCATGACCTATGGCAGCCTTGTTGTACTGTGTAACTGAACAATTTCCTTTTCTAAATCTCCAAGCATGCCACTGAGAATCCTAGGTCAGCATATATGGTAAACAAATCACCAATCACCCAACAGGTACTTCACTATCTGCTCCAGAATAAAAGATCTCTTCCCTGGTTTGAACTTTGGGACCTTGGTTTTGACCCTGTCTGAACTTTCGTTGTGTTAACAAATGATTTTGATGGTAAAAATGTGAATCTACATACAGGTCTGGCGAGGGAAACACATCAATAAGTAATTACTAAAGTAAGTGAGGTTGCTTGACCCAAGCATGCAAGCTCTCTAAATTTATTTCCTTCTCCCCCTTCTATGCTGTCACTGCAGCTTTAATTTCTCCTTCTCTTCCGTGAATCCATTTATACTGATCGCATCAGTGCTCTTGGCAATTTATTTAATATTTCTAGTTCTCTTTGCATGAAATAGCCCTGCTGGAATTCCTGTTTATTTCTAATTTCATTTTGTCTGCACTGTTTTTTTTCAAACAGCAGGTTACAGTTGATTAAAAGAAATCTGAAAACAGATACATTTAGTATAGGAAGTGTTTGTAAATTGATACTTTTTTTCTTTAGCAATGTTTTGAAACTCTATGTTATTAATGAAATTGCACAAATAATTACTCTAAATCTCATATTCAGGTAATTAAAAAAATAAAATGAACATCTGCTTTTACAAATGTGTAATGCCAAGTCATGATGTGCAGGTTAGAGGTTAACACAAGCAAATTGGACATGGTACATAAACACAAGATAAATTATTGTATGGTAGTCTAATTAGGTTTCAAGCATTATGTTAATTATAATTTATATCAATTCAATAATTAAAGAAAACAAGCTCTTTCTCTGGTTTCCTATTCAAAATCTTCTGTGTACTAAATTATTCTGTGTCAACTAGGGTGGCACTAGACCATGAATCTGGCAGCAGCAGCAGACAATATTTTTAAAATCTAAGAGAAACCTCAGTCTGTATGTTAGATTTGAAAGACAAGTTTTGCTAATTAAATGGGGCAAAAGTAAACAAGATCAAGTTTAACATGGCATAGAAAATCCACTTGTTGCCTGTCCAAAGAATTAAATGAAATATTTATTACCTTAAAGATACTGACCTAAAGTGTTACTTTGCAAAACTAAATTAAAATAGGATAGATTTTCTAAGGACAATCCTAGAAAAAAACCAGAAAATCCTATCATATAAATACATGGCTAAATATAACTTTTAGAGATTTTTAATGCATTTCCTTTCATAAGAATACTTTTTTTTCTGTATCTCCTTTATACAAAGAGGGAGTTTTTTAAGAACACTTTGGATTCTGACATAAATATAGACATAATCTGAATGTGCTGATAGTGAATATGAAGCTCTTTTACCAGGATATCACCTGAGCAGTTTTCTCTACCCTCACAGTTAGAAGGTTAATCCTAGTATGTAATTTATCTCCATTCTGCAATTAAGCCAATTATCCTTGCTTCCAAACATCGCAGATTTTATAAAAGTGCAGGAATACCATGTATACCTTTTATAGCTATAAGTAAAAATGTGAGCCAAAATGAAATCAGCATTATGGACGTAACAGATATATACTGCCTAATCACTTAAACATATAGAGTAAGCCCTTCCAAATGTATATTTTGTGGTGATTTCATCTCTGTCTGCAATACCTAACAAGATCTTGTGCATTCAGTTTCTAGAATGGGTTTTTTGTTTGTTTGTTCCTTTGGTTCCCCAATTTTCCATTAACTCATGAGACCCCATTCAACCTGGCCTTGAACACTTCCAGGGATGGTCCATTAGCAACAATCTACCATACATCTACTTTTGTATTTCCATCCTATATCTGATTGACATATCCTCATGCATCTCAAATGGTAAAAGTCGCTTACATTTATCCTACAGAACTGAGACCAAAGCATAACTTCCTTTCTTTTGCTCAATTATCTAATTCTTGCCAAATTTTGGATAAACTTGACCCTATGTTCAAGGTTCAATAGCCTAAAAAAACCTTAGTACTTCTGTTTGTAGATATCGTAGCCCCAGTCTCAGTCCCCAAGCAGAATGCAAGCTGGCCTCCAGGAAATTAAGTCTCATTATCAATAACTTTTCATCACCATTAATCGGTTGCTTTTCAAGACCAGGGTTGCTTTTCAACAAAAGCAGTTGAGAGAAATGACATTCAGATTCTTCATTTAAGGACATATGTTTTCACTTTGCTCATCTGAGTGCAATTGTAGTATAGGTTCTCTTCTGACAAGATAACCTCTACTACTTTTTATCTCCATTATATTACTATTTTTTTCTTGTCTCCTAGTACCAAAACCTGAGGACAAATGTCAGCAATCTTTTACATGATATTTTGAAATACATTCACCACTTTTTCGTGACATGAAGATTATTGATATTGTCTAGCCTTATATCAAACCCTTATCCAATTGAGGAATCTAGAATATATATAAATATTTTCTCTTAAACATTTTATATTTCAGTTTGTACAAAAAGACTGTAAATTGGCGAATAAAAGTGTGTTGTCACTGTCAATAACAAAGCCATTACAAAAATCAAGTAGAATAAGCGAAATTTCATTTCTAAGACTAAACAAAAGATCATGTTTCCCAGACTATGGTACAGGGCTTGAGATGTCATTCTTGAGATGCCTCAGAACAAGTAATATTAAAGGAAGTAATATTTCAGTTCCTGTTATAGAAAATGAAAGATGATTCAGCACTTGTTATAATATGTTTCTTTTCTGAATTGACCATTCTGTATTTCATTTCAAAACCTTGATATATAGCTATTCATATTTTATGTTATTTATATCATCACTGCTTTCTTAAGAGCAAAGGCATAGGATTAAACCAGTGATAAGCCCCTAGGTAAACACGGAAATCCAGGGGAAATGAGGCTGGGTTTTTTTCCCACATTTTCATTAGTGTTAGTGTCAATAAGGATCCAGTCTTATATCTCTTAACAGCATTTATACTCTAGATGCCAGCTGAAAAAGGTCTTCTTAAGTTATTTGTTCTCTGTACAAGCACCTTCCATTCAGTTGGCATTTGCTGGCCTCTGAAGTCTGTACCAGCTATGCAAGAAATTCAAGTACCTACTTCAGGTTAGACTTAGTCCAAGGCCTGTTCTTTTTCTTAGAGCAATGCAAAATGTGACAGAGAGGAAAACCTGCTGCTGATCTTTTGATTACACTGGAAAACAGTTGTTGTCTTTTTTTCAATTTACTCAGGCAGCATTTGTGAGTTCTTTCTTCCTGCAGAGTCTCTGACAGGAAAATACCCCAAATTAGATAGGAGATGTCCTCTGACTTCTTCCATCCACTCCTTCCACCATAATAGCATAGATGTACCAATGGCCACTAAGTCCTCTTTCAGTTACTAAACATAGAAAATACAGGAATTGTGCCAAGGTCTGGCTACTGAGCTGGCACTGAAATAGAAGACGAACTCTTAAGTACTGAGGCTGGAAAACTGCATTACTTTTGAATCAAAGCATGAGAGAGAGATGATGCTTTCCTGTAAGGACCTGTCAAAACAGAGGGAGAACTGAGCAGATTCTTTACAAATCGTGGGACAAGTCTATCATATGTATTATGTGACTTCTTCCTCAGCATGGGGATATTATTTTTTATTGGCATCCCTATTTCTTTTGTCCCAAAATGAATTTATCTGCCACTATAATCTGTACTAATCACTGTAGTTGCTAATACCAGTTTTTGGATTTAATGATGGATTAGGCATTGGTTGCTGTTTAAAATGAGTATGTGCCGTGCAGAACTAGTATGAAGTTGACACAGCCAGCATTGCCTGCCACTCCTTTACCATTCAGTCACCATATGATCTAAATGATTTGTTAAAATACATTATTTTTATTTTATATTGATATATGTATTAAAATTACATGTATATAAATAAAATTATATGCATTTATAAAATGGCAAGAACATAATCTACAATGATGATTCTAAATATGATATAAAGCTTCAGAGAAAGAAAATTCAATAATAACTGTACACTGAGTGTCTCAGGCAAAAGCCTGTATTGTTTATACTACCATGAAATTGTGTAAAGATAGAACAAAAATCCAGATCTTCTTATTATCTTTGGGCCAACACACCTGCTGTAACATAAGGTACATTGATCAAAATGTTCTGCAACAATATACTTATGTGTTTAGTTCATGGAATCCCAGACTTGCAGAAATTCCACTTTGGTCCATAGTCCATATGCTATGAAAAAGACAAACCTCGGCTTTGAATGCCTGGGTACTATCACGTTTCATCATCCAAATATTTCAGAACTGTTGGAGGCAAGGCTTATAGGACATGAAATTATTTTGATGGGCCTTAAAAGGCTTTATTACTTGTACCAAAAAAAAAAAAAGTCTTAAAAAGAAATAAACTTTAAAAGAATTACAATAACATTCATTAAAACATTCTATCCATACATTTTCCTTGATTTTTGAACTGCAATATTAGGGTGACCCTTTTCATGTGTTACTTCCCTAATTAATAGCTCAATTAAAATTTACCTTATCAATTTTCCTCTTTTGAGAAACACAGTGAGGATGAATAGCTTGGGATGCTTTTCACTACATTTATTGTGTGAGGAAATGATATGTTAACCCATCATAAGAAGTGGTTTTTTATAACATAATAAGTCTGATGAAATTGACCAATAAAGAATAGTTTCACTGGTTATTTGTTTTAATTGTACACAAATTAAATAGCTTCTTGCAGAAGTACACTGGCATAAGAAAATGTTTTAAATTTTTCACCAAAGGCCAAGTCATTCCTATTGGTGGCTGGATGCACAAGAGAAAAGGGAGGAAGCAAAGCCACTGGAGGTATTGGCAGTGTCCAAAGCAGGAAAAAGGTGTGTTCGTATTTCAGTCCTTTTCCCTCGTGCCAGAGAGAATCTCTCACACAGTGCACTGCAGATCCCCTCCTGTACACACACACATTTCCTTGAAGAAAAGGGATATATAGGGAAGGATGGAGCACATCAAGACCTCAGAGTAGGAAATTGATGTCTGATCACCCATTCATTTCTGCTGAATGCCTGGGGATGGTCCAAAATTCCCCTGAAATTTTATGTCCTCAGAATATGCTGATAGGATGAGGCTTAAAAAATTTGTTTTGCATGCTTATGGAAAAAAACTAATGTTGCAAGGATGAAAAGGTGAAAATCAAATTCTTACTCTGAATCACTGCTAGAGAACCTGTTTTGAAAGGATTGAGAGCAGTAGCCTATATCTACATACTCAAAACTGCTCCTTGCATCATGGTCTCCCTTATCACCAAGCCCTAAAGGTACTTGATTCCCTGGGCTAAAGTTACAATTTGTGAATACCAAACCCTATAATTCTCTTACTAATATTTGACTCAACTTTCCATGTAAAGGTAAAATTTTAAAGATGAATGGTCTGTACTGTCCTACATTTGATACAATGGAAATTCGTTGTCAAGGAAACAACAAGAACTAAATCCTTCCTAAAAAAAATAAAGAGTGCCTGAAAGGAGTTGGCTGATTTATTACTTTCTGCACGTTCAATGACTGAGCTTTTGAGATCCTGCCTATCATTTGAGGACATATCCACCTAAGTCTGCAAGGTCTGCATGATGCAAACGTACCTGACAGCACACCACACATGTTTTCTGTGTGAAATTGCGCTGACTTTACATGACATGATGCACACTTGTTTCTGTTCTTACTCAACACACCATTTTACCCAGTGTTCTATAATAACCACTATCTAATGCTTACTTTGCCTTAGGATCCCCATCAAAGATACAAGCATCCACTTATGGGAAGAGGGAGAAAGCAGACAGGATACTGAGGGGTTTCTTTTGGTCAACTTGCTTCCTTCAAGTATTATTACTATTATCCTTTTATAAGTTATTAGTGATATGAGAGATGTCATTGCAAAACATAACAATGTGTGATGGTAATTGTGCCATTAAGGTCTCTAGTGGAACATTAATTATTGATCTTCGCCTCAAGAGCATCAGAATGTTGCATTACAGCTGCAATGAACTGTTCACCTTACAAGCATTCAACTGAACTATGTCATTTAAAGGTGACAAGGTTTAACTCTGTTACTATATTCAGGGCACTCTAAAGACTGTGGTAGAATTGCTAACACAGCCAAACCTCTCTAACAAAAACAGGATATCTGACACAAATAGCCTTATTTTTAGACTTGATTTTTTAAAAATCATTCTCAGTTTCTTATTCCTTGTTCTCCTTCTGAGTTCCCTTGCTTCCTGAAAACCATGTTTTTAGCAATAAAAGTTCAGGAGAGGGTTTACCACTCTTCTTGAGTGGCACTCTGGTCAGTTCTATTAATACCATTCAGGGATGAAAGTTCTCACAATAAAGTTTACAAGCTAGTTGCACTACCCCGTAGAAGTTCTACCTCAAGTAATTAGTGGTATCCCTGCAGTGATATGGGCTGAAAAAAGTACAAATATGGCAGATCCACATTCAAAATAGATCACTCGGAAAACGTAAGGCCTCCTTCTGCTACAGTGCCACCAGAAAAGCTTCTCTTCTTTGGTTTTTTGGAATTTTGAAGTTTTCCTCATTAATTTGAGCTACTGAAGAGTTACATCCCTGCTGACAGAGAAATTGGCTGTTGTGTTGATTTGTAATGTAATGTCACATAACACAGCCATCCCACTCTAGTCCTTGCTTTCGTAAGCATATATTATAAGCCTTACTATAGGTATTAGCAACTGACACATGGTAGGACTAGAAAAATACTTTATATATCTATCTTTTACCCACCTGTGACTACATCTCGTTTTGTTTAACCCTTTTTCCTCTGTCCCCCTCATTTCTGTCTCTAATGGAAAGTAGAGAATATTCATATCTGCTTCCTTTTTAAGTTGGTGCTGACTTTGAGAAACATCTTTCCACTTCTAGCCATTCTTAAACTTAACAAACTACAGACTGTACTTTTCACATTCACAGAACTATAGTATAGAAAAGTAATTTTTCAAACAACACTTTTCTTACTGTAATTGCCTTTTCTCTGTCATTTTTCCCCTTGCTGACAACCATTAAAAGAGCTCACACTGACTGATGCGATGTTGGTCAAACCTGGCCCTATAGATGATGCTTTCACATCATGCTTGAGCCTGGGCAGGTGAAGAATCAGTCCACAGGGCTGAAAAATTAATTGTCTTAATGTTAGCATTCCGAATTGCAACTGCTCTGTTTTGGGACAGTGCTGTTGCTACACCACTGTGGCAGATTTTCAACCACAACAATCCACAAGAGTAGAGAATTTAGTTCTGATACTTGCCAGGATGAAGACCACATTAGACTGAGACATCCTAAGGGAAAATAAATAACATATATTCTAATATAGAAATAAAATTCTTGTCCCTAGAGGGAATTTCCAACTCTATTTGACCTGCATAAAGGTTAAAAGTTCAGATTCTGCTGGGTTATTTTTTGGTTTGTTGTGTTTTTATTTTCTTCCATTATCATTATGACTGCTAAGGTAACTTTTTGTTCCAGAGTTATCCAACAGATTTGAAAGAAATAAACAAAAGAAAAAGAAAAATGCTAAATCCTCAAATCCTGGGTTATTTGAATAAACTCATGAGGTATGAGATACATATCCCAAGCTGTCTGAATCAACTGCAACACGGCAGAACAGATGTACTCTGTAGGTGAAACTACCATGTTTTGCCAATGTAGTCATGCTGGAAAAAAAGTCTGTAGACATAAAATCACACTGCTTGGTGCAAGTTGGCAAAATCTCTAGGACAGATAGAGCAAACAAGAGGTTTTTCTCAACTTAGCCTATGACCTGACAAAGGTAATGTGGCTTTTTTGACAAAGCTCTTCTTTTGCCACGTGTAAAGTATCTCAGCTTGAGAATTCTGTCAGCATGTGTGTACATCAAATATCGTGATAAAAATCTGAGATGTAGGTATGAGTTTGTTAAACAGCCTACTAACAATTGCATAGAAGACATACATAGAGAGAATGAAAAAAATAAAGAATTCATTAGGCACTAGAAAGAAAACTTAAAAGATTAAGAAGAGCCTTCCAGCTACTCTAAGACTTGTCCCACATTTAATTTCATGATCTCTGATATCACCCATAGCACCCGTAACCGAACAATCAAAGAAAGCAAGATAAACTTGCTATTTCTTTCTAGATTCTGCTATTTTAAGTGTGAAATAACATGATGAGTTCAATGCAGAAAGAGAATTTCACTGAAGTTATTTCCAAAATTAAAGGTATCCATTAGCTACAACACAGAAGTGATATCGAAATTCAAGGATTTAAATCTGCCATCTTTAAACTGACAGTTAAATCCAGCTCAGCCTGAACATGGCCAACAGGCATCCGATGACTCTTCAATGCATGGGGTAAAATTACTTTAATTCAGTGTTGGACAACACCCAAATAAAAATATGCAACTTCCCCAACTTGATGAGTGGCACTTTTACTGATAGTATCACCATTAAATCTTGTATTCCTTCAGACAGCTCCTCTAGCAATTGGCCTTTTGCCTGGTGAAATTGATAGTCATCAAAGTTACTGCAATTCAACTATGTCCCCATTACTCTCTGTGCTTGTGGCCGTATCAAGCATCACTGCCTTTATTGGAGCTCTGAGGAAATTTAAGCCTTTCCCCCATGGAGCACGTTAAGTGGACAAGCATCAGTTTGTATTTTAGGTCAAGCGTAGCACAACACACAGTTTTCAGACAAATTTCAAAAGAAACAACCATTCAAATGACGATGATGCATTTTAAAAGAAGCATATTTAATTACAGGGCAGTCTGCCATATATTGAACAATCTTCCACTCCTCTACTTGTTTCCTATGGCTGTGCTCAGAAACTGTGAGCTGTAATACCAAACCACAGTAACAAACAGAAAATAAGCAAAGCTTAACGAAATCCCTGAGAGGTCTTTAATTCTACCAGTTTAGTGCTTAGAATAACACACAGCTAATACTTCAGAGTTTTCATGGAAGTGTCAAAAAAATCTCAGTGAAAACATAGACATATAGCTACTTATGCATTTAGTAGCCTAACTATAATAAAGACTCATTGCTTCTTTGCAAGATCTAATAATAATGTTAGAATGCAAAACAAAATAAAATAACCACTCCACTATCACATATCCACTAGCAGGCTCTGAATCACTATTAGCTAGAATAAATGTCAAATTACATTTTTCAATACAGCATGGAGGTAGAAGCAATGATGCTAACGTCTCTACCTTTGTACAGACACCCCAGCACCTCCAAATGTAAATTTATTCTTATACTAATGTCCTAATCCTCCTATCTAATGTTTCCTAAACTTCTAATCCAGTTTAAACAAAATCTTATTCCCACTGAATTTAACCTACTTTCAAGCAAGTAGTATTTACAATCATCAAAACATATTTATTTAATGTTTTACTAGAATTTAAAAGGTAAACATTACCTGAAAATCACTGTTGTTGTTTTCGTTCTCTGTAAAACAGTAATTTATAGATTTCTTTAGATTTTGAATTCTGGAACCATAGTGGCCTCTATTGTTGTCATATTAGAATAGCAGGTATTGCAAGCATAAAGAAACCTTCTTTAGACATTTTTGAATCACCAAAAATATATGACAATAGTTCTTTTAAATCAGCCTATCACATTGGCACAAATTTACAGAAAAACCTTTAAAGACATGCCTGTGAAAATAACATCCTCACACAGGCATCTAACATCAGATCAGTCACAGACATGCTAAGCTTTGTTGTCAAGTGAAATTAGATTCTGCTTTGAAAATTAAAGACGTAAGGCCTGTACAATTATCTCATTGTGCTGGGAATATAACGAAAGGCACATAAACTAAATGCAGTCGTTTTCTTCTTGCTGATCAAATGATTGCTTATGTGAAGACAAAAGATGGAATTGTTTGCAGCCTCAGACATCAACAAACTTTGATTAGATCATAGCTTTAATTTAGGCTTTTCCAGTGCTATAAACAGCTACATTAATAGAAAATTTGATGGGGTTTTTTTTTTCCAAATTACAGTTTAAGCAAACTTAAAGTACAAGTATAAATCTGCTTTGGAGACTACATCGCTTCATCAACTGGCTGTTCAAGAATCCCAGACAATTTCTTTAGATGACTTATTTAGTTTTTAGATTAATAAAATTAGACAAAATGAATGTCATCCTAAGAGATTAAATCTGATGTCAGTTTACTAAAAACCAACGGAATAATTACTCCATAAAAAATACCCAAATGCAGTTTATGTCAACACTTTACATATGAGAATGAATTTTCTTTGTGAGAAAGTTAAGTACTATCTAATTTATTAATCAGTTTTTCCCAACACTGTCAGGAGACAATTAAAATGATGCACTGAATTTCAGGTTTATAAAGTATTGAAGTCTGATATTAAATATTCCATTGAGAATAGACTAAAATGCAATTCCCTTGTTTCCTTTCCCATCAGGGAGCATGACTGATCTTCCTTATTCTCACTACTACAAGGTGATTTATATTCCTTGTGTTTAACATCATACGAAGAAATTATTTCCTTCCCAGTTTTGAGTCAAAAATAATGTCCATTATTATACTGTTGGACTTATAAAAAAGAGGCAATCTTTTGCAGAAAAGAATGGGACCAAATATTTAAGATTTCATATTATACATCATCAAATGTTCTTAATAGCAGCAAGAGAATTAATATAAAACAGTATCATAAATAAATGTCTTGGATATCATATTTGCAGAAAAGTATGTACGTATATACTTGTTGACTGAATTTGGAAAAATAACTAAAATTTTAAAAAAATTATTTGTGCTTATAGTGAGCTTTAAAAATGTGTAGAATGGGATATTTCTATCAAGAGCCATGGATGTGATGAATGAAGCCTGAGTAAATTGGACATATCACTTAGAAAGGAGACAAGACTAATACAAAATAATTGAAGATGTTGAGAGATCACTGTTCTCATACCTCAGTGATTTTGCTGCAAATAGATAGGATGCATGCACTGTAAATAAGCAACAGATCTGAGCAGATCACTCTGTCAATCTCACATTTTACAAGGCTGAAAAAAAAAGGCTATTTTTATGTTAAACTCAAATTGCAAACTTTTCCCGTTGCTACTTCTTTTCATCAGCAAAATTAGTAACAATCAGCCAGGAGGCAGAAAGAGAACAAACTATGCATGTATGAGGTACTTCCCTTTGAGAGATGTTCGCTCCCTTTCAGGTATCAGTGAAGAAAAAATTAAAGTTTCTGCTGCTGGTAAAGAGCAAGTCAGTAGTAGTGCTAGTGTATGGTCGCCCTTTATCAGTACCTTGCTACTTACCCTGAAGAAAGGTGATATTGGATATTAGTCAGAAAATTCAGTAGAAAGAGTTATTAAATGGTTAGTACTACTGAAATAAGCACTGAGGCTGTCTCCTAAAATACTGCTTTTTCCTTGCCCTTCCATTTGGTAGATGTGACAGAACTATAGAACAACTCCAGCTGAAAGAGACCTCTAACCATCATCTGATCCAGCTTTTGGGGGAAAGGGACCCTAGATGAGATTATCTAGCACCCTGTCCAATAGCACCTTGAAAACCTCCAGTGTAACACACCCCTGGGGAGGCTGTTCCATTAAATGATTGGCTTCGCTGTAAAAAAATTCTTACTTGTATCATGATAAAACTTCTCCCAGTACAAGTTGCATCTATTCCCCCATATCTTCTCCAGGAGGTTCCTTGTGAAAAGAAAACCCCTGTTCTCTCTGCAGCTGCCTTTTAAGGACTGAAATACCATGAATGAAGTCCTCTTCTAGGTCTTCTCCAGGGAAAAAAATCAGTAATTTATTCACTCTCGTCTCATAGGCCACGTTCTCCAACCCTTTAGTCAACTTCATGGGCTTCCATTGGACCCTCTCCTTTCAGTGTCTTTCTTGAATTTTGGGGACATAATCAGGCACAGCAATCCAGGTGTGTCACCCTGAATTTTCTGCCTTCTGTCTTCGTGCTGTAGGTTCTCACGCAGCTTCACATAAACAATGTGTATTTTTAGAATGTTTACATAGTTCTCCGCTGAGAGAAGAGATGATTGCTGGTGATGTCCACCACCCAGGTTAAAGAGGTGGCGACCTGTGTAGCCAATCTCTTGACCTCTGTACAAATGAATATAAATGGAGTCAGATTTTTGAATAAAAGTTTGTTCCCTTAAACTGCTGCTGATGGCCTCATCTTTCTGTCCCTGAAGTTGGGACACTCCCAGCCTCGGCGATCAACACAGGTGCAGCCTGACAAGTGCTGAGTACAGTGGGATGCTCTTGTCTCTACTTCTGCCAGGCATGCCCCTGTGGATACAGCCCAGGATCCAATGTCATTGCTGCTGCAGCAACTCACAGCTGCCATATTTGTCTTCCAGGTTGCCTTCAGCAAGACTCCTCTGCAGTCACACAGATCCCGGCCTCTACTGAGCTGTTTGGTTATGTCACCTCAGGTGCATGACTCCACTTGTCTTTGTCAAACTTTCTGCCATTACTGCTACCATTCTAGTCCAGGTCTCTCTGTGAGATGGCTCTCCCTTCTGGCACGTCCACCCCACTGCTCAGCTGAGTGTTGTCAGCAGACTTGCTGTGTTTCATTCCCATCATCCAGATCATTTATGAGGGTGCTGAACAGCATGGAGCTAAGTATCAGTCCTGGGGGGCACATCTCACTTGTGACAGACTGCCAGCCACAGTAAAAAAAATTGATCACTATGAAATCATCAAGAAATATTACTCTATTAAAAACTGAAAATAGGTTCTAAGTGATGGGGAAAATGTAAATCTGTAGGTTACATAGCACATTACAAGAAAGGTTAATTTATGAGAACCTCCATTTTTAAAATGTCTGTAGGGTATGTTGAGCATTTTCTGAAGATATAGCACTTTTTCTTTATTGTAGCACCAAGAAGGTGTGGTGACCTGAGTTAAAACATGTATTGGATTTTTTTTTTTTTTTTTTTAANAGACAGAATTTAATAGAAGGATTTTTTTTTTAGATTAGTCAGTCAGGTTCCAGGTGGTGTTAATTTCATTTAACAGAGTTAAAAATAAACTTTTATTTTGCTTTTTAATCCAACTTTAGACTTCTTTTAAGTCTGTGTTTTTCACACAAAGTACCTGTGCATCTCTCATTTCCCCCAGGTCTTTATTTAGAGCAGGAAAGTAGAATTAAATTCAAGTGCAACTTTGGGCTTTCATTGTTCAGATGCTGCTAGAGATTGCCCAATTTTTTCAGAAACTCAGAGCACCCTTGAGGTTCTGTTAGCCATTCTAATAGCAGAATTAGGAGAAGACAGATGGAAAAAGAAAGAATTAGAGTTGGAAGCAGCTGTTATGAAATCTGCTTCAAGAATACAATTGCTTATATAGCCTTACTCAGACAAAGCCAAAATAGCAAAACATATTTTTCACCCTGGCACACCAGCTGGTGTCGCTGCCATAGTCAATGCAACTGCACTGCTTAGAAAAACACAGATTAAGAATTGCACCATCAATGACAACACGAAAAAGGACAGAAATACAAATTAATATATGTCTCATCCATTCTACCATAAATCTTGAAGCAACAGGATTTATGTAAATAAAACCTTATGTAACTATAAAAATAAGTTTTAACTTAACTTGTGATGTTTAACCCTTGAGCATTCTCATCGGTATGATGTCTTACAGGGTTTCTGTGGATAGTGGAAAAGGCACTGATTAAATCAGTTTGAGGGTGGTGAACAGGGAAGTATTGTCTCTCTCAGATAAATCCACATTTCCCAACCCCTGTCCTAGAGCAACCCAACCACTTTTCTGTTTTACATCACATATGAGGATGGACATAACATGTAATAATGCTGTTAGTGACATCTCTTGTAGACAAATACTTCAGCTTGCCCAGATGATATAGAAATTATACATACAGCCCTGGAACCCTGCCCATATATGAGATCTGGCATGGACCACTGGCTGGACCACCCTGATTTACCTGGACATTACCAAGGTGTCCCATCCCTGACCTAATCAGCAATATTAAACTTCACACAATTATACCCTAGGTGTGACTGGGAACAGAGGTGATAAAGGTGGGATTGAGTTATCTAAATCAAACACCATCCTCTATGTTGTCCCAGCATATGCTGTCCAGGTTCCCACTGCTACTCCAAATAATTTCAGATCTTCTGCTGGTTCTTCTGCTGGTGTCATATCTAGCAGCACCATGGAGTTGGCTCAGACAGCTAAGAGCAACTAACATGACAGCAAATTATTGTTTTCAGGGAACTGAGAGCTAAATGACTCTCCTTTAACTAATCTTGAGTGTCAGGTGCTACTAGCAAATCTCTAAGGCTCGCTCTAGTAAATTAAATTTGGCCAGTAAGGGTCTTAGGTATGAATGTTAAATGGCATGGAATGCATTTATCTAAGTACTCTGCCACTCAAAACTAGGGCTGTCACAGAGCCAGTTGTTGGCTTTGTCTCAGCATGCTTTGGAAAAGTACTGAGAAAGGCTGAGAAAAGCATGCAAGAAACACTGAGAGCGTTTAAAAGTGTTGGTGATCATATTTCAGTGCCCAGGAATGATGCTTATTACGTACTTGTGATCTATTGATCTACTAAATTACTGTATTACTAAAGTAGGCAGGTGGGGAAAAAAATATCTCTAGTGACTCTTTCCATAGGTGCCCATGAAAAGCTCAGCATTTTACTCTCCAGTGTCCAGATAAAGACTCCCAAACCCATGATTCATATAAAGAAGGCTTATCATCATGGCCATATCTCTGGAATATGCACTTATCTTTCCTACAGTTTGGTCTCAAACTCTTCAGCCTTGGACTGAGCCCCCAGAAGTCTAAGCCTCCATTAGCTGGCCTCCATTAGGTGGGAATCAGAAAAACCTGGGCTTGAAGTTGCCAAGTTGACATTCCATGCACAGTCCCAGAAACCTTCTAAGTGGTCTGAAAGAGCTGGAAGTACCTAACTTGAAATATTGTTTCTCAGACCATAATGAGATGAGCAAGAACAAGCTGCACAGCCTGATACTGAGCTGCAGAGCTTTTTGGAAACACAGTAGAGGCATTGAGGTGGTTAATTCTGTAGATCACTTTCTCAGTAAGACTAATGAGAAGATGTGAGTGCTTGCAATTTAGAAACTTCAGTTATTTTTCCCTGGTGGATGACTAGGGAGAGGTTGATGCCAGAGCTTAATAGATCATCCAATATACAACCTCTTATATAACCTGAGCTAGCTGCAAATCTCCTGCTTTCAAGGAACCACAGATTTAAGTTTAATTCAAATAAAATACGTACATGTCTGTTTTCATGAAAATATTGTCCTTAATTCGATAAATCCTCTATCCTTTTGTCATACTGTTCCAAGATATCTGCAGGCAACAAATGTATCCTACCTGCATTGTGCATTAAAAATAATACATAAAAGGAATATAATTTCTGCTCCCCTCTTGTAGGTTGTCTAGTCTAATGGGAGATTTGTCAATCCTGTCTTGTACTCAGATGTTCAGTTTATCTTTCTTGAACATAACTGGCTAGACGATAACATTGTTATAGTAACTTTTTCCTTTTTTTACTTTAAATACCTCTTCTGACACCACTTAGATTTTAGTTGGCTATTTTCACGATTGAATCACTGCCGATATCCTCAGCATCAAATCTGTGAGTTTGATCTACTCTTCACACTCTTATTTTTTACCTCTCTTCCTTTGAGGGGTTTACTGCAGAAATGTTGTTATTAATGCTAAAGTGCATCACCTCACACTCCCGTGTACAACATTTCATCTCAAATCCTTCAAATATATTTTAAAGTTAATGCTTTAAATTATGTGCAGCAAGGCCTGAATCCTTTGTAGCTGAGAGATACATTCAATGGGATTTTCAGCTCCCTGGGAAAATATTTTATTATCCTCTAATAATTAATGAGGGAAGCAACCTAAAACAGGCCACTAATTCCCAAGGCCCAAGCTCGGGGGTTGTGGCTTGGATAGGAGACGATGTGCAGGCCTGGCTTGGGTACTTAACCTCCAGAGTGGGGAAGGCAGTCAGAAATGCTCAGCTTGGCATTTTCCTTCTTCACAAGCACACCTCACTGTGAGGAGTTAGGACTCAAGTTCTCTCTGGAGGTCAGACAATGTGCACTAAGCCTTGTTGAGTATCATTTTCAGCAATCTTTATTGAATCTGAAGCCGATTAAAGTGAGAACTATTGTGTCCTGATATCTTGGGCAGTCATTAAACCTCAGAAGAGAGGGAAGATGATGAGTGCAGCACAAAAGTACAAAAGCATTGCATAGTTCTGAGAGGACTAAAGACTCAAAAACGGAAAAGAAGCTCATATTTAATTTGGCTAATTTAATGAATTTAAACTTTTGAAGGCCCTATTTTTGCATTCAGCCCTAGGTAAAGGTGAGAAGGATACCTGAACTGGAACTACAGAGCCCCACATAATAGCTGCACGTGCAATGAAGAGAAAATATTCTCTTCAGAATTAACTGCATTCTGCTCTTATTCTAAAAGCACTTAGATTGGCTGAAATTTTCTGATGAAAGAATATCTCTAGGCAATTCCATTTTTCCTAAAACCACTGACACTATAGCAAAAGTACTAGCACAGCAAACTGGAAGAAAACTGTCTCTAAACATGATGGATTGTTGTTTTCAGGCAATTTTTCAAAAGCTGTTTATCTTCCATCTAGATATTCATATGTCATGGATATAAAACTTTGAAATATAATTTTATTCTTTAATAACCTAAGAGTACTTGTTCCCCAGGGAATATTTTAATGCTCTAGCATAATTTATTAAAGAAGGAAAACTAAAAGAAAATCAAGCTTAATGTGTTTTTCTATTTACTAAACCTGCTTGCTTAAGATAATTTGATTATTTTTTAATTGCAGCTTAAATGGCCATAAGTATATCATCTTCAATATTCCATATGTGATTTATACTATTTGCAATAGGATTTTTGAACATTACCATCATCTGATTAATCTACTTAACAATCACCAACTGTTGATAATATCAAAGCATAAGACAACAATTCATAAGATCTACAGTGCGCTCATGAAGAATAAATGAAGAATAATATTCTCCTCTCATTAAGAATAAACAATATTTTTATTTTATTCATGAAGAATTAAATAAAATTGTTTGTCTTCTTCTGTATGAAGAAGATATACAATTTTCATTTTTTGATTCAGTGGCGTTTTTTTTACTAAATGTAAAGGCAGAAAAATGACAATATTTTGTGCTATTAAAATATTCCCACAGAAAGCAAAAAATTATGCTTAAAATTACAAGTAGGAATTAAGAATAAGGGTAGCAATTATAGTGGAAGAACAAAGTCAAAACAAGAATTCCCACCATAGTTCATAAAAGGTTCAGAAAAATTGCTTCTAGTCACATAAGAATAATGGCAACCTGCCCAAAATAAACCTCTTTTATTCCAACCTTGACTTCAATGCAGCATCCACAGGGACTTTGCATGTATTCCTATCTCTGATTCATTGAATCTTCTCTACATCCAGACTTGAAGTCCTGACTCCAGGGAGACCTGTAGAGACCTCAGTGGTACTGAAGTGACAAAGGCCTCAAAACATCCCCCGCTCTTGGGCAGAGCTGCTGAAGTTGTAAGTGTACTATTCATCTCACAGCCACTATGATTAAACAGCCCCTCCTATTGGGACACATTTTCGGTGGTAATTCTTAAGAAGTAATTCACAAATCAGTGACCTGAGGTGCTGGACAGAGAACTCCCTCATTCATTTCAGCCACAGGGGCAGAAGCCTTCAATAGGAAGACAGAATATGTAGTTCTGGGCAGTAATGGATACATTGGAGCAGCCAAATGTGCTTACAGCCCTAGGCAGAGGCCTTGGTCACATATGACATGATGGTTTTGAACTGCAGAGTCCACTTGACTGAAATGTTCACCACAGAAGATCTGAAACATCGTCATCAATGGTATTTAAGCTCATAAGATCCATGGGAAAAGAGGTGGCCTTGAATACATACAAAATAGCAGCCCCTTGCTCTCCCCCACCTCCCAAACTGACAAAACAAGAAAGGAAAATATCGGCAGGAAACCTCAGAACCAGCTATAGACAAAAAATATCCCTCCTGATTTCCTCACTCTCTTGCCCAGTGATGGGACTGGAGGAAGCAACATGAAGCTGAGCTGGGGAAGATTTAGATTGGATATCAGGAAAGGGTTTTTCACACAGAGTGTGTCTGAACAGTGGGAGAGGTTCCCCAGAGAAGGCACCAAGCCTGACAGAGTTCAGCAAGTGTTTGGACAACATGCCCAGGCACATGGTGTGACTCTTGGGGTGTCCTCTGCAGGGCCTCCAGGAGCTGAACTCTATAAACCTGATGGGTCTTTTCCAACCCTTTTCTATGATTCTATGAAAATTTACAACTATTTAACATACTACATTATTTTCTCTTTGATTCTGAAACACATCCCTTCCATCCCCATTCTTCTCCTGGTCCTTATTTTAAAATTCTGCTCCTTTTTGGAACATTTTGGTACTGAAAAATTTGCTTTTTCAAGTAAGATATAGAGATATTTTCTCTGATCTTAATACATTTCACTCAGCTTCCTAAGCAGATTACCCTTGAATCATAGAAGCCCTTAATTCAACTTTCTTCTGATGCCGTAGCTGCTTATGCCACTTTAGTAGACCCACAGCCTTTATTCTTCAGGGCTGAAGCACCTAAAAGCCTCAAGAAAAATTTTCTTTACTTGGCGGACCTTTTGTCCTATTTTTGTAGATCAGTATTCAAAATTACACCATTCATGGAAAGACCTCTCTATCACTTTTCTCTAAAATCTCATTATTTTCATAAAATTAGGAATTTCTATTAAAAAATACTCTTATTTCATAGAGTAGGCATGTTTTGGATGATACAGTCTTACAAATTTTATAGTGGAGGGACAGGATTTAGAAAGTAAACATTAATAAACAAATATTTTAAAAATAAAAATAGAGCTATGAAAGGAATAGCATGGAAAAGTCTTAAATGCATTTTTTCTTCAGGATATTTTCATCTGTGGAAATTTTTTGATCATGATGCAAGCAAGAGTGTGACTGCAATTTTGTTACCGTCGCTTTATAGCCTCATGTAACTCAGGTTTATTGTAATCCAATAATTCTAAAACCATTAAGTATCACCAATCCATCAAGGGTCCTTTTCAGGGACCAGTTAAACTGAATATTTTGGAAGCCATGAAGACAAGAAATGAAGATCATTAATCTATTAACCTGTCTTATTGCAATTAGGAAGCACTTGAATTCATAGATGCAATGAAACTTTGTATTGAAGTGGGCATTTTGAAATAACGCTTAAATATTTATTTTTAGGTTGCCTTGAAGAGAACAACCCTGAGTAGCATGCACATCTAATCTCAACTGGTGCTGCATCAAGCATGTTAATTAGGATTTTTCCTATCTTTCATAAAAATATTACATATTTTATGCAGTATTATTTCTCCTTGACACAGATTCAAATAAATTGAGGGTGCCAACATTCCATCCATTTCAGCAAAACTTCACATAACAAAAAATGCATAGAAATACTGCAATAGAAAACCAGTCTGCTGGTGTCAGATGTATTACAATATAAGTGGTACCACTTAATTTTCATACTCCTGGAGCAGTGGAACTCAAAGCAGTGACTGAGGCTATAAAATAAAGCTAAATACATTCTGTCTATCCACTAGTACTGTCCCAAATAAGCATAGTTGGACCATTGGTATAGAATTAAAGAAAAACTTTACAGCATATACATGCTACTCTAGCAAATATATTACAGCTTCAGTTATTACACAGCTTTTATTCCTATGTTTTGTTCTATAAAACAACAAATTATGCTATCCATAAAATCAATACAACGTCACTGCTTTGAAGTAAAATCCAAATCTTTGCCAGTTAATTTCCTTGCCACTACTTTCAAATTAAAATGCAGAGGCTTTTAGCTTCCCCTTTACAATCCATGTGAATAAAATATATTCTGAGGACAGTGTAATTAAAGGTAGAGTCATAAATGTGTATTAATGGATATAGACAAAAGAAAAAACAACACATCTTAAAAGTTTTTCGAGGTCCACACCAGAATCTAAGTGGACAAATTTGAGTGCACACAGATTTTCCCCAAATATTTTGTAACCAAAAGAAACCACTAGAGGGCAAAATGTCCATTGCTAAAAGCATAAGTGACCCAGGCAAAAGAACAAGAACAGTAATAGAGCAGAAAAATTCCTCAAAATAGCCTTTTATTTTCGTCTCCCCAAACCACCCTACCCCCCAAATTAAAAAGAAGTTTGCAATCAAAATACAAATTATTAATATAAAAATTTTATCTTAAGTTCTGTCAAGGAGATGATTAGGCGACATTTCTCATGAGGTCAAATCTATGTTGTTGCTTCTTTCTTGCTTCTAGAAATAGCTACTTTCTGCAAACATTTTGGTGTCCTCAGCACCAACCCTTTTGTTTCAGGGTATGAAAATAACAGGAACTTGAATTTGCAAGTTTACCAAAAGTATGGGGGAGAAAAGAAAACTAAAAATTCACAGGAGCAATACCTTAATTTAGCACTAATTTTGTTTGGGCCAGCTAAAAGAGTAAATATGCATTGCAATTTTTTAAGGCTTCATCTGTATAGTTAAATTGCATTTATGATCAAGTGATGCATTCAAATCTGAGACTAAAATCTTACTGGGACTGAGCTATTAAAGCTATTGCCAAATTCAACTCTTAGGCACCTTTCTCTAGAGCTGAGTTAGAGCCATGAGGCCAGGCACCACACAAAATACATGGGAAAATCTGATGCTGACAGGTAGAACCACCTACCAGCACATGGTGAGGGCTTAGCAGAAAAGTACCTGGGGTCCTGCTGGAGTCAGAAACGGGTCTCTGCTGCAAAGAAGCCAAGTGGCATCCTAGGCTGCAGTCAGCTGCCAGCAGATCAAGGGAGATGATTCTTCCCTGCTACTCAGCACAGCTGAGGCCATGCCTGATGAACTGTGCATCCAGTTTTGGCTCCTCAGTAGGAGGGAGGTGAAGTCCTACTGGAATGAATCACTGTCCTGGGTTTCAGTGTAGGATGTGCCCAAAGTATTTATTCTATCACCATCTTCATGAGCTGTTGAAACCAGGTGGGGCAGTGTTCTTCCCAGGCCCCCTCCCTCTGGGCTGTCTTCTGCTAATGGCCCATCAATGCCTTGCCCATGACTCACAGGTAACTCACTCTGGGAGCTGTCTCTGTTTAATGGGCCATCAAGGACCCACTTCATGACTCATAGAAAGATATCCTCCCATTGTGAGATGCTCCACCAGGGGGATGAGCCAAGCATTCCCACCTGGATATAATCTGGGATTTGGACAGTACAAGGGGCCTTTCCTACTGGATTCCCAGAGGACAAGAGCTACCAGATCTTTCTATGGGGTCACTGCTTCAGGAAGACCACCTCATCTGGACTGCTTCCACCACTCTACTCAGGCTGCATTCTGACTCTGTCAGTGGTCTTTTGCATTATTGCATTTATTTTATTCTACTTTTTTTTTTCTTTCTTCCTATTAAATTGTATTTCTGACTTGGAGTCTCTCACTGGTTTTGCTTTCAAACCACTACAGTCACATGTGGGGCCAGTAAGATGATTAAGGGACTGGAGCTTCCCTCCCATGAGGAAATATTGAGAGCTGGGACAGTTCAACCTAGAGAAGGGAAGACTCAGAGGGATCTTATCAGTGTATAGAAACATAAAAAGGGAGGGTGCAAAGAGGACAGAGACAAGCTCTTTTAAGTGGTGCCCAGTGACAGAAGCAGAGGGAACAGGCACAAACTGAACACCTAGATGTTCCCTCCGAACATCCGGAAACTCTTTTTCACCGTGAGGATAACCAAGCATCCCTACAGGTTGGCCAGACAGGTGGTAGAGTCCCCATTCTTGGAGATGCTCAAAAGCTATCTGGATATGTCCCTGGGCAGCTGAGTCTGTGTCATTGCTTGAGCAGAGAGGTTGGACTGGATGATGTCCATAGACTCCACCCATTTTTTTTCCATGAGCAACACTGAAAGGCAGTGACTCATTCCCTTCTAGGCAGCTACAACCTTGGGTAGCGAAGATACACAGCTTTGTTTTTATGAGAGCTAGAAGACACCATAAAGAAGTGGAGACTAAGTAGAATGAATAATAATAGTAATGAATAGTAGCAAAATAAATAAATTTCTTCATTTTTTAACAGAGCATGACATTGACCTTGCAGATAACAGTAAGGCAAATAAAAGTGTATGTTAACAAAAAAACCTAAAAATACTGTAACACAAGTGAAAAAAAGATCTCAAGGAACTAACATATCTGAATTATAATCACAAGCTGAACTCCATCCCAGAATTGTGGAAGAACTGAAAAATGAAGTTGCAGGTCAGACAGTATATATTTTAAGATAGCTTCCAGAAAAGGAGAACAAACCTGAAAAACAGAAAAATACTTGTATTCAGGAGAAAAAGAATAACCAGATAGAGTTTTTCATATTAATGAAATAATGTGCAAGGGTTTTGGACACATTTTCCATCTATCTATAAACTCAATTTTGTTTGTTAAAAAATGTAAAACTACAACGTGATCTTTTAAAAAAATGAAATTGTTTTCCACAATAGGGTAACAAATTAAGACTCTATCCATCTGGGCTCTAACACTCTGACACACTGAAATCTAGTGGCCTAGCTAAGCAGATAAAGATTAATAGAAATTTAACCTTAACAAGGAATTGGTCTAACAGGAGACAACACTGAAGAGAATTAAACAGGAAACCCTTGGGTGAGGTTAATTAGGGAAGAAAAAATTAGCTTTTAGGCTGGTCTCTTTACAGATTTCCATTGCTAGAAAAGGAGTTCTCATCACAAAGATAGGAGACAAAGTTAGCAAAACATGAGGGTAAAAGGCCTGAAGGACCATGTTAGTGGACAGTCAGCAATACTAAATATACATCTGTACAATAATAACTGAAAATATTCAAAGTTATTTTTAATTTCAAATTTATTTTTACCATATGAAAGCAGAAGGACCGAATCCTATTTGTTGATCACAGGTTAAGGGGATACTGGGATATAAATGTGATACAGCTAACCAAAAGGCAAATGCAATACTGGCACACCATCATTCAGAATATGGTGACAGTCAATCTTAAAACATTAAATAAAAAGGAAGAGAATTAGGTAAGAGCTATTAAGTTGGTAAGGACAACAAAAGTCTAACACAGGAAAGAGGACTAAAAGTCCTCTAGATTTTTTTCACAGGCCAAAGTGAATTCTGAGGAACAATTTAACTCTTTTCTCTAAAATACTTCAGGAGATAGGCACTAAAGAGGAAGAATAGTGACTTCAGGGGAGGAATGTCGTCAGCGAAAATGCAGCTATGAATAAACTTTCAAGGAGAAGTCAGGAGAAGCCCTCAAGCAGCTCTTCTATGGGAAATGGAGTAGAAATTGAAATGGGTTTTTATACACTTACGAAAATATAGTCTGCCCTGTGCTATTGCAATCATCATTCAGAGAGATCTATAAACTCCCTTCTAGTCCTGGTCTTCTTTTGAGGGCATGGCCTGAGATCTCATAAACAGAGTAAAGAGACTGCTCAGAGGGTTCAGCTAGCACATTGGCATATGGATATGCTTTCAACAATTTGACAGATTGGATTAGCATTTCCTTAGTTAGGCAGTCCCTTGTCCAGTACTCTGAGGAAATTTAGATATTTTATTAAGTTAGGCAGCAAGTGAGAGATCGGAGGATCTCAAGTGATGCATAAATTTCACTCATTGGCCTGTCAGGGGTTCTAGCCCACAGTGATCTACACATATGCACAATAAACTACGTGACACCCTACAGCTCCATCATGATAAATCATTTAAATTGCTTTCTGCTCCACGAGCCAAGCTAGCTAGGGCTTCCTAGAGTGAGGTTTGCACTGTACACACACCAAAAATATTGTGCCTGTAATGACAAAGAAATCTACAGCAGTAAATAGCTCTAGTAACTTCAGAGTATTATTACAGAGTAGCTCACATAGAAAGTCAGGTCTCTTCTTTCCCAGAATGAACTTTCTAGAAAAATAAGAAAAAAGTAAGAAAAGTCAGTCAGGCATACCTACTGAACCAAGCAAATGACTAGCTTCTTAAATCATTGACATCACTAGTACTCAGGCTTTGGGGGCAAAATAACTAACACCCCTGACTTAGGGTGTTAAAAAAGACTTACGATAAATGAAAACAATCAAAATATTACACAAAAACAGAATAACTGAGTGATTTCTAACTAGGAATTTGGAACAGGAATTGAATGAGAATCAAGAACAATGCAATAGAAGCATGAAATGACTGTACTTTTGACAGATTTAGACAAAACTTTGCAAGTGGATCAAAACCCCTAAAATATATAGGAAATTGTTTTAAGTAAAAATCCTATATTCACTTTACCAGTTCAGTAAAACTGTAAAAGAAATCAAAGGAGGTGACTTGGGGAAAAAAAAAACAACCACCACACAAAAACAGATGCCAAGAAGTAATAGTTATTCATTACTAGGACATAGAAGGACATATAAAAAGGTAATAGGAAGGAAGTGACAGAGAAGATGCAACAAGGAAAGTTTGAATTCAGTGAATGAAATCAACCTATTTTGAATTGAGTAAATTCATAGAATTCATTATAGACCAGCAAAAAACAAGTAACCAAATATCTAGCATTTTGTGCATTTTTTATGAATCACATAATTTCATATGTTACAAATAAGGTCTATTCCAGTTTATCTACATTTTGGAGTTGTGTTGTTTCATTTTATTAATAGTGCAAAGAAAGGTGTTTCATTAATGATTTCTTTGACTTTTGATGTGGTGAATGCTAAGTACATAGTACATAGTAAGTTGTAACTTTACACTGGACATGAACTTAAACACTGACAGAGGAAAAGCAAAAAGGAAGGCACTCTATCAGACCTATGTCTTGTAGGAAGGATGAAGGAAGAAGGAAACTTTGTCCTATCTTGTATACAATGGGTTAAAAAAAAAAAAAGACCATGACCTCTCTCTTCTGTGCTGGAAAAGTCTGGCTTTCACTTTCAGACCACAGAAATAAAAATTAGCTTGATTACAGTTTTCCCCGACTTTTTGTTCATGTAAAGGTTTTATTTTCTGGACAGAAACAGGTGAACCTTCTTCTGAATTCTCAAGAAATCCTTCTTTTGAGAAGGTGAGGATGTTGAATTCTGTCAAGCTGTCATCATCATAAACCAAAATAAAATGATGATGCATAGTCATGGTTTAAAATATTAATGTAGTAGGGTTTAGCAGATGCTGTCTCATTAGCAGATATGTTAAAAAAATTCTCTCAGCTAATGTAAATCTCAGATATATTGCAATGGAAAGTAAAATGTTTCAGCAAGTTACCATGAAAGTGCACTAGATACAAAATTTATAGAAAATGTATTAACATACTAAATAATTTACAAAAATTTATAATTTTTATTTACTCCATATAATTTATTCAGGTACTGATGATAGAGATTTTAGGAATACAGTCATGAAACTGTTCTGGTAGGATTTTGGATTAGATTTTTTTTTCTTTTTTTCCTAAGAATGCTCTCAATGAGTGAATACCCATTTTCTTTGGAGTGCTATTTCACCCAATAGAGCTGTCTCCAGGTGCACTGAAAACAAATTCATAATTACCCTAGAAATTATTCATATTGTTTCCAAAATCCTTAATACAGAAAAATGCTATTATATAACTCAAACTATGAAGATGTGTACAGCAGACTGAAAGCCTTTAATTTAAAATCAAGGATCTTAGTAAAGTCAAATAATTTTATAATGGCGTGGTAACATTATGAAACTTAAACACTAGCATGATTGCAAAAAAGTACTATATTCCCTGAGAAAAAATACGTTCAGAAATCATTTGAATCTCCCTGCTACTTAATTCCTGTTGTTTCCTCACTAGTTTCAACTGCTTCATTTGCTTCTCTTTACCCAGACCTTGTCTATTTTACTCACTCTCCCACGCCCATTAGTAATAAATCATGCCTTTATAGAATTATTTTTCATCTCTCTCGTTCATCTTCTTTCCTTTAACTGAAGTTTCTAGGGTTTCTTTTTTTGTTGAGGTTCGATATGATAGGTTAGACCAGACCTGCCTTATAGCACCATAAAATTGCAAGTAGTAAAAAAAATCATTTATTGCAGTGTTATGGTTCAGAAGTTATACCAGAAATTAGTAATTTTTTTGTTTGGTTTTCTTTAAAGAAAATTAATTAGCTGTTAAATCTGTCACTTCAGCCTTTTTAAAACACCTTGATTTAAAGTACTATCCATTTTAACCTTATATGTTTGCCTAATCGAAATAAAAATAATTCTAGCTTTTCAAACATTTATAATTTTTTTTCTTTTTTACAACCTAGTTTTTCTCTTTATTTTATGTTATGTTTCTCCTTTTCCATCTCTTTCTATCACGCAAAAGCTGGTGGAAATGGCTGGATCCCAAAAAGCTCTGCTTGTGCCATGCTGCTGTCCACATAAAGTCAGTGGTCTGCTCAAAGAAGCAGCAAAAGGTGTCTGGGAGTCAGCCTTTAAACCCTGAGAAGTTTTAAAACTTAATTTCATAGAGTTATAGTTGAAACTTCTATAGCAGGCTTGGGAGTCACTGAGAGTCCTAGCTCTTGAATCTGAATGTTAAAACACTAAGAATGCTTATGAGCTACGAGCTGAAATGGACCATCAGGCCATAAAATAAAAGCTCAAAGGAAGGGTCAGATTCTGTTAAAATTATCCCTAAGGTCAAAAGAACTCCTCATGAAGGACAGTGGTAGTCCATTCAACAGATATAAGCTTTCACTGAATGATCAACTAGATCATATGCCTCTTAATCTGATGATCTAATTAGGTGAGCTAATGCACTTTTCAAATAATTCAGGGTTTTACTGTGGTCCACCACCACCTGTAAAGTGGAAACAAGAACCTAATAGACTTCTCCTCACCAGAAACCTTCATGAATTTGTGCTCTGTGCACTATTAGAGAAGTACAGGAAAAAAGAGACATGAATTCTGTGAGTATAATAGGCAAGAAGTAAAATTTTTATTTTATTGCCAAAACACTGATTTAGATAAGCATCGCCAGTTTCAGTCTCCAAGTCTAGATGTCTCAGTCTGTTTCAAAACTGACCTGTAAGACTTCAGACCCACTCTAGATAGATGAGGGAGAAAAATTCAAAAAACATCTCCTTTCCTTCAGCCATGTTGAGCTCATTTTGTTTACATTATTTCAGCTAACAATATAAATCTCTACTCTCAGCAGAACTTGGACCAAATGACCTTCAGAGGCCCTTTCCAACCTGAATTACCCTGCAGTTCTATAACAGCTTTTTTCTCCCCCTTTTTATATTTTTGGTGAAATAGAAAACCTACTCAACTTGCTGATTTCGGCTTCATCCCATGAGATGGAGTGTCTAAGCATAATCTATGGTGCCTTGAAAACGCATAAGCTTGAAATCTCTTTGGTGAGATTTCTATCTCAACAACAATAAAACTGGGTGGCAAGGGCAGAAAGAGATGTCGCTGAAGTTTGCTTTAAAAATAAACTTCTATTATAGATGAGCTCTTAGTCTGAGGGCATTTAATTTGACAATAAACAAGTAGCAATTTTTTTGACATCTAAATGCCAAGCATCGTATTTCCAGCAGTTTGAAGCACTTACATGCAAAGTTTTCATTCCCCTTGCTTCCAGCTGGCAGTCCCACGTGAATTTCTAGTGCAAAATTAACTATGACTGGCACAAAGCATATTCCTGCAGGCAAGGAGACTGGAAGAGGCATGCATATTTTGCCTTGGCTGAAGCTTGTACTAGTTGGTAACTTCAGTTACCTTCGAAAACGGTCTTTTGCAGAATGCGTTGGTTTATGCCAGAAAGCAGACCCTTGAGTTTTAAATAAATCAGTGTGCCATGTTTTAATTATTCTTCTGCCTTTTTTGTCTAGCTGCATCAGATGCTGTGTATTTTCCAGCATTATTATTTCTAATCAAATTCCTACTTCAGAGAATCACATCTATTTTACAGTAGCTTTTCTTTTTGTATCATTATAAACTAAATCCACTGCTTCATTTTACATACAGAGCAGAAAGTTTATGGTCTTATTAAAACTCCAGTAACAACCTATTCAATTTATTGTTGAGCAAAGCAAAAGACCTATCTTAAAGGGGGAAGTGTTTTAGTGTTTGGGGTTTTTTCCCCCAGATTTCAGTTCAGTATTCCCCATCATCATGCTTATAATAATTGCAATAGTAAAGACTACAGGACATGAAGATAAGTAACAATTGAATGCTACCATAGTACTTCACTTGCTGAATTCCCTAATATTCAACGATATTACAGTCCCTGAAGATAGACACACAGATCTGCCTTCTCTACTGTATCAGACCTCCTGTGAAATAACCTCCTGATAATTCATTCACTTCATAGCCTATTTTTCCTTAGTTTCCATTTCATTCTTCTTGAATCAATGTCCTCACAAAGACACCTAATCTACTGTGAAAATATATTTCTCACAGCCAGAATTGGCACAGGTCCTTGCTCTGCTCTAGACTTGTGGCACAACAAATTTCTCCATCAGAAGAAAGAAAGAAAGAAAGAAAGAAAGCTGAATTAATAACTCTTCTTGTCTCTGCTGGCTCTATTTGTCACTTCTTCTGCCCCTCTATCAAAACTAGAAAGACACATTGAGCATTGGCACTCCTTATTGACTGGAACAGTCCGTGGAACAAAAATACACATACGCACAAGAAGAATTAGAAACACACAAGCCTGAATATGATGAAATCTATCAGAGAATTTTTGGTATCAAGTAAATGTGAAAGGTGCTCCCTCTGCCTGAAAAATGAAGCTTACTGTGGCACTCCAAGACAGATGCTCTCTACAGCTGTCCTTTGAAGCAGTGAAGCCCATGAGCAAGCTCCCTAACGTTTGGTATGCTCCCTGGGCAGACTACCTACCCAGGTTTCGACTGTCCACACTGTCATAGAGAGAGAAACACAACTTTGTCCCCTTTGGTGAACCCACTGCAGTGTCAGCCTCACATTTCAACACATAATGCTGACGACTGTCTAGGAAGGTTGTGGCACACGGGATTTCAGACATAGCCAATGCAAGGAAATTGTCCCAAACCTGCAAATTATCTTGCCCATCTACATCTGAGTATGAGCCTGTATCGACGTACTAACAGCAAAGAATCATTTGGGCTTAAGGGTGGTTTCAGACTACCTAGCTGGATCTTAAAATGGAAACATAACTAATGAAAATGAGGTGTGCACTTTTGGTGAAAAAATTGGTACAAAATTGTGTTACCCCTGCATCTGGTACAAATATACCATCTGTAAAATACCATGCGCTGTTGGTGACCCTGTTTAAAACAGCATGTTAGTGAGATGGAATTGACTAAAGAAACCCCAGAAAAGGGTAACTCTCTGAAAAGGACACTCCACACAGAGTTTCAAAGCTCTCTATTCAGTTTGTGAATGCTCATGCCTAGAAATATTGGATTTTGTCTCTATTAAAGGTGTTACTCTTTGATTATCATCCAAGAAAAGTTATATTTCCTGCAATTGGCTGCCTTTTTGTGTAGTCCTTAGCATATTGGTACCTTGTAACAAATATACAAACGTTATTAAGTTTTTCATAACATGTATGGGTTCACTACCTCTAAAAATATGAAAAGCTATTGTGCATAACATACTTCCTAAATAATAACGTCACATAAAGTAAAAGATGAAAAGGATATAGACAAGTAATCTAAAGTGGTAATAGATAGCATGACTGTATATATAAAACAAAAGATAAAATTATGTTTCTCCTTATTTACTACCAGTAAAACAAGACAAAATGAACCCTTAAGATAACATTGTCTCACTTTATTAAATAAAAGATGCATTCTCACAAAAGACATCTTTACAGATTCAATATTACCTAGTATCTCATGTCCAGACTATGAATCAATGTAGATATATTTGAAATGGTTTCCTTCAACTACGTTGAGAGATTTCTACACTGAAAACAGTGACCTGATGAATTATATGTCATCCATATTACTGTATTTATATACTACTAAAATTTTCCTTTCTCATATCCTCCACCCATTCATATGTTAAAAAACTAACAGTCACAGCTATTTTTTGTGGTTTTTGGAGAGTATCCCTGTGCCAAAATTTTCTCCTATACTGTAGAGAATAGGAGCATTTTCTGAAGTGTAAACAGCTCTGACAACTCTGCTTGCCTTCACTCAATCCCAAAACAAAGAACCTTTTATTACAAGATCTGAACCTGACAGACAATTCAAGAAATTACAAAAATTTGGTGCATTCACAAAAACAAATAAATCTGTTTCTATAGGTTCTGGATACTTCTCATGTAAGGGCTGAATATTTCCCAGCATCAAGGACAAAACTATTGGCATCTGCTTGACCCATAACTCCCCCTTAGAACTCCTGCTTATGGTTTCAGCCCAAAGCTATCCAAGCTGCATGAATTGTTTTCACATCTTCTCAACACTCACATGCCTCTAAGTGGCCTAGAGTTCCCAAAGTGGCAGATCATTCAATGTGCACCATTTGTTTCACCCCTATATTGGATAAGTCATAACATAAAAAAATCTACATTTATACTAAAACTGATGACAGTCCCTTACCTACAACATTTGGAATGACTGTGCAGGAACACAGCATAAGAGATTAAGGTTTCAAGTGTAGCACTGTTGATGAGTCCACACATTTCTGAATTAAGCCTGAAATTTCTTGGCCTACATTTTATATGGAGTTGCCTCTGAATGTGCTCCTTAGAGGAGGAACAGCTAAACTACACTGGTGCATGCCCACAAATTGCTGTGCAAGACAAAGTTGTACTCTTAGCATAAATATATTCTTAGAGCAGCAGTGATACCAGGAAAATTGTCATACCTAAATCAAAGTTATCTAAAAAACATTACCATAAATAATTTTACTTGATGTGTAAATCAATTCTCTCTGCTTAAATCAAGACATTTTATTTTGGCACAACAGAAGAGACTTTGTAAAAGTAACTGATTTGTCATGGTGGGTTTTTTCACCCTATAAGTCTTGTCCAGGAAAAGACATTGATTGTCATGAATTCCATCCTTCAGTCTCCAATATTACATTTCACTGTCCTTCCTACTGAAGTTCAAACTGAGCATAGGATGTCAGACACTTAGCACTGCATTGCAAAGAAGTGAGGTCTTTAGACAGACTATTACAAGTTCTTATCAGCACCACCATATGCTACAAGACAGAATGCACATAAATCTGCCAACACACATAATTCTCATTTTCCTATTAAAGAATACCTTATAGGGAAACCACACATACTCCTTTCCTCCAGCATTATGACCCTGTTTATGGGTATACAAATGCAATTAATCTGAAAGTGAAAATAAAAACTAATGTATTTGAAACAGGAAGGGCTTGATTTGCCCATGAACTATTTCAAATCAATTTTCTGTATGCAATTTCATTTCCAGTCCTGTAAAAACACTTCTATCTAAACATACTAACATTCAGGAAAAGGATATTAAATAATATCTAATCTCTGTTTTTTTTCAAATTTGGATGACTTTTTTAATATTATTGTGGAAGAAAAATCTTTCTTCACTTTTAGTAATAATTTTATCATAAGTTCAATAAGCAGTATACCATCCAAAAAAAGAAAAGGAAAAAATCCTGTAAAAAGCGTGTGACAAAAAAACCCCTGTATATTTCCCAAATAGCATATGAGCTATTTCTGAAGGGAAAACAAAAAAAAAAACAAAACAAAAANCATTTATCACTACAATTTTTTTTTTCTTTCAGTTGGGTAGCATATAAACTGAGAGTGGTAAACTCTATTAACATATATTATCAGAACGTTTCATAAAAAAAATACTGTCTGTGTAGTTTGATGGTCTGAGAATATCAAGAAAAGGAAATATCTTCTCTTATGTATAAAAAGATCTTAAAAATGAAGTGAAAGAGTAACACTGGATTCCCCAAGACTCTCAGCATCTCTTGGGTCACCAATGAAACATATATTTCAGAGGTGTGCAAAACCTGCTGTTCGAGTAAGGAGCAAAGCCCCAAAACAGAGAACAAATCTCTCACCTACATAAAATATACTATGTATTGTAAATTAAGATATATCATAGAGTTGCAGACCAATGAAAAAAAGCAAGACGCAAATCATTTTAGAAAACATTAAACTACCTGAAGCAGATATTAGAATGACAAGAAAAAATATATACTCCTTCAAAAGGAGGGGAAAAGATTCATCACCAGCTTCAAATTCCATCATTTCTTGAATTCTGGATCCTGACAACCACACCCTGACTCATTTAGATGTCAGATGCAACAAAAGGATGACCAAAAAACTTCATATAGCCATTTAAAACCTATTAACAACAGCATCTATTTGATATTAATTTGGACAGTAACTGTTAGTATAATTTCAACTGGACTAAATGTAATATCATTGTTTCATTTTAGTAAAATCTGTTAGGATTTTAAGGCAATGAACAATACATTTCCTCGTTTTACATTTAATGTACGTTCTCCTTTTTGTCCATTGCAAAATTTTGAGTTTAATAACTATGGCAGGTAGGGTATACACGGGAACATAATTTGAAGGCTACATAATGCTGTAACATGAAAAACAATATACAAATCAGAAAATAGAGAAGATAAAGGTGTCCAGCCGTACAGAATAGTGATTTTCCAGTCATTAATTAGTCCCTAGTTATACAATGTAACCCTGCAGAATAACTTTCTAAATTAACTCAGATAGTCAAAGTGACAAGATGATAAATCCAAACTATGTTGATAAATACATATATTTATGTATTATTTATATTTATTTTCCATACATGTGTGTATGTTGCCTGGGAAAACATTTACACATTCAAGAGGAAACAGCCCCTGACCTCACAGCTACAAATTCCAACCAGCAAAATCATGAACAAGACTAATTAGGTGTTCAAGAAGCAATTAAAAAGAAAAAAAAAAGGAATATATTAATTGAACAAGATTACAGAGAGGCAGCATGACAAAGATGTTTTTAGGTGACAAGATGCCTTTTAAAGAAATATTGTGTTTGACAAAAAAATCAAATTATTATGCAAATCATGTTTGCATGAATGATGCTTGCCAGAAGTTCATTTAACCTTACTTCCTTTCCTCAGTCCTGGAATAAAAAGTACAGCATATAAGGGCAAATTAATATATTTGAACCTTCTGCTACAGTTTTCTTGAAATTCACCTTTTGCACTCCCTGTATTGACATATTTTCTGCCTTTAATAACTTTAACCTTACGTGATCTTTGAGGACCTGATTTATCTTTTCTAAGTTACTAATAACAAAGATGGGAGCCATAGTGGCTGGTTACAGGGAACAAACCAGCAAGCTCCAGACCAGGATTTACAGAGAGATGGTGTTTGTTTTCCCAGGAATTTAAGAAGTTTAACTTATTTGCACTACAGTCTAGGCTAAAAGAGCAACAAATGATGTCACCTGCATCATGTTATCACGGTTGTAAGTGGTTTAATGGCAATGTGCCTGCACAATTCCATACCATATATAGTACAATAAGTTACTTCCAAGGTGTTCTTCTCTTAATTGCTCATTGATTACTCACCATTCTTTACAATGAGAACCCCTGAGTTTAATTGGAATCAATGGTGACAAATGGTGTATGGTTCCAAACCCTTACTACTGACTTAATTGGAGAGATATACACTTCCAGTTTCAGTTGTAAGTATTAAATGCTACCTCACCTGTTTTTCTATTGTGATTTAAAGCAACATTCAATCCTTTACTGTTTTGTTTGATATTTGTTCTGAACTGCTCTGAAGTGCATCACTTCAAAATGCATTGTTAATTTGTTCTCTAAGACAAAAGTGTTCTTCTCATGTCTTTTAGAACACTTTTGCACTCTTCTGCATGAGAAGGTCATTATCCTGCATTCCACATGCACTTTTCAATCTCAATATCAAAGCAAAGTAGGGGTTATTTTCAGTGTTCAGCAAAAGCAATAGACCTCATCTAAACCAGTGGAAATAGGCTTCCATCATCCATGTCCATATAACCCTCTGGCTCAGGAAAAGTTAATATAAAATGTGCCATAGTTTAAGCTGCAGGAGATCCAATTATGAGGAAAAAGCAGATTAGTAGACTAGGTACATCTATATACATCATTAAGGCAAATACATTTTTAGACAGGTGTGCACTGAAGCAATTATATTTCTAATTATATACCTGCAACATTTTTATCACACTTAATTTAACACATGACGTAACCTATTCCAGAGGAATACAATTATAAAATTTTTAGTGCTGTGCCACTACTAGGAAATAAGAAGAATTTCTGCAGTGTATCTATCCAAGATTTTAGGCTTAATTTACATTCATCTAGGAAAAGTAGAAGATAAGTCTTGGAAGGATCATTTGAGCGAAGCAAAATAATACCAGTTAAAATCAGCAGGTTCTCAAGTCATGTCAGATCTTTTAAATCGAACTTTTTAAAATATAATAAATGATAGATTTATGAGTTGAAGCTATATCTGACATCCGATCCTTGGAAAATGATGCCATATGAAATAAACGTCATTAATGCAAAACAGAGAGCTTACATACAGCAGTACTTTGGCTTAATAAACAATGACTTTGAAAGACCCTTCTCAGCTTAATAGTTCACTTATATTGATCATGCCAAGATTTTCTATTTAGCCACTTTAACTCAGATAGTCGATATAACATTTTGGCTGTTATACTTTATTGCTTTAAATTATTCAGGAAAGGAAGTACAAGGGCAGACAGATAAGGTCTTTTTGTTCTTGCTATAAGTAACATACTATATTGTCTTCCCCTCTGCCCTACTTTCTTTCTTCCTCTCCAATTTTCATTTTGATGCTCTTTAATTGATCACAGCCTGATTTCAATATTTAGTTCTTTTTTTCTGAAATCCTATAAACCAAATAATTAAAGAAAGTAAAGTGATACTTTTCTAGATAGAAGAGTGACAAAGCAATGCAGAACACATTAAGATATCTTGAAATTTGCCATCTAGTTTTGGTCACCTGCATTAGTCAAAATGAGGTTTGGATCTTCACAACCTCACAGCTAAGAAAGTTGCAGGTATGTAATATTGTTACATGCAGCAAGTATATAAAAAAAACACAACAGCTATTTCTAAAATTTCATTATCATTTTTATAATACCATACATTTACTTTGGTAGGAAATTTGATTCCTGCTTTAGATGCAGGGTAAAAGCAGACACTTTTCTTCTCTACTGACAAAACTACCAAATTATTAATGTATGTGCTTAAGCCCCTGAATTACCCTTTTAGTGTACTTTTTTGAATGTGTCTATTTTATGGTTTCTACGAGGGGCAGGCAGCGTGTATGAATATCAGTCAACCAAAAAGGAAAGGCTTGATCATTACTTTACTTGCTCTGATAATGAAGATCAAAAGGTCTTTACAAACCTCATAACAGAGTTCCCAAGTCGAGCCCAGCTTAGCACTAGGCTGAAGAGCTGTGGCAGAAATAAAATTTCTATGTTTAGATTATCCATTTGATTGAATAAAGCTTATTCTCATTTTATCCTGGGAAAATGCCATCTGGTCTTCAGCATATCTTCTGGAACACGTGGGAGACTTAGAATCCCTAAAATTACGTAAGAAGAAAGTTAGGGAATGTAAAGACAGAGTAAAATGAAGTAAAATGGTCCCTCTGTTTCACCTCATCCACTTAAAAAGAAAAATATGCTGTTTCTTACATCATTTTGATGTGTTTCCAGGTTGTTACCTCTGTTCTATGTTGAGACAAGTTATTCAACTGAGTAATTGTTAAACAGGCACATCTACTGCACAAAGTTTAGAACACTCAAACTCTTTATATCATAGTGCCCTAACAAAAAAAGCAACTAAAGTATCAGTTTCTTGGTGCAGGATGTTAAAATTATCAACTAACACTTGTTAATTAAAACTTGTATTATAATGAAGTTAATTATTTTTTGGAAGAATTTTTGGACAGAGATCATTACCTTAATTATTGATGCAATTTCTAATGAGGGAATTCTAGTGTTCTGAGTAAATTTCAGTTACAAATTACATATAAATGTTGAATCTTATAACTTGGTATTATAAATTCTATGGCATGCATCAAGACATTTTAACACAGCCATTCAACTGAGCATGGGGCTAAGAGCTGAAAACTTGGCTTACCATCTGATAGTAGAAAGGTCTATATAGTGTAACAGGAATTTATCGGAATTTTTTAAACTCAAAGGTACATATAATTTGCCATAGTCTTTGAACGTTAAGGTCTGTAGGGTGTCTTCATTTTTTTTGGTGCACAGGAGAAGATGGGGACTGTGATGGACAGTCTTGTAGTAACCTTTTTTATTATTATTAAGATTGCTGCTATGGCAGGAACACGCAACACCAAGGTAGATAGCTTTGATCAAATTCATATACCCTAAATTCCACAAGAACACAAAACATAAAGTATTATCCTCCAGTCTAGGGGTCTTTACACTTAAATATATTCAATGCTTAAGCATTCCCTTCATCATCCAGTGAAAAAAAAAAAGAACATGTGTAGTAAATAAACAAACATCCATACTGAATCATATCTTCCTACTGAAACCACAACTATCTTGGTGGCAGAATCACTAATGGAATTGGAAACAAAAGTGTACATACTTTCTTAAAAAGAAGAGCCAAACGATAGCTATATGGCAGCGACATGTAAGAATGTGAAGAATGCATCTTGCCCTAGAAATCGTTCTAGGGATTGGGCCAAACATTCACAGTACTATAAAATTATTATATCCTTTTAGTACGTAGGCAACTCCCTGAAAATGAACTGACTGTACTCTCTGACAGGCTGGTTTTAGGACAAATCAGTCAGCTTTGATACCACCTCCACCTCTGCTAAAAACTAATTGAACCTCTAAAAAATTGCTTTATTTTTCCAACGAGGCCACAGCTTGAGTGCTGTCTCCAGTTCTGGGCCCCTCACTACAAGAAAGACATTGAGGGGCTACAGAGTATCCAGAGAAGGACAATAGAGCTGGTGAAGGGACTGGAGCACAAGTCCCATGTGGAGCAGATGAGTGAGCTGGGGTTGTTCAGTGTAGAAAGAGGCTGAGGGGTGACCTTATTGTTTTCTACAACTACTGGAAAGGAGGTTGTATCCAGGTGGGTATCAGCCTCTTCTCCCAGGCAACAAGAGGAAATGGCCTCAAGCTTTGCCAGGAGAGGTTCAGGTTGGATATTGGGAAGAATTTTTTCACTGAAATGGTTGACAGCCATTGGAATGGGCTGCCCAGAGAAGTGGTGGAATGTTCCCTGGAAGAGTTCAAGAAACAGATGGACGTGGCACTTAGTGCTGTGGTTTAGTTGGTGTGCTGGTGTTTGGTTGAAGCTTGGACTTGATCTTGGAGGTCCTTTCTAACCTTAATGATTCTGTGACCACTATCACTAATCTTAGGTATCAACACCACTGAATACTCATGATTCCCAGAGAAGAAGCTAAGTTCAAAACTAAATTCAATATGTCAGCTTGCACAGCACAGAAAGCACACAGGTTATTTCCAAAGCAAAGTAAACGTCTGTGATACAGAAGTAACTCACATTTATGGCAACTGCCACACATGTATCATAGTTTATACAGTGCTATTTTTCCCATTTCTAGTTACTAGTCTCCATATATTTGAAGGACAACCCTCTAGAGATTTAAACCTGGGACAAAGCTTCAAATTTGAAATAAAGAGCTTGTACCCTATACACTATGATTTAAACAGCGAGGAATAAAAGCTGGTTATGAACATGAGAAAATTATGACTAAAATCTCAACCTCCTGGTGTGCCACATATAATTTTCAAAAGGCAGAATGCAGAAAGAAAAAATAAAACTCAAAGAGACAAGAAAGCATATAGCAGTAACACTAATTAAATCACATTTAACATGTACCAAAAAAGATAAACAAGAGCTTTTTCAAATCTGGAAGAATAATCTCTTATCTCTCTTCCTCTCATTTTTCAAGCCCTTCAGGCAGTTCCAGTGACAAGAAATATGGTCCATATGTATGTTCTGATATCACATTTACAGAATATCAGGAATAGCAGCTTCAAAGTTATTATATCTCTAAATTATTTTCTGGTAATACAAAATTGAATAATCTATAAAGGCAATATGATTATACACATATATAATTAGAAAAAAAATCAGGCCATGGTCAGAAAGTCTTTCTTTTAACAAGAAACATAGCTTCAGGCTAATGATGTTTTCCACCATTAGAAACCAAAAAAAGGCAAGTCAGGCTAATCATTCTGCATTGATAAGCTGGCTATTACACAGTAACTTTAGTGATTCTAATGGAATTTAGTTAAAGTCAGAAAACCTGAGGCTGACTAGTCAGGCTTGACTTGCCCTGCTAAAAATGTTACTTCAAGTAATTATATTTAGGGGAAAAAAGGATCTAAAATATTTTAATGAAAATGTTGTTATGCGTTTCTTTAAGACCCTTGATTCTAACTGCATAAACAAGACAGTATGGTGAACTCAAGCTACTTTTGGTGTAATCTGGGACTCTGCCAGGCCTCTGAGGCAAATCATACACCTGGTTGAGTAATTTCAATATGCAGCCCCCCAGGATCCATTCTGTCTGAGACTTTAGATTTGCCTTATCTCATCTGAAAAGTACTTTGCCTCCAAAACATATGGACATCACGAAGGCTCCCAGATGTTGAAGACGTCTTGAGGGACCTGAAAGACCTTACTCCTCCCACAAATCCCTCACGGGTCTCAGTTCCCATGTAGTTCTGAAAATAACAAGAGAAAGTGGTCCACAGCACAGAAATGCTCAAAGAAAAAATCATTACATCTCAATTATCTTATTTATTGAAATTATCTTACTCACAGTGAAATGGATAATATAAAAGAAATATAAAACTTCCTAGTCTTGAATTTGGCCTTGACTTCCAGTCTTTGGTGTATGCTGGACCTGTGCCTTTGCAGGATAGTTTGGTTATAAGCAAACTATATCTTCCTGTAAATATCATATTATTTTTAAAGGCGTAAAATGATTATTATGCAGGTACTATTTTATGAATTCATTTGAATTAATCATATTTTTAATAAAAAATTAGAATAATTAGAAAGAAGCTCCTAATCACAGTGGTTTGAACATTGTATTTAGAAAGTAATGTTACCATCCAACATAATCACAAACAGTATTTTTTACATAATTCAAGAGTTTTCTTAGTTTAGGAGTTAAAATAAAAAGTATTGAATGGAAACATAATTTCCAGTTTCCCTTTTGGGATCTCTGTCTTCAATTATTGATAATCAAAATAGTGATTCAATCAATTTCAAAACTAATTATTTCTAAATTATCCATTAGCTGTTCCAACTTTTTTAATTAAAGTAAACAGCAAGCAGCTGTTCTTCCACAGTCACTACCTGCTTCTTGTCACTGCAGCCCTTTCATTTTCTATCTTGATGGAAATTAAAATACTCTTTTGCTAATTCTAATTATTTTTACCCTCTGGTATATAGAATTCCATTAAATTTCAAGCATCTTTGGAGGCAAACGAAGGTCTACACAGAATGAGGGTGTGCATATATTTAACAAAAAAAAAAATAGAAGTTTATAAAATCTGAAATTATGTGGACAGAATCAGAATATTTATTATGGTGACATCATAAAGCTGAAAATTTAAAATGTCAATGAGTCCAGTAAGTTAAAGCAAAAAAATAAAACAGGTCTCTAAAATAAACCTCATCTGCTGCCCAGCTTTATAAACAAGTTTTCATTCTTATTTCTTTGGAGAATTCACTGTGACTATAGAATGAAGGGAGAGAAAGAAATGTCTTATGACCTTTAAAGGTTTTGAGAAGCTCCCATGGAGAAAGGTATCATATATATTTTTATAAACTTTGTGAATTTTAATGAGAAAATTGAAAGCATTGAAGGAATATTCCACTGAGATAAAAATAAGTGTTGCTAAATTCTACGCCTTTGTAAACAGCAGATGAGAATCTTTTACTTGTCGTATAATCACCACCTTTTATTTTGAAGGAACAGGCACGTACTTTTTAAAATTTTATTTCAGAAATTTCTCTTCTTCTTTAAGACTGTTTGGGCTCTTTTTTTTCCTTAGCATTGTAAGCATTGGTTTTTTTTTTTCCTTAGCACAGTTCTGTCCAGAGTTTTTGCCAAATTTTTTTGCCAGGAGGGAGGTGATGGGGGAATAGGGCACGGGAGGGACAGGTTTTTTTGTTTAGTTTAGGGTTTTTTTGGAGTGCATGCAGATTGGAGACTGCTAAGGCAGGAGATACAGAGACAGTCAGAATAAGCAGAGAGAGTCTAAAACAATTCCACTGAGAGTTTGCAAGTCTATATCCCTTCCTCAGTTCTTAGGAAAATACATGCTGTCAGATGTTCACGCTCTGTTCACTTAAAATATTGCAGACATTGTTTCAACAGTTGTGACAAATATTTCTTAAAATTTCAAATAATGTGGGAAAAAATGCCCTGCTGCCTAAAAGTAGAATTTTTTGCTGACACTTGAATGAATCTTTATTCATAGAAAATATAGAATTCACTTTACGTCAGAAAGTACTTTGGGAAGAAATATGTTATACAGTTATCAAATGCATAGCATTGAATTTATTTTCCCTCCCTATCCTATCACCAAGGATTTCTCAGTCTATTTCATCGCCAGGATTCACATTTCTATACCATAAGGCACTAAGTGCTGGGAGAAGCAGGAATACTCCATTCTGAATAAGAAATGCAGGGTCATTTTATGCATCTAAGGAAATATGCCACCCTCCTTCTCTCCCCGTCAAGTTTCAATCACCAGACTGCCCTGGTCTCTCCCTTTTCTCCACCTATGCTGTCTTATTGACAGTCAATCACACCTAAATGATAAACAAATGCCTAGCATATTAAAGCACACCTATATCACACATTCAAAGTTGGTTTGACTCTGGGTTTGTACTTGCACTCTGTTAGATAGGTCTGAGTACTCTGTGGAATCCTGCATCTCAGACCGCCACACCAAACTGATACGTGAGCTGAATATTTTTGAAAACCAAGTTTTAAAAGCTCTTTTGAAGCTGTTGACTGCTGTTTTCTAAAACCAAAAAATGGAGATCAACTCCTGTTACCTGGGGTCAGGGTAAAGTGAGGTAAAACAACAGTTGATATTACCACCCCTGTTGCAGATCTGGCTGTCATTTCTGCTTTTCCCAAGAGCAGGCAAGCACAAGATTTTTGGGGAAAAGTGCTGTTATTTCCCACCTCTCCACTGAAATCAAAGCACAGATGCAGTGGCCCTACAACTCACCCCTGCTCCTGAGAGAACTCTTTCCAGAACAATACCTTCAAAAACTGTGAATAGACATCAATACTCAAGCATTCTAGTTAGAGTTTAAGCACACAACCCACTAATGCAAGCGAGGTTTCCTAAATTCTGACTTTGCTGGCAGGTAAAGAAGGCAAAGGGGTTGTGATGTTGGCAAAGACTCCTGTCAGGACTTCATTAAAATTCTATAGCATATTTCTTTATCTTTTGTTGGCCAAGAGAAGAAATAAATCAATGTTTCTCTGCTTTCACTATAATGACACCACACAACATAGATGGACAGTGGAAAGTGCCATCAAATTCCCCTGTCACAAGGGCTCAAGAAGTAACATGAAGGGCAAAACACAGGAAACCCCTGATGCACCTAAATATAGTCCCATGTGGAAAGAGCAAGGACAAAAGACTATGGTCCACTGAACAGGACATTGATCAAGGAATAGAAGACTCTTGATTCCCTTTCTACCTTCACTGCTAAGCCAGTCTGCATTCATGTGATATTAATCCCTCATGACTCAGAATTCCCATATGGGCAAGAACTGCAATAGGATTTTACAGATAGCTTCTGTTGCACCAGATTGAAATCCAAACTTTTTACACCCATTGGTTTAAAGCCAGGTTCTCTTCTAAGATTTAAAGTGATCAGAATTTAGTAGGAAAGAAACCACTTTCAGCTTTTACTGTGGTTTGCAGGAAGAGAATGTCAGTCTCCACCAAATATTATGTGTCACTCAAACAGCAAAATGCAAAACTTGGAGGCAAAGTTTACTTATCCAAACATGAAGATTACATTTCAATCCCTGTGATCTTAAACAGAAAAACTAAAGGTTTTTTCCCCATTTTTCTTTTATATGTTAAATCATAGTATTTCAAATTTGGATCAAGTGAAACCAATTAATCCTTTAAATCAATGATGTTCAATAGCATAGTAGTTATAGTCTCTAGAAATTTTTCACTAAACTTAAAACATCTCTCCTAAATTTGCTACAATTGTAGAGAAATATCTTCTTATATATATTGTTGAATAGAATGATTCAGTTTAATGTTTACTGGAACTATGAGTTCAATTAAACACAAAAACCATATCAACAACAGAGTTTAACTGTCCAAACAAAATCTTGGAATTATTTTTTTTTAATCAAATCCCTTGCAGTGCATCTGTGAACACTTCATTGCTCTCATTTGCAATAGTAATATGTATTAAGGCTGCTGTTTTGTCCTCTCTGAACATTTAAATCATAGCAAGTGCATTAGCAAGTGACATATCACCCTTTAAAAGCTTTAAGGAATACCATTGCTTTTAATGTATACTCTTCCATATCTGTTAATGAAGCATAATTTGAAGTAAGTGCATGATGTCTACTGAAAAGCATGACAGCAATCATTTTCCAAGGAAGTGTGGATCACTTAATTTATAATTTGTTCTAAAGCACATGTGCAGGTTTCTAGTGCTTGAAAAACACACACAAGGATCACAAAAGACCTGCATTCTGCTATAAAAAGTATAGTGAGACGCTTTAGTTCTTCGGATGAGGTCTATCATCTTGCAGGCACAAGTTTCTAAATACTAATCACAGCAACAATAAAATATTTTATGTATATACAGAAAAATACTAAGATATCTAAGGGGATGGGGGGGGAAACAAAAACCATGAGCATTTCTAAATTGATTGCACACAGAGATTTCAAATCAAGATTTCCAATGATGTATGCTATTTAGAAAAATCTGCACAAGCAAGCATATGACAAAATTGAGTTTGCTGGTGCTGATACCTGTGCTGATAATGCAAGTCTAGTCATTAAGTGTTGAAACAATATAATTTATGTTAAATCTTTAAGAACAGAGCAAAATATAGACTAATGGCCTTGTACACGAAAGCTTTGACTTAATGGACAAGAAACAACAGAATCCATCTTACTGTTTTCTCAACTCAATTTTCTTTCTCACAGTCAAAGTCTCATTATTTAAATAAATCCATCTGGATGAAAAAAAGTGCTGATTTTATTCCAGGCTGTTACTTTAGATAGTTATCTGCTTAGCGACAGTGTACAGCACCTAAGAACATTAGGGCTATCAAGAAACTCCATTACCTGGCCCAGGGACAGAAATGATGTCTTACACCGTGAAATGTTTAATGTTTCCATGTACTCTTAGTGCAAGGGAAGATTAATAAACATCATTGCAAAGAGAAGCTGCAGCTTCTACCCTGAAGGATTTTGTTTTATGTATAGATCAAATGTATAGGCTGAGTTGCCAGCAACTTCTCCTAAAAGCAAGCACACCAAAGGCCCTATGAATCTTTAATGTCCAGCTATTATTAGAATACAAATTAGAGTAAGTTATCTTTTAAAGGGACAAAGTGTGACTCTCCTAGTTGAGACAGATCAGCAAGGGTTTTGAAAACAAAATTTTCCAGGCCTGTTTGAAAGTTTAGAGAGTCAGTCTTCATCCTAGAAACTTTCAGTGGCCTTTAATATTTTATTAAACATTGGTCTGTCCATTTGCTTTCCATGCCTTCATATTTCCCTTCCAAGCCTCTGAAACTTGCCTATGTTCACTTCCTGTTCAACATCCCTTCTCTCCAACACCCCTATTTCTCTCATTTCTTTTTGGCCAACCTGCCTTTCAGAAGGTTATTTCAGGTGAGTAGTGTCATTTGTTGTCAAGGAAGACATAGTCTCATTTCTCTCCATGAACTTGCAGGTGGCCTTTGAGTGGGAGCCATGCTAATCTTTTATGTATCATTTCATTTGAACTTCCACTTTTTTTAATATGCACTATTTTCCTCAGCTGTAGATAGTATAAATTTCTTGGCTTATTTCAGTCTTCAGAAGAATTGTAGTTTTTCATGAAGGACAGAAGGATTCAGCACTTACTTAAATACATAGATTTATCAAGAAATACCACTGATAACAGAGATTTCAGTGAGCCTATTTTAAAAAATTAAAATGTTTGACCTGATAAGATGGCAATTTCTCTTGGATAGATTCCGTAAAACAATATTTTTTTCTTTATCAACCATATTCCTAAATTTTTGGGAAAGCCTGTTGAATATTTTTCCTTTTGCTTTTGAAACTAAAAAGTCACTTAGTTGTTTAATAGTTAAAATATTAAACAATATCCAAAATAATCTCCAACTGCACAGAAAAAAAGTTTATGCAATTTTCAGATAGTGCTTTGTATTGTCAGAACATCTTCTAATCATGCAATGAAAAACTGTTTAATAGTATATACCTCTACCTCAGATAGACTGATTGAATATTATTAGTATCTTTGTAATGTTCTGAGGATGTGAGAGGCTCTTTAAAGGACAACTATTACTGCTATAGATGATAACTGGAGCACAGGCACTTACAAGGCACAGGGGACAAATACTGCCTAATAGACAACCCTCCAAAGAAATATTTAAAAACAAGCATCAGCTTCTATGGTTGCCTGAGTGAATTTCACTTTCAGGAACTAACTTCAGTTCTATAAGATAATGCCAGTAGATGTGTTAAATTTAGCCATTCTAACCAGACACTGAAATTATTTTTGTCTTTCAGTTTTATATAGTCCAAATCATTCCTCAGTTAAAATGTGCAATGAATGAAAAAGTCTAGGCTGCAGTGATCAAATCCAGTTTTCAAAGAGTTTAGAAGTCAATTTATTCAGATAGAAGCCTACATATGTCATGAATTTATTTTATCATGTAGACATTTAAAGGTATTATATAACACTATTTTTAATTAATATTTATCATGCATCTCAAACATCTACTAGAGGGTGATAATGAATGGGATGACAGGGTATTTATAGAGAAACAGAATACAGGTTAAACCAGGAGAGGAAAGGAGATAAACATTAAATAATATTAACTATATATCACCCACATCAACAAGGAGCACAGAAAGCAAGCATACTGAAACCCATGGCAATATAGATGAAAACATTTTGCCTAAACCCCCATGATGGTAACAATGAGAAAAAATTGCCACGTCAGGGACAATATTAATAAAAGATTTGGCTGGCATGTGAGGACTTCATAACAGTTATGTCCATTGGAAGGGACATTTAAGTCTCCTATTTATGACTCCTAGAAGTGATTAATGAGGGAGCAATCTTTCACCAGAAGAAAGATTTGTCTTCAGTTTGGCATAAGGTTTGGTACAGAATGTGGCACTTGAAGACTATAATATACTCAAATTCCATATCATCTAACAAATTTAAAAGTTAAAGGAATGCACTATTATAATATTTTAACTTTTGAAGAAGTATTACAAATTAATTTAAATAATATTTAAAACAATTGGTTGAAAAATAAAAATGGGCAAAAGTGGTTGGTATGGAGACTGTTCAAAGGCAGTCATTTAGAAGCTGGTAGTAAAAGAATATCAAGATATGAATACCATCTAAAGGATAAGTGGATAGATCATTAAAGGGGATAGATTATTAAAAGAAAAGCTGATCAAAATAATTGCCTATGATAATAGCTGACTGGGAATTAATGTATCAGAAAAAAAGTCTATCTCAATAAATTCATAATAAAAGAAACTGAAAAAAGTAATGAAAAAAAGCAAAATACCAAAACCAACTAGCTGTTTACTGCTAAGGAAATGGGCCACCGAGAGAGTCTTACAAAAAAATCTGATTTGTTGCTTAAGAGTGATCAGCAAGTCAAATAGCATGTCAGAAAGAAACAAAGAACAAAACATCATGCCATGGTGTAAACTCAGAATTAGTACCTATGACAAATACTATGTGTGGTCCTGACCTCCACATCTCAGTAAAGTTATAATAAAACCATTAAAATAACATAGGTGGCAGGGAGGAACACAGAAACAAAAGCGCTTCTTTACAAGAAGAATCTAATTGATATCAACTCTCCTGCTGGAGGGAAGACTCCTAAAGGGAGATATGATAAATTATTATAAATTATTATTTATAATTTTTTATAAAATCATGAATCATATGAAAATGAAATATTTACTTTCCATTTTCTCACAGTGCAAGATCAAAAAAAAATCTGTAAATTATCAGACAACAACAGGTTGGAAATTCTTTAAACAAAAATTAAAGAATTTTCATCTAAAATATGCAACATGCAGCTGAAGTATAGAGCCACATTACTACACAAACTTACATGAGTAAATGGTATAAAAGAAAAGGCAGAAAACAATTCTAAAGTTAAATTGACAAATCCATTGTGAAAAGCCAGTGAAGCCAGTCTCTGGTACACATCTGACTCCTGGCAGCAAGCTGAATGTTCTAGGGGACTCAGGATAGGTTTGATCAATTCACGTACTTAGTGGGTCACTGGAAAAAAGACATTATGGGCTGAAAAATACTTTTTGTCCATCCTAGTGCTGAAAAGAGTGAAGAATATCAAACTATTTCACAGGTCTGATCCTTGAGGAGATGACATCTCAAACTCTTCTGAAGTTCTGGAGAGAAGATGGACGTCATCAGTCTGCTGCTTGTCCAGATGGATCACAAATGTTGTTTACAAAATTCACAACTCAGATGTGCAAAATATAATTTTCCCCAGTAGCTATAATAATTGCAAAACTTGGCAGCAATACAAGCTCTTTCTTCTGAACTTATTTGCTACTAAATAAATACAAAACACCATGTGCACTAAACTGTAGCACAGCTGCAATACTAATAACAGGGCAAACCTGGCATACCATTTTTCACTGCAAGACAAAAAGGTAATCAAGTAGCACAAATGCTGTCCCCAGGTTAATGAAACACTGGAGGGTCATTGTTATAGTAATAAACAGCATAGCATCCTATGCAATACAGGTAGTATCAACTTTTTATTTCATACCATAACCATTTTTTGATTCAAAAAGAAAAAAAGTCAACTTTATTTGGGCCTACTTTATATCACAATCCATGTGAGACTAAAGGAAACTATAAGGTCTTTCTTAAGTCAATGGCTTAGAAAATCGTTATGAAACCCTCCTATAAAATAGATTTTCTGCTGTTGGATATTGAAGCTTCTCTGGAGACTATGGCTTTCTTAAAGTATTTGATTTTACTGAAGTCTTATGAAATACTATATGAAATAACAGTAATTGTAGGTTTGGATGATACTTTTCATAGCAAACTACAGTTACAATTTCAACAGACCTATTCAGATTTATCTTGCAGGAAATTAGAGACAATTTAATAGTGTATTTTCTACCTTTCAAGCTGTCAGAGAAAATACCATGTTAGAGAAATCTAAATACTACACAGAGAAAAAAATGTGTATTCCTCGCTTATGTGATCTATTTATTCCCTTTATTATAATACAACTATAATTATTCCATTAGTCCCTTTATAATCCAGTTTTATGGCCTATCATGGGTTTACACATTTTTGGAGAAATTTGTAATGGGTTAGGTTTCTATTCATTAGGAGAGCCAGTTGTAACAAAATCAATACAACAAAAAATTGAAGACTGTTATAACTATTTATTAATTGTAGATAGTGTTTTTCTGAAGATAATTTAAAAATAAAAGTTCAGTTCCCATTTTCCTCTTTTCCTGCTACAATATATTCTTTTTCTCTTTCTGCATTATCTTCATCAGAAATCCTAACTAATAGACTCTCATCCCTGAATACATTGTTAAGATTCCCATTCATTTTAGTCTTCATTATTTTCATGTTGCTTCTCAACCACTGATCCTCCTAAGGTAATTATTTCCATGTTTTGTTTGAATTTTTTAGCTGGCCTTGTGTGTCACATGCTTTCAAGAGGCCCTTTTGTGTGGCAACATCTAAGCATTATGATCACACAGCTGCAGTCTTTCCCAGACTTGAAGCTCATTTACCCAAAAAACCATCCTTCTGCCTCAGAACAGCGGTATCTCAGCTGAGAATTCACATAACCCACTTCTTTACCCTCCTCCAAGTTCTCTGTTTGTGTCGAGGCTTTGCAAATTCCCATCCATATCCCGCCATTTTTGCAGTTGCCCAAGCCTTTCTTTCATCTCCTGTTCTGGAGGATTAAAGACAGCTAGGCACAACAAATACCTTCTGAAATTCCGCCTAGGTAGCAACCAAAAAAAGACACGAGAGCTTCACAAATAACGATGCCTTGTTTATTTATTTATTGCAACTTTCATTGTACTGTATATATTTTACTTAACTTTATAAGTTGCTGTTAAACCAGAGAAGTTTGTTGTGCTATGTGTGATTATGACCATTTGCAAGCACCATCTGGAATTCAAAGAAAAGCAATAGAGATATCCAAAACCATTCAAGAATGCAGACATTTAAAACATAAACAACCTGCAACATAAGTGAAAAAAATTGTCACTATTAATGCCGGCAGGAAGCTGCCATTGTCAAGTCACATTAGAAGTTTACTCAATAGTTTGAAAGTGGACTGTCAAGAGCATGGTAAAACACAAAAAACATATAAAAGCCACTTTACCAGTAGCAACCTGGAAGGAAAGTACTTTTCTGCAAAGCAGTATGAGGCATGCAAAGATTTATTTGCAAACTCACATTATAAGTGTAAAAGTGAGATGGATCTTTTCAGGTTATCTTCTCCTAGTTTAACAAAACATGATTTAGCCATGGAACCCTCTCTCCCCTTTTTTATGTAAATGATCTCAGGAAAAATGGGCTGATCCACCTTAAAGCTTCAGCCAAAATTACTTTGAGGTCTATACATCTAAAACAATTTTGTAATTTATAAGAAAAAACTATTTCTTGACTATCAGGGATAGGAAGAGACGTACAAAAGCAAAACAAAGAAATAAAAACCACTCCTTATTCCTAGTTATTTGTGCAAAAGATTTGTGGATTCTACTGTGCTCAGGATGTTGTATGAAACCAGTCCTAACTGGCATACTATTTTAAAAAAAAGAACAACAAAACATTAATTTATTGTGCAGTCATTTATTATTATGACAGAAAAGAGCAACAGGATACACCTTCTCTGGTATTTAAAAATTATATGAAGTAGATTTGTTATACAGTAAAAGTGATTTATTGTCCTGCTGGGTAAAATAAACCATAATAAACACGTACAAAAAGACCAGAAGAGTTGAATTTCCCTACTTTGCGAGATGGCATTTCTCAACATGGAAAACAGATTACTTGAACAGACTAATTTTCTATATTTTCTCCTAACTTCTTAGTGACTGAAAAATCAATTTATTGTACTTTTTTTTTCAATTCTTTCTTGATTCTTTCAAACATTCCTCTACATGATTGTATGTACCATATACTAGTTCTCCAAGAACAAGAACAAGTCCTCTGTGGGACTACTCTGTGGGCTGAATAAATACTATCAAATTTGAAGCAATAAGTAGAAGCAAATAGAAATGATAATTGGTATACATATCTTGACCTACAACATACACAAAAACTTTTAGGAATGTAAAAGGAGGTCTTAAAGAAGAAAATTCATTTATCTATGTATAGTCTGAAGACAAAATAAAAAGCAATAGGGTAAAATTCCAGAAAAGGAGATTTAAACTGGAAGTAATGAAAATGTCTTGAAGAGTGAGGACAGTGAAGTACAAGAACAGGTTGCTTAGGAAGGCTGTGCAATCTGTTGAAGGAAACCTTTTACAACCAGCCTTTAAGAGTGACACAATTATATAGTCTGTCCTCATGCACAAAATGTATCCTCGGACAAGAAAATCATTTTTACTGCTATTTATTACTCCAGTGATCAAATGTACCTGTAGATATATAAGATGTATTTTCCCTGGAAAAAAATGCCACTGGAAAAAACTGCTTTCAGTTAACGCAATGTATCGAGTTCCTATGCCTACAGTTTGCACTAGACATAAGCAGAGAAGATTTGGGAATGATTCACAAGAATGATCAAAGCAATATGAGGCATCTTTTCTAGAGGTATGAGTTAAATTTAACTCATTGAACAAAAGAACAAAAAGTGAGTTAGTCTCTCTACCACCACAAGAATGTAAATTTCAAAAGTAATGGGATCTTCAAAGCAGCAGACTAGGATGTAGGGCACTGTAACAGCGAATGAACAAGAGCACAAATTTTTAACAATTAAACATCAAAATAATTTACCAAGGTCTATAACAGGACATATACATTTATAAAACAGACATGAAAATTATGCTCCTGTTTAACTATAAATTTAGACTAAGAACAAGAATTTTATATTGACCCATTGATATATGAACTTTCATACAATGTCACACATGCAACATCAGCAGGCAGGAGCTGAGATGCTGAAGTGTTCAAAGCAACTGGTGAACTGTGCATACAGAAAGAAACATGACACACCATATAGTTAACCTTATCCAGAAAGTACACCTGGATTTCAACAACGCAGAAGTATCTCTGTCGCCCTGAAAGAAGGGGACAGAAGCCTTGCAGTACATGTAGAAGGTAGAAAACACGAGGGAGGCAATGCAAGTGGAATTCAGCTGTCTAAACATACTCTGTCTCCTGATGTCTTCTTGTTCAGTATGTTTAATTCTAAGACATGGATGTTTTACCAGAAGGAGGCAGTAAGAATCTGTTCTGATGGACCAAAGTCTTAACAAACTTTCCTTAAAGAAGGATAAAAAATAAGTAACAAGTAAATAAGTAATTATGGACTCACTGCCCAGTGAGGTCACTGATGGTTTGAATTTTGAATTTAGTCACCTCCTAAAGAAGTCTGTAGTTATGTTAAAACTTCCAGCTCCCAATGTATGGGAGTTTTATGATGATTTAGTGGATCTTAGATGGCACTGAGCATCTTTATTTAGGTAATATCACAAAGCTGAGTGCTAATAATTTTTTTAAAATTTTTTGGTGATATTTTTGTCATAGCTGAGGTGGAGGTAAATTAAGCTAGTACAAAAACTGTCTAAACCACTTTCCCAAAACTGAATGTCTGAGGACTTGAGCTAAATATGTTCTGCTTCAGAATAAAAACAGGAGTAATGAAAGAAAATATTGAAATAAAATACATGTTTGCATAACGCTCTTATTTTAATTTCAGTGGCATGCACAGGCTATAACCAAGCATCTAAACCCAACTTTTCTACATAGTTTGCATGCATAGAACAAAAAGATCATTCCTGCTCTCTAAAATTTTAATGCTCACAGTCCATCGGGCTTTTCTAATAAACAATGAATTATAAATAAAGAAATAAAAAGGCTTTTTTTTGTCCTATTTTCTAATGCACTATTACGTAACTTAGTTCCCAGCACATTGCTAACCAGTCATAAAAGATGATCAGAAGGTACTTGTCCCCTGATTCCAATAGGCATACAATGAACCAATCAACCAGTATATAATATATCATTTTTCATATATAATTTTTTACATATTTTTCTATTTTCTTTATTTAGTACCAACTGGAAAACAGGTCACTTCCAACCCCACTAAGAAAAGCAAATACAGTGAACTATTTGCCTTTTTTCTTCTCATCCATTTTTCACGGGAGGCTGAGGCAAACAGTTGTTTCCAAGCACCTGCTGCTTTTACTCACAAATTAATGCAACAGAATTCTAGAAGGCCATCAAAATCTCAAGGTTAACTTTCAGAAAGCAGCGACTGGAATGCAGTCAGTGCTAACATTAAACAGTTCCTTTTATCTCCCTCTTCGTGCTGCATTGTTTTTGCTTCATATGATACCATAGTGCAAGATAGGTTACAAATTATTATCTTTGATTCAGTGATTTTTGTGTTAGTTAAATGAGTCTTTGCTTTGCAGGTTTTTTTTGAAAGTGTGTAATAAAACATCGCGGAAACATAAAAGAAAATATCCATATAAATATTATGATGGCCAGTCAGGTCCATTAAAATGCTTTCTACTCCCTAATACACCTTCAAGGCAGTAGAATTGATCACCTGGGCAGATTTTATACTACAAGTTCATGTAAAACAATGTCCTTGAACCAAGAGTAGAGGCTGAAATGTGCCTACAGCTCAGAACTTATTTGAACACTTTTGCAGCTGTGTTAGCTTTTCAGAGCATACCTGACCCTCTGCTGGCTCCTGTGGATAAAAAACTTTTTATAACGGTTTCTAACTTACCAAACAGGAAGTGTAATTTCTCATGATCTGCTACTTATTTGTAGGAAAACTGCAAAATTATGAAATGGACTGAATTGCTTTTAATCAAGGGATATGTTTGTTCCATAAAACATGCTTGTTTTATCTCCAGTGACTTCCTAGAAGGAATTCAGTCCCACAGCAGAGTTGCCAAACAGCATCTATATTGCCTGTAGCATAATACTGTATCATTAAGCAGGGCTAATTGTCTTTACAATAGAAAATCAGTAACTACAAAATTATTTTCAATTCATCATCTATGTTGTGAACTGTATTTTAATTAACCTCTTGGCTCACATAAGCTGATTTAAAAAAAGTGGGCAGAAAATGAATCCTGCAATAAGTCTTAAAAGTGAACTGTACGTATGTTTTGTTACTGAGAGCAGAGAAAGTTCTTCCCCAAAGAAAGACACTCCACGGAAAAATCAAGAAGTCAAAATATTTCCTAGTGAGCACCAACTGGCATATCATCTCTTGACAGTATTGTTTCCTGAGAGTAAACCATAAACAGCTATACACCTGAATACTACATTTGTTTCAGTAGAACAACCACAAAAAAAAGGCAAAATCTGTGCTCCCGTTTGGTATTTTGCTACCAGCTTCCACACTCATCTATGTAATTGTCTGTATTTTCCAATACCCTACACATATTTTCTTCTGAGGTGACTTGCAGGCCCACTAAGGTCCTCATTCAGAACAATTTATTTGGCAGATTCTACAAGAAGTCAGCCAACTAAAACTGGTGTCTTGTTCCATTTTTGGAGCTATCAATATACAAATGACAGTTATACAGGATAAAGCCATCAATGCATCAATACATCTCACTTCTAACACCACATTAAATAACTCTTGAGAAGCCCTTAGGATATCTCTGTTCACTATTTTGAGAAGCACTTTCATCCAATTAGGTGCTACGGTAATAAATTGTTTTGATTAGTAAAGAAGCACTATTAATAATCTAATGTCAAAAGTTGTTAGTGTTTGTAATAATGAAAGCTGCAGTGTTTGATATTTTGCTAGCTTTGTCAGGGTTCCTCTTCTCTTTGTGATAAATCAGATGACAAGTTTATCTACAGTCTTGAGGCAACTACTAACAAGCTGCATGAAGTTCCTCTCTCACACTATAAAATAATATGATCTTCAAATTAATCAGATGCCTTCATGATGAAGACAGTTTTAACTGCATAATTATGGAAATAACTGCACTCACTTGGCAACTTTTCAGGCACCAATGCTTAGCTACAAACAGGTTTTTTTGTGAACTGATATACTCATTAATAATTCCTGGTCTCCATGATCTTTCTTTGCTGCTCCAAATTCTATTCTTCCAAAACAAGATCCCAAATACATAAAAACATTTCTGTAGGTAGAATGGATCTCCAAGTGCAATAGAAAATGACTGAAAGAACAATACAGATTCTCTGCCTGTAATATGCTCCTAATGTTTTATGCATCTCAATTACATCCACACAGACATACAGATGGAAAAAAGTGTTGTTTTATAGAACACTGTAATAAAAATGGTAAAACACTTCCTATTCTAGCTCATGAGCTCAAACTAACTGGAATGGAAGACACAAATACTTTAACACAAATATATCGTTTTATTATTTTCTTTATGAGGAAAATCTGTGTTTCATAGGGCTTCCATTACTGGAAGTTCTCATTCCATCCTCTAATTCCACTTATTTCCTTCCATTCCTTTGTGACAACTTCAATGCCAGCCTCTTTAACAGTGCAGCCTAATTAGGCAGAATATACACTGCTTTATAATCTGTCATCACAGCTGCACTACCATTATCAGCTCATGCAATACCTTTTGGTGGCTTACAAAACTGCATACTTTTGGCTTACCTTGAGCCAATATTTATCCTTAATATATGAAAGTATTTAAACTTGTATACTGGGAAATCAGATAAATATCTTTGCTTACTACCAATCCTTAAATTAAAAAAATAAATAAAAATTGTATATTTGTCACCATTCACTAACCTACAGATTAATCATGTACCTAGTGGTCAAAATGAAAATGTAATCACTTTTGCATGACAGTTACATGTTTCAATGTGAAATGTATTAATGATTCATTGATTCCTAAAATAAAAGATAGTAAAAAGTTGGAAGTGCAAGTATGGTACATTATTTGATACTTTTTCATCCTGTTTCACCAAACCAAAAAGGTCACACTAATAATGATAATACTGATTTGAAAAGGCAGCAATTGAGTTCATGATCCCTTTAAACTTTAAAATTACTGTATCAAAGTTATCTTTTGAGATTTGTAAAGAAGCAAGAGTATAGTTATCCAAATTGAACCAAACTGTATTTCTACTGCTACTAAAAACTTCCAGTGAAAAATGGACCACCACTTTGCCACCTTTTTTTTTTTGTAGCATAAAAGAAAGGTTGTCTTTAGCTTATGCTCAGGAAAAATATGGGATGCAGCAGTAAGAGGCCCTGGGAAGAAAAAATCAAAGAGATGGCTATGTATCAGATAAAGTGGCAGAGATTCACAAAATTTTGAAGGAGGAGCTCTGGCTTAAGAATGATTACTGGAAAGAAAATAGAGAGATTCATTATTTGGAGGCAGATTGAGAACAGAAGAAAAGGCTACATGCACAGACTATTCCCTCTTCTGTGTTTGTTCTGAAGCCAGAACAGTGTATCACAGCTATTATACCCATAAATAGACTACAAGTGAGAAGACACAGGATATAATTGAGAAGAAAATAATGGAAGCAACAGAAAAGGCAAGAATATCAGAAGGTAGGCTAGGGAAAAGTACATCTTGACCTTACACAGAAAAAAATTAGGAGTCACAAGACCAAGGAGGGAAAATAAATACAGTGCAAAACATTAAAAAAGAAAGTTAATGGATAGTATTACCACAAATATATTATCATCCCTTGTTCCACCTAAACTTAAACTAAACATAATTACTCCATTTCCTTAGGGTGCAAAAAAAAAAAGGAAGTTGTGTGATATGGGTTTCCTTTTCTTGCTTTCTCTAATCTTAGCCAGTAGATTCAGTTTAATCAGCAAAAATCCTCTAACATAATAGAACTATGCCAGAACAACAACATTTTAAGGATGTTTTCCTTCTCATTAAATGAATTTTTTTTCTGCTTATTCTTTAACATTAGTATACTTTTAGCCGAGTAAACACGTACTCTCAATGGAATATTATCAAATGCTTCATATTTTTCTTACATTCTTTAACTTTTTTATTATCTTATTTTCAAAACAAATTTTCTTAGTTCCAGTAGAAGTTCTTCCACATGGTAAAGAGAGAGTGAAAATTAAAGTTAGGTCCTCCATAGAATAGAAGCCAAGAGCACTTCTGCAATACCTTTTGTTTTGAAAGAGAGAAGTAAAGAAGGAAAGAAGAAAAAAAAATGAGAATGGAAAAGGTAACAAAAGAAAGAAAACAGTAAATAAAAAATTGGGGAGACTGTGAGGAAATAGAAAAGATATCAAGGTTTCATCTCCAGACTATTCATATGCCAAATAATTTATTATTAAACATGGCATTTCTTAATCACTTACAACACACTCTATTAATGAAATTATTAAGATACATGCAAGAAGTATTAGAACTTAGAATTACTGCAAATATTTTTCCCATAAGATCATTCAGGCAGCATAAAGAAACAATCATGCAACAATTCCTTCAATTTGCTCAGAACTCAAGGAGAACCATGGGAGCTATTGTATTTACTTGTTTGTATCTACAGTATGAGACACTCATTCCAAGTCTTTTCATTCACCTATAAGTTGAAATCCTGTCCTCTGTTGAAATCAATTAGGCTTTTGCTGTTGATTTCAATGAAACCACAATTCTGATCAGTGTTTGTACTCTCTCTCATGGCTTTGTGAGATTCTTCACAAAAAATAAGGCAAACTACACCACAGGGATCCAATTCACTACAGTCATTTTTATATGGCAAAGAGAAGAAATGTTTTGATTCAGTGGGAAGATTGTGATGTTTACCTAGCGTGACAATTTGCATTGAGTCAATCTGCAGTGCTCACAGCAAGCGTTCTTCTGTTCTTCAGAGTTCTGCTGTTACAACAGACAACAAGAATATATTTCTTTCATTGATTTGGTTATTAATCTCATTATGTCACCTATTCATAGCCCATTTTCACTGCTTAGGAAAAAAGAATAAACCACACATGAAATGTTAGTGTATGAAAGATCAGTGAAACCATTTTTACAACATTGCAATCACATGTAACTACAAAATGACTATGTAACAGGATTATTTATTGAACTTCAATGCAAATATTTTTTCCTGATTTATGCCCATATAGCTGACAGGGTATAAGGATGGGCAATCCCCCCAGCACACTGACTTTCTCAATGTATCACTGTATTCAACACCCTACTCTAATGGAAAATTGAAAACACTCTTAGGGTGCAGAGGTGCCTTACACAGCACTGCACACAGATTCAAGCCCCAGGCTTTATCCACCCATTACTTGCCCATCTCTGTCTTGAATCCTAAGAGGTAGGTAACAAAAAGTTAACCACAAGTAACATTGTAACAAGATGTGCCAGTAAAGCAAGCAAGGTAGCAAAGCAAGCAAGATAACAAAGCCAGTGAGATAACAAGAGCCATCAAGAGCAAGATATCAAGTTTTAACAGAACCTGCAAAACTAGCTAAAAATAAAAATAATTAGCTAAATTAGCTAAAAATAAATAGACTGAAAAACAAGGAGCACCAGGCACGTGCTGAAAATAGAGGTAAAAAGTTCAAACGTGAGGAAGACCTCAGAAGCATTCATCATAAGACCACCAGAAGACTGATGACCACCAGAGAAGGAACTGATGCATGCACCAAAGCAAAAAACTGTTATAAAACCATGACATAGTTGCAAATATGAGTATGCTAATGATTTGCTTTGTGATGTTGTCCAGAAGGAATTTTAAAATGTAATTGAAACCTAGAGGATTGAGTGAGTTTTTGGAATAAAGATTCTCCTCGCTCCCAGCACTGAATAAACAAATTGGCTACCTGCACTGTAGGCATCTGCCAATAGTGTTTTATTTTCTTGCCCAGTTTTGGGCATCAGTCTAGATAAGGGCACCAAAGCAGGTGAAGGCCCTGGAGCACAGAGCATGAGGAGCAGCTGAAGGACCTGGAGTTGTTTAGCCTGGAGAAGGCTAAAGGGGTGAAAGGAGGTCGGGGGTCAGCTTCTTCTCCCAAGCAATCAGGATGAGATGACATAAAGCATTGAGCTGCATGAAGGAAGATTCAGGTTGGACATTAGAAGGACTTTCTTCACAGAAAGGGTGATTAGACATTGGAATGCACTGCCCAGGGAGGTGGTGGAGCCACTATCCCTGGACGTGTTTAAGGAGAGGGGATGTGGCATTCAGTGCCACGGTCTAGTTGTCAGGGAGGTATTCGGTCATAGCTTGGAGTCGATGATCTCGTCCTAAATCGATTCTGTGACTACCACTACGCAGCTGAAAAGCAACCAACAATCCAGTAAAAGGTTTTTAAGGAACTGAAAGATTTTTTTAGGCCTTTCGAGTAAAAAAAGGAAAAAAAACCAACAAAAAACCAACCAACCAAACAAACAAACAAAAAAAAAACCCCGCCAACAAACAGCAAACACAATCTGAAAGCCCAGCGGAGGCCGTAGCTTTCCGGCAGCGACACAGGTCCCTGTCTCCCAGCGGAAAAGGCGGGAGGACGGCACGGCTCCCCCCCACCGCAGCATAACGCTATCCGCCCGTCGCCGTCTGCCCCGCGCATGCGCCCCGTCTGGCGCACGCGCCGGCACCGCCCCTCCCCGGCCCGGCCCGCGCGGCTCCCGCAGGGCCCCCCCCGCGCGCGCCGCCGGCAGCGGCCCTGCCTCCCGCGGGTGAGTAAGGGCGCCGGCCCCGAGCCCCAGCCGGCCCCGGGCACTGGTGAAGGGCTCCTGGGGGCTGGGAGAGGCCGGGAGAGGAGGGGACGGCGCCTGCCCCTGTCCGCAGCCGCTGTCAGAGGGGCCGCGGCGGTGCCGTCCCGCCTCCCTCCTGCGGAAGCCTCGCCGCGCCCCCCGCCCGCGTCTGATCCACCTGAGGATCAGGTGGCGGGGGCTGGCGCTTGGCTCCGCACAGTGAGAGAAGTCTGAACGCTCGGAACTCGGTGGCTTGCTCAGGGGATGGGAGCCGCGCAGCGAGCTGGGTCCGGTCTGCTCCCCGCCCCTGCGGACAACTCCTGTCCCGCAGCCTGGCTCTAAGTGCCCCGGGCAGCTCCCGGTGAACACTGGCTGCGGGTCGCTTTCCTCTCACGGTCTGCAGCCGCCCAAGGTTAGGTGTGTGTTTCCATGCCCTTTCGAAGCAGGAGAAGGCTGGCATGTTGAAGGCAAATAGTCTAGTGTAATGCTGGAGGCTCTTTTTACCACGTTTACAGCAAAGAATCCAGAAGGGTTGTGTTTTGTTACCGCTGTTGTCTTTCTTAAATTCAAATAGCGTTTTCTGTTTTCTGGTTGTCAAATTTCAAATACCTATTTCTAAATTGGGTAGACCAAAAAGAAATCTTCTATTATTGGAAGTCTTTAAAAAGGTACGTTTTTAGCATGTAACACAGCTGTGAAGTGTCTGCCTGCCATGCCTAATGTCTTTTTACATCTTTAATGATTTTCAAGCTATTGTTAAAAAAAGGCTTTAGAGAAAGACTTTTCATATATAGAGAGTTTTGGAGAAATTCCCTGTTTTTTTCTAATACTAGAAACACTCACAAGGTTCCCACACATATGGTCAGCCTCTGTTGCTTTTTATTCTTAGTGATCTCCAGATCAGGATGTGTTATGTAAATGTGGTGCTTTAAACACTCTTTCCAGTCCTCAGTTAAATAAACCTTACCTGGACAATCACTTAGAAACTGAATAATCACTTAGAAACTGAATTAGTGTTTCTAGGTGCACATCTGCACTGTAATTCCAGAATCAGGGCCTTAAGGCCTAGGAGCTTCAGCTCTGTCTAGAGCTGATCTGTCACTTCAGAGTTTTCAGTTTCTTTGAGGTGGGAAAACTTAGTAGAAACTAAGCTTAGATAACTTAGTTGAGAAGCTTTGATCCCATCCGTGAGCTGCCAGCCTCAGTGGCTTCTGGATGACCTTACCCTTGATCAATAAAATCAGATTTTCAGAGCACTCCCCTATATTGCATTTCCATTTATTATGGTTTAGGAACATCAGAGCAAATAAATTATAGTATTTGCTGATTCTTACTAATAAATTGAACATAATTTCTTTGCATAGTGTATTTCACTCTTGGAATTTGTAAAACTGAAGCAAGCCACTGGGCAGGGCTGACCAAAATTGTCTTGTATAAGTTGTCTGACCAAAATTATCTTGTGAAATTAAGCACCATCACCCCTTTCAAC
>VZDJ01000141.1:6262582-6281581 GCA_008694505.1 Cyanoderma ruficeps
TCATCATCTGTACATCTGTATGCTTTTTTTTCTTCATATAGTGATAAGGACAAACAGAAGGTTCCCCTACACAGTAACTTAAGGGTATAAAAAGCAGTAGTGAGGGAGGAAAAAAAATCACTGTCAAGAACTTGAGAGAGTCAATTAAGTTTGCGGAACAGTTAGGAAAATACTTCAGATTTTTTCACAGACCCTTTTTCTTTTCTTTCTCCATGGAGGAGTTGTTTTAAGAAGAGCAGCTAGAATTTTTGCCTACTGTGATGAATTTCATGGTATTTATTACCAAAAAACCCAAATTAATTTGGAACAGAGATGATCGTAGTGGGATAGACTTACATGTATTTTGTGCTTTTAATTCTGTATAGTAGCTTACAGACTAAAAAGTAAAATAACTGTGTCAGATGTTCTGGGTTTTTTCGAGAAGACAACTGAATGTTGAGGAAATACAAGTTTTAACTTTTCCTGGTAAAGCTTCATATTTTTCTCATGTTATGAAGGAAACTACTATCTGTATTTATTAAAGAAGAAACTCTGGCCTGTAACATATGGTTTTTTTCATCTTTTTAAAATTTATTGAGTAGGCAAGAGAAAGAGCCCAAACTGCTTACGTTTTTGTCTGGTGCACCTATATGTGTCAACAAACATGGAGTTTTGAGTCCAAAAGCTTCTGAGTTAGGGTAACTGCATATAAGATCTTAACCCTCATAAAGCTGAAGTTATTCTGTCTGACTTTTCCTACTGAGAAAGTCAATTGCTGCTAGATCCAAGTGCAGCCAAAAGTCCAAGGCAAGATATTTCCCAGGTCTACAGGAGTGACGTGTACCTCAGTAAATTGCAGTCAGACTCTAAAATTTGAATGTTCACAACAAATGCAAAATCACAGCTATGCTTTGTCTAATGACTGTTGAATCAGAAATGTATTTTTAAGGTTTTTCCACTTCCAAGGATAGACACAACTTGATGTAACTGTTTCATGGGCATGTTTGCTCACTCTGTTTCCCCAATATTGCCGTTGTGCTGTGGCACTAGCATCGATGAGGATAATTTATGTGTCCCTGTCTCTGAAAAGTAGATCTGAGCAAGATTAAATGACACATGAAGCACTGCCAACCTGTAGCTCTTCGATGTAGCTTTTACAATATAGGTGTTTGTGCCAGGTCTGAACTGTATTATCATCATGGAGACTGATGTCTCCTCAAAACACAAGTCTTTGCCATAGATATCATTTACTTGTTCTAGAAATTTTGCACTTGATGCTAAGCCTCTGAATAAGCATGGCAGAAGTTCATAATATGGTATGGTAGACCAAGGTTTGTGTCAATGCTAGTAAGCATGCTGCTCATTTTTTAGTATACTTCAATGGTGAATATTCCATTGAAAAAATTCATGTTGAAATAATAACATGGAGCACCAAGATCAGTTCCAGATGAATGACTTAATGATAGTGAAATCTTGATCTAAACAGGAAGAATTGAGTAGTTGATACGTCAACCAAGAATAAAAAGGAACAGCTTCTTTGATATGGAACAGGAAAACCCAAATGAAAAACCTTGCAAACATTCCAGTTATAGACATTGCAGTCATTAATTCTTTTTCACGGATGAGATAAAATAATAATTGCAGAGGTAGTTTATCTCTGGCAGTCCTGTGTGGTGTTTAATGAAGATCAGTGGCATCTGGGTTAAATTAAATGGAATATATTAATACATTAGTCAGATGAATAATATTGTTTCCTTAAAAAAATCCTAACCCTTCAGAAAACTTCAGTTTATCTAATCTAAAAATTGAGTTAAATTACCAGGTAGCGGTAGCATAATATACTAGAAGGAAGACTGGAAAGGTAATGAAAAATAGCAAGAGCAATTTGAGTGTATTTAAAGTTAATTTCTTATTAAAGTAAGATGTTCTGTACTCCAAACAATCTCTGACAGAATTATAAAATCCTGGAATGGATTGTTAGCCGTAGAAAAAGAACCCTGTAATTTGACGTAAAGCGATGTGAAATCCTCTAAGCATGTATGAAAAAATCATTTTCCCTGATAGTAGCCAAATGTATGGTTTCAGAATCCAGCTGGGCAAAATGAACAATATTATTTTCACAGTCTTGCCTTGCTCCATCTGTTCTTTGTTGGCTTTAGTGCTGTGATATTCATTCAACTGAGTCCATTCTCTAACAAGGTAAAAGTTTATTGGGATTTTTGTATTGTTTATTTTTGAAATGTTGACCGGGTTTTGCTCTTAAAGTAAATGAGTGACCTTACTGTGAAAATCAAATGAATCCCAGAAGTAAGAATAGACAGCAGAATGAATGAATTAATATCGGAAATGGAAACAGAAGTTGCCATTGTGGCAGTGTAATACTGCTAAACCAATTTAGGCTGTATGGTTAAAAAGTATATTCTAAAATTGCTTAACTAAAATTATCATAGCAGTAGCAAGCAGCATATTGTGACAACTGAGCTCTGTGTTAATACACTATAATGTTGGTGGGCAACTGTGGTCAAATAATTTATAAGTATTTTAAAATTACTTGTGTATATCTCAGTAAATTAAAATAAGATTATAAAATTTGCAGGTCAGTGACAGGAATACAAATCACAGATATGCTATGTCTAACGACCCTTGAATCAGAAATTTACTCTTAGATTTTCCAGTTTAGTGTTGTCAGCTTTATGCATAATCTTGTTCCACATAATTCTGTGGTAACCTAAATTTTGTTAATCCTTTTCTCTGGTTCTCTTGTGATAATGTTGCACAGGAATTAAAGTTATAAATAATAAGTAATCAGGCCTTCAATTATCCTGATTTTCTTCCCCCTACTTTCATGGTTCAAATCTTGCTGTGTACCATTGGTCTTGTTTTGAATTTCGCCCTGGAACTCTACATGAAGTGTCAGGCAGCTGTGACATTGCACTGACTGGCTGCCAGCAGCTACCTTGCAGGCTTTCTGCTTGAGGTACATCCTTAATGCTACGCTGGTTTTTGCTCACGTGATTCAGAAAAAAAATTAAAATTTTAGATCTGTAAAGTTGCAAAGGATCATGGTTTCCAGTTTAATTTGCCAGAGTGTTTTGTTAATATATTGGTTACCAGAGCACAAAGTGGTTGGTCTGAAGGCAGTAAATAGGTTAGTGAATGAAACCTGCATTCTGAACATAAGCTGTAGTTCTGTCATACCCCATATTATTTTTTACTTTTGTTCTGCTATGTTATTCTCCTTTCATGGCTTCTGCTTTTTTCTTCTGTTTTCTTTATTATTGATACCTGAATAGCACTTTAAAAACGTAATAGTTCTGAAATAATGTAATCAGAATTTCCATTTCATGGGATTTATCTGGGTTAGGATAAAAATTACGTTTGAAAGTAAAATACTTTATAAAATATTTGAGTCCTTGGTGGTGAAACCTCAGAATGTGACACATGTTCTCAAAGAAAGAAATGGGGTTTCATTTGTGTACCCTACTCTCCACAGAGTCTGTTAGTTTTGCAGCCAGTGTATGCATCACGTTTGTCTCTGTGCTACTTTTATTATGTAGAGATTTTATGAAGCATTTCATACTGCTGAATACTAGGTTATAAGAAATCTGACTTGAAAATCTTTGTCTTTTGATCAGTTGCGGCCAAAATCCTTCTGTTGGGATTCTGAACTATGACATCATGGCAAGATTTCGCAGAAGAACGTGCATCATTTTATTACTTTTTATTTTGTTTATTTGCTCCATAATGATGGCTTTGAAGACTCTGAGACCTGACAGAGCTGGATTTGGGGATCCATTTGGACTCGGTTTGTTGCCGGAGCTTCAACAACGGACGGTGCTCTTAGACAGTAAACAGAATTCACTCAACAGGGCTCAAGGAGATACTGTAACACGTGTCAGTAATTTGCATAGTATTCCTGTCAATACTATGAAAGCATCTATGTCTCCAGTAAAAAAGCTGGAAGAGGAGCTGTCTTCTCCTAATTATAACTTTCACATATTCTACTACACTTGGTATGGGAATCCGCAGTTTGATGGTAAATATATTCACTGGAATCATCCATTGTTGCCACACTGGGATCCCAAAATTGCAAACAATTATCCAAAGGGAAGGCATAATCCTCCTGAAGACATTGGGGCCAACTTTTATCCAGAACTTGGATCTTACAGTTCCAAAGACCCTACTGTCATAGAAGCCCACATGAAACAAATGCGTTCAGCTTCAACTGGTAATGAATGTTAGCCTTTCAGCATGTTGTTCATTTATCCAGCCTTACATATGTGAATGAGCACAACTGAGCTATCCTTCTGGTTTTCTGTGTAATACAGGAAATGTCTGAAACTAGTAAATGTCTTTGTATCTTTGAGTTTTAACCCCCAACTGAAACCTGCATCTTAAAAGCTGTGTCTGATGAGTGTAACAGCCCGAAAAAGTAAGAATGGTGTTTGTAATACTGTAGGTACATGTTTTTCATGACTTACTGCTAAACACTGATAACATAAATGAAAACACAGAAACCTTGACTAGAATATATTGTCTGTCTGTTTTATTTTTGGAGATGAATACTTCAGTTTAAAGAACAGGTTTCGGTAAATTACACTAACATGGTTAAGGAGCAGTCTGTTCAAATATGAGTGGGGTTTTTTTTCTCTGAATGCTATGTGTGCAGTAACAATTATGTATTAATTCATTACTGTCCAAAAGTATCTTCTTTCAATACAAATTGATGTTTCCTTTTTCTAAATAAGACAAACTGTATACATAGGAATATTCAATATATATTTTGGTGTTGTTCCTAGTTGTTGGGCTTTATGGTCCTTTTTATGTTAATCCTCTTAAAATAAGCAGTCGTATAGGCTAATATTGAACTTTGAACAGCTTCTGTAAATGTAGTTGGAGCAACATGACCAAAACTCGTTATTGATACTGTTAATCACCTTGTATTGAATCTTTTCATTCACCTAATCATTCAGGTTTAATGTAATTGTTATATTTTGATTAGTGATGTTTACTTGTGCAGTGTTTACTTCTTGGTTGTTGTCATCTTGTGGGTTTTAACCTAACCTTTATTTTGTACAAGGGTTAATACAAACATAGGAAATTTCTCACCTTCTTCAATAATATAACTCCATCAAGAGGAGCAACAAGACTGTTGCAGAGAAATCTCAGATATAAGTTGCCAATAAGCACTGTTTTAGTCTTATCTAAAACAAAATAATGTATGATAGTGTGATCATACAAGAGGGGCACTTGCAGCTTTAGAAGAATATGTGATGTTTCTCATCTTCTTAATACAGGTGTCTAAGAAAGTTGAACTGGTGTGGAAAAGGTGCCAATTACTAGGAAAAACGCTTTGCCTAATCAATTTTTTTAGTAACTTCAGTTAGTTTTCTGTTTAAAACTCAGCAATGTGAATGAGTAGTTCAGGCTTCCTGTGACACCCTTTGTAACACAACTGATATTTATAAAGAGTCACTTTTTCTTGCTGTTACTCTGACTTAAGGATTTAAGTACAATTGAATTTGTTGTCTTCCATCTAGATTTGACTAGCATAAATTGTCATTTTTTTTTAAGAATTATACTTAGTTCATTTTTTGTGTATTGTGAGGCTGACTATTTCCAGTTTCTCCTTTTTCTCTTGTTGCCAGTGTCTCATCCATGACTGTATTTTACAGTCACATAATCATTTTTTCTAGCCTTTTTGAGGCTTCATCAAGGATCTCATGAAAAAAGAAAAATGTAAGTGGTTCTTTCAGCAAATATTGTCTAACGATTGAATGCATATAAGAGATTGGGGCAAGAGAAGTCTCAAACAGTTCTTCCCTGTATTCATATATTTTACAATTCGTATGTATTTTACTAATATTTTACAGATTAATACAGTAAATTTTATTCATGAGATTGCTTGGGAAAATTTATTTCTTTGCACCAAACTTTTTTTTGTGACAGTCCACTTTTGTTTTTAGTGACTATTCTGACCCTAAACATTTATGACACTGTTTTTAGTGTCAAATCCATCCTTTTTTTTTAGACTTTTGAAATGGTGTGTAACTTTATTTTTTAACTACAGGAAAGAAAATGTGTAGTAGTCTTTCTCAGGAAAAGACCAATGCAAATGTGAATTTAGGTTCCATGAGCAACAATTTTGTCTCCTGAACTTTTATGTATTTCCTAAAGGTGTATAAGAGGGTCTTGTCAGATGTATTCAAGATATCCAGATTTGTTGCTGTTCTGCTTGTCCTTCATACCTTATTCATTTGCATTTAGACCTTTTTGAGTGAAATAAAAGATAATCTGATAAAATGCAGTAAAAGATTGCATTTTGCTTTCCTTGAGCAGACTGTCTCTTGTGATTATCTGTTGTGGTTTTCTTTTTGATAAAATGCAGAGAGAATGTGTCTAAGGGTAGTTGAACTCCCTTCTGTGTGTAGTGAGCGCAAATTTCTGGTTTGGATATTGTGTGATTATGTATTCACTGCAATTTATGGTTTCTTTTTCCTAATTTTGGAATCGTTTGTTGGAAATTGTTGGTCAGAAATGTCATAATGCTAGTAAAGTAGGTGGAATTTAGAATGTGTACTTCCCTGGCTTAGTGAATTTATTAATTTACTTAAATCATTACCTAGTTAAAAAGAACTACATTGACTTCAGTATGTTCTAAATAGCATTGCTAGGAAAATATTTCTGCATCAATATTTCATGTATTTCTTTCAGAGTTAGCTTCTTTTTGATATTGTTTCCAGCTGTGCATCTAAAAGATTTAATCTGTTTATCTGACAGCAGTTTATTTTAGAAGGAAAGGGTTTAGCCTTTCTGAAGAGTGTGTTCTTTTGCTTTCTTGGAGAGCATCAGAAAAATTTACAGTATGAAGACATGTTATTTTTTGTCTCTTTTTCTCCACAGCACTGGTAACATCCTTAAATTATTGAGAGTTACTCAAGCATTTTTGAAGATAATAAATTTAAAAACTAATTTCACATGCTTCGAAGGGTGGATTACACCGTAGTAACTGTACCAGCAAGGAAGAAGGTTGTGGGTTGGAAGTCACCGCTTCTAGTAATAAATGGTTGTTTCGTATTTGAGCCAGAGGTACAATGAAGAAATATGATGGGGAATAAAGTTCCATAAGATAAGAATCTCCTTCACCACATGCACAGCTCTTCTCTCTTGAGTGTTCTATAACCCTTGTATCTTGATATTCTCTGCCTGTATCGTGGTGTAGCTATAATGCCTTAGTGGGGAGCACTCTTCTCCTCTTGTAGAACCTGAACGTTGGAATGCTGTGCTGAAAAGTGGGTGGGAACAGCTCTTAAGTGTTAGGGTTAGGACACTGAGTACAGATTTGTTCCCTTGGCAAATTATCTAACCACTTTTTGTTTTGCAGTCCTATAAAGAGAGGAGTTAAAACCTACTCTGACAATACTGAGATTTTGTAACTGATTAAAAAGTAATTTGAGATTCTGATTTATTTAATCTAAATTTCACATCAATAATTGTAACTCATGACAATGTTACAGTATACCTGTAATATGTTAAAAACATGATTTAAAACTCAAGTTTTGTATTTTCAGGTGTAATAGTGCTTTCATGGTACCCACCAGGTATGGCTGATGAAAATGGAGAACCAACTGATGATTTGGTGCCAGTTGTTTTGGACTATGCACACAAATATAACCTAAAGGTAAGTATTTGTAGATGCATATAATAGGACCAATTAGGAAAGTAAACTTGCTATTGTACTGCACTTCTTTTTGGTCATGGAAGCCTTTGAATTGCACTGAACTTTGGTGGGACCTGAGTAATATTCCCTTGTAAGCGGAATAAATATTGTAATCTGCTTTAGCTTGCAGAAGGTAAGGCATAGTGTTGTGGCTTTTTATTTTTTAAAAATTTCAGGAAGCAGTTTTTAAAATAAGACATTATGTTGTTTGCCTGTGAGTCTTGGGAGTTGAGGGAAGTATTACATATTCCAAAATACTGTGAAATACATTGAGCTGTAAACTAAGGACCTGTGAGAAAGACTTATCTTCATTTTGCATTATTTCATAACTTGCTAGCATAGATACTGATCATAGAGCTCAGCAGCAAGCATCTGTGAGGAGTAAAGACAGATTTGGAATATCTAGTTTGAATGAATGTTTTTATTCCAGAAGGTACAAGAAACACTTGCCTTGGACTATAAGATCAGAGACATTCTGCTCAGACTTCAGGGCTACTTCAGGACATGACAGCATAGAAAGACTAAGTTACTCACTTCTGAAAATAGGTGAAATATCAAGTCAGTTAAAGATTACATTAACTGATCAGTAGAATCTTAAATTGTGGTTTGGGTTTGTTTATTTTAAGAATAAAGCTTGTATTTCCCATATGTGATAATGAAAACGTGTATTTCATTTTAATCTCTCCCAAGTCATAAATTTGAGTTTTTAAGTAGCTGCATATATTTCATCTCTGGAGTGTGCTGTCTGTACTGTGTACCAAAGACACAGCCTGTTCATCTGCTTGGGTTTTAGTTGGTTATGCAAGTTGCAGCTTCTCAGTGAAATTTCCTGTCACTGGGGGTAATTGTAGGTTCCTTAGGAAGCAGGAGGAAAATAGGATGATTAAATTGGATACAGAAGTAATTTTGAAACTGTTAAAAATACTGTGTGATTTGCATTGTATGACATAGGTTGCACTCTATCTAATAACAAATTTCTAAAAAGACAGAAAAAGGTGTTACCCTTTCCCAAAATTTTCAGACCATGTAATAGTTTGCTCTCACCTAAAAGAACTTGTTAACATTCAAATCTCAAAGGAGTCAAGGCCAAATGAAATAAGCTACTGAGGAAAATACAATAGTGTGCTATAGTATGATAATGATTGCAATGTGGATGAAGCTGCTGTTATCACTTGGAAGAATTACTGGAATGCAGATATTCGGTATAGATATTGCAGTAAATGCTACCTTTGCTGTAATGTTTTTAACCATTTTTGCTCTAGTAAGTTATTACAGTAAGTGTTAGGAGTCTCAGTAGACCAAAGCCAATATACAAAATATGTTTCTGTTACATCTGCTAAATAGAAGTCTGGAAGAAGATGAGCACTTTTGATTTGCCTGGTTTTGATAGTTGAAAATGAAAGATGAAATTACAGTGCTCTTAAACTCTACTGTCAGTGATTTAGTCTAACACTATTTTTCTGTAGTTTCTACTTAATAGAGAGAAAGATTGGCTCTGCAATGGAAATTTTCTACTGTTGCAGAGTTGTCAAAGACTTTATTAAATACATTCTGCTCTAAAATTGCTTCTGAAAAACTTGCTGCTTTGATGAATGTAATGTATTCCTCCATGATTGTCTATTTGAAAACAAATTCATTTTTACATTGGCATTCACACATACTGGTTAATCAATTCCACGAGCTCCAAGCTTGACATTCCAAGCAATAGCAGTACATTATATTAGATTTTGTTCCAAGAGCTTGTTCCTGATGATAAATCTATAAAATTTTAAATTAAAGTTTTCATTTCCCATATCTTAGAATGTATTTTGACTCTGAGAACTCTCCTTGAAGCATTAGCTTTAGCAGATTTTAATACATTAGTTAGACATTAAATATTAAAATATTTCATTGGTTTATAAGTTCTTTGACATTCAGATAATATTTTGGTTTAGGTTTTGTAGCTTTTGAAGTTTTCTGAATCATGATTACCATTTGCTGTAGTCTAGAGTAAAGCAAAGCAGTGTTCTGTTTTAATGTAAAAAGCCTAAGTATTTAATGCCAAACTTCCTGAAATCTGAAGCTTCTAATGTCAGTAGTGCAGGAGTTGTACTAGGATGGGATTATTCTCCATGTTTGGTCTGTAAAGAATTGTATTTTTTGTGACTGGTACTTGCTTCATATAATACCCAGTGCCCACGTATTCAGTGGAGTTTTACCTTTGTGTTGCTCTTACGTTTTCATCTTTCAGGTCACTTTTCATATTGAACCTTACAAGGACAGGGATGATCGCAGCATGTACCACAATGTCAAGTACATCATTGACAGGTGAGTTTTTTCAGAATGGTTTCCTTGGGGTTTCTTACATGCTGGTTTAGGGGACTTCTGTATATGAATTAAAGCTTGTACAAATATATCAGAATGTCTACTGAGACTGAAGAGAACTGAAAGCAAATTGGGTCATATTTCAGTGCAGCAAAACTTTTTTTTTTTTTTAAATACTGAAGTGTGAATTTTACATGGATTCTGAAATTTAAATTGCTTTCAACATTCTTTAATATCACAAGTCATAATTCAGATACTTCAGGTTAGCAACATGGTCTATAAATTAAATTAAGTAAAATGTACATTTTGATAGTGACAAACTATCACTAACCCTTTATTGTGTTGACCTCTAATGATTTTAATTTATCTCGACAAATTCTGTACACCTACTAGTTGTTTTGCTTACCAGCGCTGCTTAGACTGTCTTTATTTCATACTGCATTAGAGAATGGCCCTTCAGAGGAAACTGATAACTGTAGCAGAGTTTGACACTAAGTTACTGTCACAATTTAACCCCAGCCCGCAACCTGGGTACCCCCAGCTGACCCTTACTTCCCCTCTCTCAGCACTGGGAAAGTGAATCAGAAGGAAAAGATAGACTTTGTGGGTTGATTGATTTTTGATTTAATGATTGAAACAGAATAGTATTGTAATAATTACGCCAATAGTATTATTAAGACTGTTAATGGAAAGAAGGAGAGAGAGTACCAGAACCCAAGAGGAATTGCTCACCCCCTACAGAGCAGTAGCCCACCCAGCCCTTGGCAGTGTTCAGTCCCCTTCCAGGTAGCTCCCTCAGTTTATATATGGGCATGCCATTCTGAAGGGTGTCATATCTCTTTGGCCAGCTCAGGGCAGCTGTTCTGGCCTTAATTCCTCCCAGCTTTTTGTGCAGCTCCTCACTGGCAGAGCGGGAGGCTCTGAGAAGTCCTTGACTTAGGGCAAACACTACTTAGGGGCAGAAAAAACATCACAGTGTTATCAATTTTATTCTCATGCCAAATCAAATAAACACAGCACTAGACCAGCTACTAAGAGCATTAACTCTGTCCTTGCCAAACCTAGAACAGTTGCTAATTTGTAGTAGTTTAAAGGTTCTTTGAAGAGTCATTGTTTGACGCTTCAGCAAACACTGGACTGAAAGTGGATATGATGTGCTATGTTTCAAAGTCCATGTCTTGTCTTTTTAAATTAATCTTTGAGAAAAGTCTTCAGCTCAGATTGTACAACAGTATTTTCCAAGTGGCAAATTTTGTCTTAACGATACTTGTTTGCTTTATAGATATGGAAGCCATCCAGCCTTTTACAGGCATAAGACCAGCACAGGCAGACTTCTTCCCATGTTTTATGTTTATGACTCTTACGTGACAATTCCTGAAATATGGGCAAATCTGTTAACTGTCTCTGGATCCCAGAGTATTCGAAATACTCCCTATGATGCATTATTCATTGCACTTCTCGTAGAAGAAAGACATAAGCATGACATTCACAGAAGTGGTTTTGATGGAATGTACACGTACTTTGCCACCAATGGCTTCTCCTACGGCTCATCTCATCATAATTGGGCAAGTTTAAAAGCTTTTTGTGATAGTAACAACTTAATGTTTATTCCAAGTGTGGGGCCAGGTTATATTGATACCAGCATCCGACCATGGAACAACCATAACACCCGGAACCGTGTCAATGGGAAGTACTATGAGACTGCCTTCAGTGCAGCCCTTCTGGTGAGACCAGAAATTATTTCCATTACATCTTTTAATGAATGGCATGAGGGAACTCAGATTGAAAAAGCTGTCCCTAAACGGACTGGGCAAGTGGTTTACCTTGATTATAAACCCCATAAACCAAATGTTTACCTAGAGCTTACTCAGAAGTGGTCTGAGAAGTACAGAAAAGAACAAGAGCAGTGGCTTATGTGAGCTGTCCCAGCTGCAGCTGTTTCCTAATGCATTGACTGTATCGAGAAAGAAATGGAGAGCTGAAGAATCTGTTACAAAATGTCTTTATTATATCTTTTGAATGTATATGCACTACTACTGAGTTTTAATTTTGAAAAGTGGAACGATTCTGAGAATATTGGCAATTCTGCCTTACTGGATATTTTAGTTCAAAAATATTCAGGGAAAGCTGTTTGTTGTTCAGTTGTTTTTGTTTTATTTTAACTTTGTAACTTGCATGCTGAGTTTTCAGAACATCTGCATGGGATAACGCTACATGACCAAAGTATAACAAAAAACTGGCAGTTCCTTCCTTCCTTTATTTCTGTGGTTGTGTTTCTGTACAAGCTGATGCTGTAATCTAAATCCTCATAGCTTCTTGCAGGATGCATGTCTATAGTGTGTGGAATAATCTGCATTTACACTTTTTGATGCTTTGCATACAGAGTTCTTGACATGACTAGCTTGTGGTAAAAGCACTGAAGTCTTACGTGTGATACAACACCACTGGGTTTTGGTTTTTTTTTAAAGAAAGTATTTGAAAGAAAGTTCCAAAGAACTGCTGAAAGATTTCTAGTTTACCTGCATTTTTTCAGTTTGGTACATGATGTAGACTTTTGCTGGATACTGACCAGGAATTTTTTTTTTTCTATTACTTTGAATTTAAAAAAAAAAAAAAAAGTCAAATTAGAGTGAAAAATATTTTTTGAGGGGAAAAAACCCCTAAAAATGCAAAAAATGCATTAAAACTTCCATTGTTGCTTATTATATTTGCTAATTGATTGCTTACACTGATCTAGTGTGCTTTTTAAAATGTTTAAAGTTTCTAAACCCAGTATCTTACTCATCCTACATAACTTAATTGTAGGAAATCCTTTTTTTGTTTCTGATTTAGGAGCAACCTAGTTTGGTAGCAATGAGAGCAACTACCCATTTGTTTAATTTGAAATCTGAGATTTCTCTTTTTCATGTAGTCCATTTAGTTGTTCCAGGATTCAGAATTGTAGATACTAAAATCTTACTGTTATTCACATAAGCACTCTGCCAAATGCTACCTGTAAGACTGTGGTGTGGCTGGAAATGAGTATTTTCAGTCCTAAGAATCTCATCTGTGAAATGTTGTGATTATTGGCATTTTTTTATGAGGTTTGAAAGGTTCAGTAACACAGACATACCTCCTCATCAATACCTTTTTTTATGGAATTTTCATAGAATTTCATAACAAAACCATAAACTTTGGAATAGTAGAAATTGCAGTGTTTTGTTTATTTGCAACTAGTGTTTAATTCTACCAAAATGAATTTTTTCTTTGTTGTCTGTTTTATTTTTTTAATCCACATATGAGGTTCTGATCCTGTGTTGTAGTTCATATGCTCAGATTGTTGTAACAGCTAGAATTCCATTGATTTCAGCACAACCCATGAAAATGACACTCTTTACTCAGATCTCACTGTAATCTGTCTGTTAAGTGGTAAGGTGAATGTGAGGACTTCTGTTAAAACAGAAACCAAACTAGTATATTTTTTTCCAGAAAACTTCGTCATTCCAAGTAAATATAAACCAGTTACCACTATAAATTTCTAGAGTCTTTCTGGTATGAAAAATGTTTGTTTATATATCTGTTACTCATTTACAGTTTAGTTTTTTTGTCGTTTCTTTGTGGTTGTTCAAGTGATGAGGTGTCATCTAATGCCCTCAACTGCTTGAAAAAATACGGAAATTGGATGGCAGGTACATAACCTGGCATGTTAAAGTGTGCCTCTAGAGTTACTGGAGTCTTATTAATCTCTCCTCGGGTTTTTGGGGTTTTTTTTGCATTTTCCTATAGCATTTCTGCGAGGTCTGAAATGCCTCTAAAAGAAGTGTTTGCTAATGCTTATTTTGTTTTGCTATACTCAGGTGGTAAACTGACATAGACATAGGTATGACCACAGTCAAAAAATAGTGTCTGAGACATAAAAAGCACTTGTTAGACTTTGACCACTTTCAAGTTAACTCTTCCCTTTTTTAAGGAATCTGATAACACTTATTTTACTAAACTCCCTAAAATATCTATACAGAACTCATTTTTATAATTTTTGTATGTTTATGCTTTTACAGCCCAGAGTCCATATATTTATTTTAAATGTGGGGGAACAATTAAATGTTTTGCATATGCTATTAAAAAATCTTCTGAAATCAAACCTTTTGGAATGACAAGTCTCTTTGCTTAAACTTTTGTCATCCACTGGTCTTTTCTCACTGTAGTTACCTGAGCACTTTACTGGTCTTGACAACTTTGCACTCACCTTTCAGCCCTTACTTTCTCCTGGTGGCAGTTTATTTTCTCTGTGACTGTGAAAGTCACTCCGTTGTTGCTGTGTGTAGAAACATTGGAAATCTATTGTATGGTATTATACAACTGAGGTGATCTATCTTTTTTAAAATGCAATTTATGGTAACAACGTAATGGATCTTCATGACTCTGAAAGACTTTTGGCATTGCTGTAAAGGTATCATTTAACCCTTGCCATGAAGTGGTTTGGGCCATGGCACACTGATGTCTAATGAGACCTTCAGAAGAATTTGCAGAATTTCTCTAGAAAAGATTGAAAATTAAGTGCCTAGAAATTCATCACCCCTGAACACTTACTGTATTTTCATGTGCTTGATGTGTTTTAAAACATAAATATGTGACCTCACATAATATTTCAGAGTTGAGAATTTAATTGTATGATCCCAAGGAAAGCTGATAGAATAGCAGCTACTAGAACTACCCCGCCTGCCTGACCAACACTTTCTCTGTACTTAAATCAATGTGCTGCTTCTTGTTGTAGGGACCAGAGAGTTTTGCTTATGGACTGTTGCTGCAGTCATGATACTTATTTGAAATTTAAGTAAAAATATGTCTGTGGGAAAGGATTTGTACAAATGCAAAGGAATAAGATGGTTACAAGTGCACAGTTACTGGGGCAAGGGAGGAGAAAAGCGAATGTATTTAAGAAGTTGATTACAAGCTTTAACATTACAGTAGGGGGAAAAGGGGGATCCAGTGTGCAACCAAAATGCAGAGGCAGGGAAAAACATTTGAAATTATTTTGAGATTTGAAATTAATTTAAGGAATATAATCCCATTTCACTTTGGTGTCCTGCCAGTTTTACTTCTCGGCCAACTGGAACAAAATACTGTAATGACTGTTTTTAATGTTTTTACACTGATAAAATGCATTTGACCCATCTTGTTATGTTATTTCATAGCATTTAAAGTGATATGGAAAGTTTTAGAAGAGATTGTGCCATGTTATGCCTCTGCAAATACAGAAATACCTGAAGTAATCAATCACATACTACTGACTGAGTATCGCCAGGGGGCAAATGGTTTCTAGACAAGCAGCAAGTCCTTGTGGTAAAAAGAGAACATATTTTTAAAAGAAAATCTATAGGTTCATTTCTGCTTCTGTGAGTTATGATCAAGTAAATTGTTTTAGTTCTGTGAGCTGTCTCAGAACTGAAGCTTAGTGTATCAACTCTGAAATAAGAATGTGTATTAAATCTTGTATAGTAGTGCATGTTGGTCAGATCTATAATCTTGTACTGAATTTTGTGGGCAAACACGTGCTGATGGTGTTACTATTGTAGTGGCAAGCTGTAGATTATTGTGAATATAGTTTTTGCACTGATGTTCATCAGATTTGTCTAGTGCATTTCTTTTGAGGTGCCAATGATTTGTCTCTTAAGAGGTTGTTGAAGCAGAAGATTCTTCAATGAAAACATTTTTGCTATGGAACTTGGTATGTATATACTCTGCATAATTTGAATTAACACATTCACACATGGTTCTTAGATTCAATTGAAAACATCTCTCAGGAGTGTTTTCAGCTCTGTGTTGCCAGTAAATGTATCTCTGGGCACATGGATAAGGACTTACTGTGATTTAGGGCACTTTTTTTTCTGAATCTCATGAATATAAAAAGAGGAAATAAAGAATTTATAAACAAATTATTTGCCACTGCATATAAGATGAAAATCTCTCTCCCAGTCCTACAAGTACTTGTCTTCATCTTTCTACTTTGTTAAGATTGTGTCCATGTTTTTTTTCTTTCAGTCTCTTACTTTTGACCAGCATGTTAAATGTTCTGTAAATTTCTAAAGTGACTGTATTTCTAAGATTTCATAGTTGGAATATTCAGTAAAGAGAATCTACAAGATTAGTAGCATGGCAGAAAAGCCTGATGTGAATTCGATATTGTATAGGTGAATTTGTTGTGAATGGATAGTGTGTCTTCAGATATGCATTGAACACAAATAAAAAATACCTTTCTTTTAATACCCTACATGGCTGTGACAGAGATGAATTTGCCTGCATAAAAATAAAAAATGTGTGTGTGTCTCTTTAGATATGTGCATATACTTGATGTAATTATTTTAAAAGTAAATGATCATTTACAAACTAGATTCTGCTTTTTTTAAGTAAACAGTGGTTTTAATTCCCTATGATATTTACAGAAGACCTTTTTGCTTTTGAATGTTTTCATGAATAATAAATATATGCCAAAAAATTGTGATTTTTAAAGGAATGTGTCATAGTGGAGTCTTTTCATAATAGGAGTTTTGATAGTTAATTTTTACTTTTCTATTACTATGTGTGTGTAGAATTTATTGGACTGAAAACAATAGGCTTATCACAATTTTTTAAATAGACAATACTCTGAAGTTTTTAGGCCTAATTTTATTGCATCTTATTAGGCCGGTGAGTTTACTAGTGCATGGTGTTGCAACTGTCTTTTAAGTCCTGAGGTACAAGTGTATGTTGACAAAGTAAAAACTGAAGTTTGCAGTTCATACTGAAGTTTGGGAGGGAGGGGCACACAAATTGTTAGCCTTGCAGGAAAATGGTTTACACCTGGTTACTACAGAAGGGTGAATGAAGTATTTGTTGCATTCTGATAGTATACTGTGCTCTTCAGCTGTAAAATGTTTGGAAGGCAAATGTCGCCATTTTATTTTTTCACGGCAGTGTGAAATTACCTCCTCGGTGTTTGAAAAATGTGTTTTGTCATTCCAGCAAACTAAGTACACTGGTATGAAAGAAATTAAAACTGATACACATATGCAGTGTTGTGTATTTCTGTACATACAGTTATCATGCAGTATGATGATCTTATGGAGAGATGAGAATTCTGTTTTGTAATATTCCATTATTGCTACTATTCCAAACTGGCTTAGCACAATCAAAAATGAGGAAGTTTTTTTAAAATTAATTTAGATCTTAGAATATGTGTGTGCAAATATGCGCACACACAATATTTTGCTCATATCTTTGTGAAGAATGCTACTGTCCTTGTAGGGATAGAAAAAAATCTAGTGCAGTTTTAGTCAGTTCCCAGATCTCGTCAGTGTTCATGGAGTGATCCAGTGTGGCTCACTTCTTGATCATAGCAGTTTAATAGTGTGGATAGTCTGAAATTATCAGAGTATTCAAGTTCGTTTCCAATGATCTAAAAGTATGGGTAAAAATCTACTGAACTTTTCTAAATTAGAGAATTTTAGAAATGGTTAAATGAAGCTGTTCAACATAGATTACAATACAGAAGTATACACTAGCTAACTAAAATCTGTGTTGGAGAAAAACTAATGTTTTATTAGATAAGTTGAGGCCTGCTATTGTTGATTCAGAGCTGATGTACCACTTTTAGAAAACAATTCTCTTTTCAAATTTGGTCTCTGCCTTGAGTATTTAAGACATTTTTATTTAGTTAGAATAGCTGTTTTTTAAAACCTTGAAGACGTGTGTTTCTAGCTCCCCATAGAACCAACACAATGATGACAGGTCGTTGGTTGTTTTTTGAGGGGGGATTTGTTTGTTTGGGTTTTTTGGTTTTTTTGGTTTTTTTTAGTCCATGTAAATGACCACTAGGTATCTGACAGCAGGACCCTGTCTTCAGAGTTGGTTTTATAATTTGAAGTCATTGCTATGGAAACACCGCACGATCTCTCAAGACTAATTTCTCAAACTACAGTGTGATTTAACAAAGAGCCAGCCATAACTTCAGTTGATTTTTAGAATACTAAAGAAAATTAGGATGTTGGTTTGTTGTGATTTTAATGGAAGTTTCTTGGAAAATTCTAATATACTGTGGTAGAAACTGCGGTGGAACTGTGGTACTTTTATCATAGAGCTGGGATTGATTGTTCATTAAGATCAGATAGCCAGTTAAAGTTTGAGAAGTATGATTTTAAATATGCTGTATGTATTTCAATAATACAATATTTCATAGTATCATTGCCACTATTCAACATAATTAATAACAGTAAGTACTTATTTTTAAAGGAGAAACTAAAGGTGGCTTCTAAAGAAGCCATTAACTCAGGAAGCAATGTTAATCAATGAGAAACAATACTAAGATTTTTCAGGGGAGAAAGAAGTAGCCAGACATTTACTGAAAAGCTTTGCAGTCCTTATTTTGTCTCGTATATATGATTCTTGGTGAGTACTCAAATTTTATTCCAGGTGAGTGAAGAACCTACTTTCCAAATATAAAATACATTCTGAAAACAGAAATGATAAATTGTATTAGTTGTACTCTTAGCATACCAAAACTGTATGCGTATGCTTTGCTGTTTAGGTCCGACATTTGGCTGTCCAATTTCCTGATCTACTAATTCACTTGGAATTTTTTGGATATATTTGGGGTGTGGGGGTTTTTTTGTTGGCTTTTTTTGTGTGTGTGGTTTGGTTTTGGGGTTTTTTTTATGAAAACATTGGAGCACAAATACAAAGCAAAATTTTAAAACTCTCTTTCAGTAACATGACATTGAAAAAGATAAGCTGTATAGAAGGGAGGAAAGTAGTTAAAAGATGTCAAAATTATAAAATGTCTGGAGGCTTTATGCAGGCAGTAGAACAGTAGAACCATATTCAGATTGTTATATCAATCAAAAGATTTTTAAGAGGCGTGGAAGAAGTTCATGTAGTTAAACAACAGAATAAAGAACAGTGTTAGAAATAAATGATACTTTAAAATTCAGATTCTGTCCAAAGGATTAAACCAGAAAAAAAACTAAGTTCTGGCATTCATT
>VZDJ01000141.1:6281595-6357329 GCA_008694505.1 Cyanoderma ruficeps
ATTAATTAAATAAATAAATAAATAAAGCTTCCGCCATCCATCTCCCAGAAGTAAATACAGCAAACCATGATAGGCAAGACATAATGCAATATTAAGGAAAAAAATACCCAAACAACAATTTTTAAGAACTATATACTAGAGTCTTCTTTAATGCATGTTTCTAAAACATGTCACAAGCAGACAGGAAGCTGGTCGTGTGCTAGTAGTGCTGGCAGATGGCAGAGCAGCAAAAGGATCTTTCAAAGATCCTTTGGATTTTTGACAAAGCTGTAGTAGAGAAGTTTAAAGTATTTCGTAACTATGTTTATTACTGAAGAGGTTAGATATTTTCATGCTGGAATCAGTATCCATTGGTAATTAATCAAGAAATAGCCTAAGTTTAAATGTCATACAAGTGCTCTTGTGACTGGATCAATAAAACAAACAGCAATAAATCACCCCATCTCAATAGTACTCATTCAGGGGTTTTCAAAGAACTCAAGTATGAAATTCTTAAAAATGTGTATACTTTGTTGTTTAGGTTAACGGTAGGCATATGAAGGAAAAGGGAAAAATGTGATGTCAATTTTAAAAAGACTCCTAGGAGGGATCCTTGGAACTGTAGACAAATCTGAAATCCATCCTTGATAAAAAAATAGTAAGAATAGACATTTAAGATAGATGTATTGGGAAATATCAATGGATTTTCCAAAGCAAAGTCATGTACCAAAAATCCATTACATTTTTGAAATTGTAATTAAAAATGTGGTCAAGGACAGTAAAGCTTCCAGCAAAATAATCTGCCTTCAAAAGATACTAAATTTTAATGTAAGTAGAGGGAAGAATTTTCAGTACCTTACTTGCCATTAGAAGTTAAGAAACATATCATAGAAACATTAAATTTTCAAAGCAACAGGCAGGTACTTGTTAGGTCCCAAAGAAATCTGTTGTGTCATTTGTGCTGTTCAGAAAATCATTTAAAAATATATGTGCTAGTGCTGAACAATTTCTAAAGACAGTCAAAATTAAACCCTTAATTATGTAATAGTAACAAATTGGGTGATAAAAGAGCAGGAAAAACAGTATCATGTGCATGTATAGTATCAGTACATACTATACATGCACAAAGCTGTACTACATTATAGTGATCTACTGCTTAAATTAGATTTGGCTGTCCATTTGGCTAGTACTATAAAAAATTAAGCTCAAAGATAGTAAACTATATTATTAGGAAAGATAATTGAAAATATCACTATACCATTGTATAAATGTGCGTCATGCCTGTGTCTGGAATACTGGTCTTCTATCTACCTTTTAAAAAAGATACATGAAAAGATTACAGAAATCAAAGTTAGAGAGATTTGAACCAAGGGAAATGTACACTGAAAATAATCAGCTTCAAGAAATGTTCCTAAGAATATGGCAGTGGATCATTGAAGGGCATAAAGAAAATTAATAGAGAACAGTATCAATTTTCTGTTCTTTATACCAAAGAAAGGTCATCTAATTAAATTTTCAGATAATGTATTAAAACACAGAATAGGAAGTTGGGTTTTTTTCACTCAATATAATAAAATTATCAAATGTACTGCTACAGGATATTGTAGAAATTGAAAGGATAATAGGTACAAAGTCACAATAGCATTGATCAGACTTCATAAGCAGCATGGTCCAGGTGCAACTTTTGCCTCAAAAAATCTCTAAACAACTAATTATCAGAAAGCAAGAGAAAGTATTTTGGAAATAAATTAGTTCTGTTTTATGTGATGCTTTAGGTATTTTGCAAGACATTTTGACTTACGTATGAAAATCAAAAATATCTTAATCTGTTTCTGAAATTAAGAGGAATATTCGTATTGGAAAGTGAGAAAATTATTTAGTGGCAACTAATTGATATTTTAGTTTTCTTCTTTCTGTAAGGTTGAATGTTGCTGGCTTTATACTCTGGAGTATTGTAGGAGTAACCACTCATGTTATGCTGAACTAATGCCATTTATTCTTGAAGATATTAAAGGATTGTGGTGTTGCTGCTTATGTGTTGTGATAACTGAACCCCAGAGAGTCTGAAGATAGACCCCACATATTGCAGAAAAGTTCAGGCTACTTCTGTATGGCTTCTTCAGCCTGGTGCTACAGATGAGCAATTTGATTGCAGCAAATTTTGGAGATTAGCAGAGAGACTCTGTGGCATTAGGGGCCTTTGAGTATAGATTACAGATGTAAAGAAGGAGAGAACCAGAACATTAATGGTAGGGCTTCCAGAGGATCCAGCACAGAAGACTGTAATTTGATAAATATGTTATTTGCTTCATAACCCCACAAATTTCAGTTTAGCAGTGGGGAGCTTTATACAAATTAATGACTCTTTTTCCTTATATATCCATTAATGTTTATATATTGAATTTCACCTTCAAATCTATTTCATGATAAAATTAAGTTCCATAAAGTCTTTTTTTCAGAATTCATGCAGTTCTGCAAATTGTTCTGAGATTAATCCTAATTCATGAAAAGAGTAAATAAATTCTTTAATCATTATGTGAAAAACGAGGTTTATTTTCTTGGTAAAATTAAAAAGTTTAATAAAGGATAATAGCAGACAAAGACAAAAAGTTTTTAATGGCCGGGTGCTTGACATTTAGCTGAGAGCACACCTGCTATTTTGGAGACAACTTTTAAATACTTTTTCTATTCCATCAGCCTATTGCATAGTCATAAACTATTATGCATATTTAAACTTTTCTACAAATTAGTTTACATATTCCAGGAACCATTTAGCATGGCCCTTCCTTGGATCCACCTTTTTAGAACATGAGTGTTTCTTGGCTGTGGTTTTAGTCAGTTCTTTTTATCACTTCTAGCTTGGGATTTGGGCTGTACTTCTTTCAGACAGCAGGTGCTGATAGTTGGCATATCAGTAGCAGGGTTTTCATTATATGTTCACTGGATGTTATCCCAACTAAGCAGACAGTTTAAACATAACTATATCAGCTATTTTATTATTATGTCTAAGTTTTGTTAATAGCAGAAATACCTGAATCTTTATAGCAAAGTTATTTTAACATGATACACTTGGCATTCATCTTAATATTTGTGAAAAATACATATTATAATATGTATTTATAACAATCACGTCAAAACTTTTTGGACTGCTCACTGCTTGTTATCATTTATGATAAAGCTAGGTAAGTGACTGTGGAATCACTTCTAGTAGATTTTAGTGTAAAATAAAGCATGGCTTAAACTATCTCCAGCTACATCTGAGATGAGAAACTGGATTAAATTAATTCAGTGGGAGTAGAAATATGTTAGGTCTTCACTGGAACACAGCATTACATGAGCAATGGGAGACTGTTGATGTGTTGTGAAGTAGCCAGTTCTTAAAAGTGGAATGTGTTCAACCATATTTCTTACTCATCCAAAGGCTTTTTGAATTAATCTACCAAACCTAATGATTAGGCTATCAATTTTAGCAACTTAGTATTTGGCAAATGTGTTCTTCTGAGTTAAAATAATTCTTTGTTCATTATATGGATCTATATTGTTTCTTTTATTTGTATCAGAAACAGAGGAGGGATTGTACATCCCATAAATGCATCTTGAATATGTGTAATACATAGGAGTATAGGGGTTTGTTATTAATTTTATGCAGATCAAATCATACTTTTATCTCTCTGAAAACATGATGCTTAAACAAATTTTCTCCACAGTAATATACTACTAAGTATTGTACAAGCAAGTCTGTTTGGTAAACACATGAACAATGCATGATACTGAAAAAATGGGCTCTTTTCAATCATATTCATGTTGTCCTCTACATTTTTGCCAAATGATATGATTTTACGTTCACAGGCACTTAGATCTCTTTTTTGTGATTTGGAATCTTAAGTATATTTCTGTGCCAAGTCTATTGATGAAAAATACATAAAATTTTTAAATTCTAAGATTAATTATTATATATAAAAAACCTCTTAGACCTAGCTTGAAATTTTTTAATACTTGGTATGATTATAAAAGTTTTTTCCTCTGCTAATATTCAGCCTTCAGTGGAGACTTATGACAAGAAAGTGAACAAGCAGAGAATGCAAAATATAGGGATTTTGTTCCTTTTTTTTTTCTGCTGGTGCTTGAAACCTACAAGGTAAGACTGTCATATAATACAGAATTCATGTGCTCAACCCTATGCACTCAATATTTTCTTTAGTTGAGATTTCATAAAATTTTAACCTGTAGCATATACAGGACATTAGGATATAAGGGCTTATTTGTGATTTTGGCGCTTTGGTTTAGGCCTTAAACAGATTTACAAAAATTATTAAAATAATAGAGGAGCCAGAATATGGGTGATAAGAATATTTAACATGCTGTGTACATAAAAGCATGACAACAACAGCTAAAAAGCATTTTAAATGAGAATGAACACAAATTGAACATACAGCGTCAATAATGTCAATATGTAATGTGAATTTAATATTACCAGAGATATGTTAGTGTAAGATATGTGGAAAATTTTGAGTGTAGTTCTGAAATGGTGGGTGTTTTTTTATTATTAACCCCATATCATGACGTTGTAGAAATGTTATGCTATTCATAAATGTTTCCCATAAGCCCTTCCCCCTCCCTCTCCATCTTTGCAGGAGCAGATTTTATTGAACCACAGATACAGAAAAATAACTATGTAGTATCTTTTGGTGAGATTCTTAGAGGAAGGGTATTTTTTTTTTTAAGTTGCATGAGACTCAAGATACAAAATTTAATTCCCAGCAGTGTTACAATAACTTGCTGGCCTCAGGCAATTGCCTTGGTCCCCAGTGTGTAAAACAAAAGTAATATTCCATATCTATTATGATCTGGCTGTCTGATTTATTCAGTTGTCAGAAGTATTTTTTTCAGGTAAAGACAGTTGCTTACAACAATTTGTGTGCAAAGCACAGAGGGTACCCTGTCACTGTCACATGCTTATCTAGATGCTGCTAAAACAAGCTGTCTTCAGAAGCTAAAATCTCAGAGCTTTCTTCTGGAGGTGCCTGAAGTTTCTGGTTTTTATGTAGAGCAGTTAAAGCTTAGCTTTAGGTTCAGCTGCACAAGAATTGGTCTTCTAACCGATACCTTTCTTTTCCTAAAGAAGGAGAAAAAAGATACTATCAGAAGAATTATTTTATCATCAGATACTATAATTATACCATCTGGGCTGTTGAGAGGATGACATATATATTGCAGTTCCCTTAGACAAGAAGGAAATGAGGGACCATGAGGTCCTCAGGGAATGCTGCAAATTGCATGTGTTGATTATCTGAGGAAAATGTTGTCCCAAAATCACTTCCTCTAGAACTGCAGCAACTATTTGAGGTGACTGAAGAACTTGCCTTTTTCTTACTTTTCTGGTTCATGCCATTCTCCTATAATTCACAGGGTTTATGACATCTATTCTTCCTGCATTTGGCATTCCTATCTCACTGTCCTGTGCCAACTCCCACACTTGCTGCCTCCTGTTTACTTCGCAGTTACCCCTCACTTAAGATTTTCTAAGTTTTCTAGTAGCTGATTTTTTCAGCGAGAAGTAAAAGGGAGGGACAGCTGGAGTGGAAGAGGAGATTTTTGAGAAAAAAATAATAGTTTTCTTTTGTGGAAAAGGAGCCTTCAGCAATGTAAACTGAGAGTGATGTACAGGCATGGAAGGTAACCTCAGCACTGGACTGCAACATGCCATCCAGGTGTTTAGCCACAAAACTAAATCCTGTGGGTCCAATATGTAAAGTAAGAGGTTGTACCCTTAACACTTTGCTGACTGACAAATCCACTTTAAAGTGCAAGATGAAAAAATGACCCTGAACTTGCAAGTATCTTAAAACCAAAGTATTGTTTGCCAGTTTAAAATTTCTGAATAGGTATTAACCTGCCAGTAAGAGCAAAGTTCTGAGCATGAATCCTTCCCTTGTGCTCAGATGGCATTTATGCTCGTGCTCTTGCCTGAGCAAGACTTCTCAAAATATAGCAAATGAGATAAATATATTACAGACAAGAAATTGCACAGTGAAATTCAGAAAGTCTGTCAGAGTATGGGTGGTGGGAATCTAAGGAAGCAGATTAAAAGGAGTAGTATAAGGTTGAGACATTAGCTGTCAGAAAGGTGAAAGAACAGCAAATATAGCAAGAAGTACTGCTATATCTATATAAGTGTTCCCTTCATGAAAATAACAATGGTTGGACAGGTTATTGAGTGCACACACTCAGGAATATAGAGTTAGCTGGGTTCAGGTGAGACTTGTGCCATGGAGAGTAAAGAAAAAACATGATAAAAACTGGGAAAACCTCCTTAGAAATATTCGGTTGACAGACTTTGAAAAGAACATGATTTTATGTGATTTCCCTTTCCTTTTATGCTTTTTCTGCTCAAATTGCTAAATGGATGAGTCACTGTGGATTGCTCGTTACTGTCAGAACTGTTGCTCAAGAATAGGAGCAGTTTGTATGAAATGGGGAACTCTTCATGCAGTTTCAAGTATGTTTCTTCTTCCCTAGTACAGGTTATGAATGGCTTGATTGTTGGATACTGTGTTTTCAGACATCCCTAGCACATTGCTCTCTTTTTCATACCATAAGCAGACATTCATCGGTCGGTTGTGGGGTAACCAGAGTTGATTTCCTCATAGTGCTCTGAATTTAATGAGTTTTTGATATGTAACTATAGAGTAGCTTTATGCACACATAGATATTTATTCCCATAGACTTTTTGTATAGATGTGGAGACGCATTTAATTCTTTGCATCCCTTAGAGCCCTTTATTCACCTCCTCATGATAGTCAAGTGCTTCAGTTCTCTTTCTTTTAAAATGGGTTTAAATAATTTTGAAGGGTTTACAAGCTCTGCAAGTTTCGTTACTGGCTCCAGGTGAAACTTGGTCTGGAGCTGTGGCTGATTTTTTAACCTCCAGTCTCACAGAGGAGAGAACTGCATACTGCAGGTTATCTTGTTCCATATGATGTCTGCTGCACCTGCGCAGAGCAGCCATGGTTTTATAACAGTAAATCACTGTGTAAATGGCACACTCACAAGGCAATGCACTTTTATACAAGCAATAACTTGATCGCCTGTTGAAAGCATTGGGCCAATTGCTGTTCAGCAGAGGAGCAGGAAAACAGTTGTGGACCCTGGAAGCACCAAATGCAATGCGTGTGTGCAGGGCTGAGCTATTGCACGTCCCCAGGGTGAGTGGTGTGCAGGGAAACAGCCAGGCTTCAGCAGCACCAAGCAACCCACACAAATTCAGCCACTCCAGAGCTCCCAGGACATGCCAGTTCTTTGCTGGTCCAAGGGTACAAGAGGAGAAAGACCTGAGACCCCTCCAAAAAGGCAGCTAGGTGCTCCTATGTCGACTTCCAAAACAGTTCCTGCAGGTGCCCTCAGGCAGAATGGGACCAGTAACACATAATTGCGTAATTGACTTAGGCCAGGAAGGCACAGAACAGGACTAGAAACCAGTGCAAACTGAAAGGCAGCTGTGATCAACAACAAACACTCCAACACCATTCCTAGGGTGACTGCAATAACATCTTTATTTGTTAATTCATTTCTTTTAGCAATCAATTAATGTCTTAAACTATTGTCTGTACAAATCTCAGCAATCTATTTAGGACTTAATGTAGATATATTGCATTAAATTGCCCTTGTTAAGTGGAATGCCAGCAGTATTAATTACGAAATTATGCCAAAGCTAGAGCATTTTATGTAATGTTTTGCTAATACTCCATTTATTTATTATATTTTTGTCTCATAATTTAGAACATTTTGGCTAAATGATTTATATTCCCTTTTTCCTAATAATTTATATAACAATAATTTTAAAAAGCATAGCTAGTTTATAACTTTTTATCCAAGTGAGCAAGAGTACCCATGATATAAATTACAGGAGCTACATAGGAGTTGAGACAACACTTGGAACATTAAAATTATTTGGGCACCTTAGTTAATATAATTTCACAAAACATACTGATTTTTTCTAACAAATAGAATGTTTCGGGAGGTCTCTTAGTATTTTTCATTTAATAGAATGCAGAGAAGGGAATAAATTAGTTTAGAGAACTTCTCAAAGTCACGTGTCATTAAAAACTGAAAATCAGCAAGAAGGCAAATAAACATTCAAAACACAAGTATAACCTATTCCAGAAATAAACTGTATTTATTTCTGTTTAAATGCATCATCAGTGATATTTAATCAAATTGTCCAGGACAGTCAAAACAAGGTTGTACAGATAATATTGCACACCCCTGCCAGCTTTTCCTGAAGCAATGTTTGGATTTGGAGGGAGAGCTGAGAGGATTAGAGAAAGGGTGACGTTTCATTGTAATGCCACCTTTGTGTAATGCATGTGTACTCAGTACTTAGTAGCTCATACCTATGAGATACTGAAATTTCTCGTTACTTGGCTGTAACCTGTGTTCCCAATGTTAAGGTATTTCCTGATCTTTCATCTCCTTTCATCTAGAATACTCAAAATATTTGGGAGAGAGAGAAATACATAATAATAAATAATACACAATGCATACATGTATGCATATGTTTGGTGCCACATTCTTCAATTTTTTTACATGCTTTGGGAAGACAAAATTCATATTGGCCTTTATGAGGCCTTTCTACCAAGCAAGTAGCACTTTTGCCAGGAGAGGCTATTTGGTATAGGACATGAGGAATTAGCCTGGTGATTTAGTCAAGTACCTTGTTCCTCACCCTATCACCAGTCTTCAGCGTGGCTTTTGAAAAAGCCATGTTCCCTCTTTGTTCTTCCAGCTTTGGCCTGGCGTTTGAGACTAGTAATACTGATTGGGTTTTTATAGCACTGTGAGATCTACAGGTGACCAGTGCTTTGTGAATCCTTTGTTGACCATATTTTGTCTCATTTGGAAATCTTCTAGCCTTTACGTCCCAGCTCTACTGATAAATTATGAAGGAACATTCATGTAATTTTCATTTTATGTATCTAAAAATGGTGTTATGAAGAAACTAGAGAGCCTTGTTGCCCTGATGTTTTGCATGATTACTAGTGAAAGCAGACAGCTTTAGGAGAAGGTTTAGAACAAAGTACATTCCATGAATAAGTCATTCCAAATATATTGCATTTTCTTGGGCCAGAAAGGTCTTGCCTGAAGCTGAGGAGTAGAGAAATGAGAATGGAATATGGAGAACAAAGGCAAAGGAAAATACACACAGAAAATATGAAGAAAATAGGACAAACAAACCAGAAAATAAGCCCCAAAATAGGCCTAGATTTTAACTAAGTGTTAAGCTTTCCCATTCTAATCTTATGGCTCATTTTTGCGAGTCTTTTTAATGTCTTTGAAATTGATTATTTAATAAAAATTTTATCCTAGTAATAGGTTGAGGTTGCTTCTTGATAATTTACCAATACTAATCCTATCCTTCTCTAATATACTATGAGGCTTCTGGGCTCAGAAATTAGCCTGAAAATTATTATTGTTACCTAATAAATGGGGAACTTCCTCAAGGTATCATGATATTATTAATAAATCTTCAGACTACACTAGTAACTGTTGTGTTTTACCTTGTGAAGGGAATAAAAACATAGTTATGCGAGATCTTGGTATGTAGATCACTCTCTGTCAGTCAAAGGCAGAAGGAAGTTTCTGGGAGAATCTTTCAATGGAGCCTTGTGGTACATAAGGGGAGCTTGCAGGAAGACTGGAGAGGGACCTTTTACAAGCTGGAAAGGGCATGTAGCAGTAGAACAAGAGGGCAAGTAGGACAAGGACAGTGGCACTAAGCTGAGGGGGGGTAGATTTTGATTATGTGTTAGGAAGAAAAACTGTAACATGAGAGTGGTGAGGCACTGCCCAAAGAGTCTGTGGACTCCCCATCCCTGGAGGTGTTCAAGACCCGACAGTGCAGCTCTGAGGAAGGTCATCTCTCTATAATTAACAAAATGCTCATAACTTAGTCAATATGAGCTACAGATTTATTCTTCCCATGTGTGATCTTTCTGACAGAAGTGAATGTCAAGACAAGGTGTCTAATTTTCTCTCATATTTGTAATGGATTGCATTTTCTCTGTCACACCTTTAGAAGATATATCTGCAGTAGAATTTTCAGAATGTCATGGGTCCTGCTTTGTTTGTATTCAATTCACATCCGTGATAATCCTTTAGGACATAGTACTGCAAGGTGGTGAACAAAACTGGGATGTTACTGAGCAATGTCAGTTCTCATAGAAACCGGTGGAGTTAAGGGCAATTTGCTACCCAAGGAGACCTTTAGTATTTCAGAGTTAGTTAATCCATTTGTCTAGTAAAATAAATGGATAAGACTAGGGAGGAAAGTGTCTTACCTGTAGCTCCCCTGAGGTGTATCTCTGCTGCAGTCACAGGACTGCAGGCTGGCTGCTTTGGCACAAAGCTCTGCCTAGGCTGCAAAACCTGTCCTGGAGGGAAAACAGCACCTGCCAGCAGGGTTGAAATGTTGGGCATGTGACAGAGCTTCAGAAAACATCTGCCAAATCCAATCACTGGTAGAAGGTAGTTTCTGAATCTGACAAAGCACAGTCATGAACTGAATCCAAGTGTGTGGTGTGCTTGGACCTGTTGGGACTTGGGCCACTCTAAGCAGAAATAAAAGGTCTTCAGTCTGGACCAGCAACATTTCTTTGGTATTTCATCTTAAGAAGCCCCATGTGCACTGTAATATCCTGTTCTGCTGCCCCTTGTCCCAAAGTAGTCAGCCAAGCCTGGATCCATATTTCTTTATATTAGGCATCTCACTACCTTGTTTTCCTGCATCCTCTCTACAGATGATGAAGAAATATTGAAATCTCTCATTTCCAAATTGCCTTTGATGGCTTTGCTGTGTAAGTAAAATAAATTATATTAGGGAACATTTCTAGGTGCTTCTGCTGCTAACCTATGCTGTTGATGTCTTAGGATGAACCTGGCACAGTTTTAGCCAATGCTAATTAATTGTGCTAATGGCACAGTTTTCACCAATGCACCCATTTCGTATCTTCAACAGCTTCTGGGTATAGTTCGAGCTTCAACACCATCAATAGATAATTTCCAAATGGAAGTTTGGATGTGCCCCTGTTGTCAATGGTGAGAGCGTTCAGCAGTGTGGCCGTAGGATGTTCTCTGTCAGCCAGCAGCAGCAACAGATGAAGGCTGAGAGTGTATTTTATTTGCTGGTGGAGCAAGCAAATACAAAGCACAGGTGGAAGAAGTGATACCAGCTGTTATTTGCATCGTAATTTCTGCATTCATACATAAAGAAAGATGCCTAGCCTCTAGTGTCTTCTAAACATTTGGTTTCCAAACACCTTCTTGTGTTTCCCTGGAGGCTCTTAAAAATGTCAAATTATTGACATGGATTGGGTTGAGAGAAAAGCTATTCGTCACATAAATTAAAGCTAAGTCTTGTGAATTCAAGCAATGATAGTGGCTAGTGGTGCCCTGTGTTCGAATCCTGACTGTAGAGGTTACATTTGGATGGTCTGGAGAACTTCTTTAGCCAAGGAAGTCTTCATTTCTCAAACCAGAGAATCGCTTTTCACTGAGAAGTAAGAGGTTGAGCTCAAGCTAAGGAGAGCCACAATCCCTTTGAAAGTGTATTGACCACTGAATTCCATGGCCAAGTCTGGCCACAAATACTTCGAATTTCAGATGCTGTATAAGGGACCTTAACCTTCTGAAATGTGATTAGATGGAGACAGCAAATGGAACAACCAAGTCAGACACCTCATGTTTGGCATTTCCCAAGCACATCTGCAACATTGCAGATTTTTTTCACTTAAACCTTTGTTTCTGAAAGTAATCCTTATCTTTGCAAGAAATCTGAGTTATCTCCAGAGATTACTAATAAATTTGTTAATATTCAGATAGCATTTTGAATCCTTCTATGCTCTTTTACATCAAAAAAGGTTAACTCTTCTATGTATAACCTCATTAGTTTTGTTAGTTTTAAGTATATGCCTAGCCTTGTTCTTGGCTTTGGGAAAAGCTGAGCAACATTTGCAGAATCATGTTTAATGAAGCTTTGGCATTTAAGGGTATTGCAAATGCAAATATCATGGTATGAAAGTAGTATTTGTGTGTTATAGGAGTTGAATCCTGAAATATATTTAAATATAATAGTATGACACTTGGGCTTTTCCTTGAGGTTTACCAATATCTGCCAAGTGTTTGAGAAAAGGGGGAGAGGAGTGGAGGGGAAAAGAAAAAGAAAATTTTAGTATGCAGGAATTAACGAAAATGGTCTACATATGCACCTAAAGTATAGAAGCTAATCTTGTTTGTTTACTCATTTTCTACTGTTGGTTTTTACTTTGTAAAAAATCTTGTCTTGTGTACAGTCAAATTCAGAACAAATGCAGGGAAGGGCAAATGAATTCATGTGAGTAGCATATCCAGCCTGTCCTAGATGCGAAGGGTATATGTGTAGCTTCCTTGAAATATAATAATTTGTAATCAGAATATAATGTATAATTGTAAGAGTATAATAATCTAATATGACAATACTGCAACATATCTATGTAGGGGAGCATCTTTTTAAACCCAGGAATGAGTGATATATAAAGCATAAAGGAGCATAAAGGTTTGAATTCACCAGACATTTTAAACTGGCTCCTGAGTTATTTTATGCTTCTTTTAGTCTTACAATAGCATTTGAAATACCATTGTGCTCTGCTTCAAAGTCAAGTTAGTGCTGTGGTATATAAGCGCATTCCTTTCTCCATTTTTGAATATGGGTTCAGCCAATTTTTTTGAGGGCAAGGCTCTGAGGAAAGATAAGCAGGAGTGCTCTGATGACCTTGTCTGTACATGCACACGTTCTCTAAAGCGTGTCACTTCTCATTTGTCCCAGTCGCACTGCTCAAATGCAGTATCTTCTTTTCCCACTGTAGCATGAGAGAATGCAGACATCAGGACTGCTGGCCATGATCATTGTTCCAATCATAGAAATTCACCATTTGCACCTCTTCCTGAACAGCTGTAGGATTTAGGATGATGTGGCAGTTTCCAGCTCCCTGTTATGAATTATTTTCCTGTTCCCTGTCAAGCGTGTGCGTGTGTGTGCAGGTGTCTGTCTGTTATGATGGGACAGCCAGTGGATCACTGTTTGGAAATTACTGCTCAGGCTAAGCTTGCACAGCCATCCTAGCTAAAGATAACATTTAGTTCTCCTCACACTGCCTGCATGGCCTGAATACATTTTCAAAGTGTCAGTCTTGATTTGTATCTTTCTCTCTGCCCTTCCTAATCTCTGATGCATGTAGTGTGCATCCATGAAATGGATTTTTCTTGCATTTGAATTTCACTGATTTCTTAAATCCTGTTTGCCTGGAGGCAGAATGACAATGTGATTTCTTCCTTTTCCACTTGGCTCTCAGAGGTAGCGCTCGGGACAACACTATGTAGTCACTTAAGCATGACTAGAAGTACTTCCCACTATGGCTGGTTCTTTTCTTCATCCTATTTTCCTTTCATATTTTACAAAAACTTCACTACTATTTCTTGTGCCCATTCATATGTTGCTGCTTTGTGTCCTGAGCCACTGCTCAGACCGTCTTGCCTATTGAGAGCAGGAAGGGAGGCTGTGCCACAGAGCTGCAGCCAGCCCAGACTGAGGGTGTGAAAAGCTCATCCCACCAAACTGACATCATGCTGTTCCCACAGCTCCTGTGAACTCCTGTTTGTTTATTTTCTTAGTTTATGTTAGAGGCATAAAAAGGCAGAAGAGCTTTTGCTGGATTTGGATCAGAGCTGGAGATGGAGCCTGGTTTCTTCATATGTCATTGTGGTTGCAGGGTCTTCACCCCTGAAATTTGTCATGTGGACAAAAGTTTTGTATAAAATCCAGAAACAGGAAGCATGCTTTTGCATCAAAGGTTCAAAACTGCAATTTGAACTCCTTTCTTCTTCGTCTTCCACTCGAAGGGCGGCCTGCTTAGCCGTCAATCAATAAACATATTATATTTCAATTTGCTAACTCCTAGTCTTTCTGGTGCATAGAGTTTTCCATTTTTTGTGTGACCAAGTTAAGACAACCTTGGCATAGTTAAGTAATTCAGTGCCTAGATTGACTTGGTGTCCAACAAGGATCTATCAGAAAGAGAGGTCGGTCTTCTCAGAGTATTCCTAAGACATAGCAAAGGGATTATCCTGCTTCAAAAACATGGTTATGGCAACTTTCTTTTGAGGGTAAGTCAAGAGTGAAAATTGCTCTCCCTTTCAGAAGAGAGCCTACTAAACATTTGGCAAGGAATTGATAGAATCATACCTGCTTTCCTGTAACGTACATCTTTCTAGAAAAACTTTCTTAGTATTGTGCTACAGGTTATTTAAATTAAGGAAAGACACTTTCTAGTTTCCATCTTAATGTTATATCATGGTGAAAAAAAGGCTTCAAGATTCAATGACTTAAGAGAGGGAGAGGAAAAACATTGACAAGGGAGCATCTTAACTCCATTACTGCCCCATTACTATACCATTTACTGGTCCTTGCTTCCATAACTGGTTATTTTGTCAAAAACAGCATGGAGGGTAAATATTACAGACAATCTGATCAAACAAAGGTAGCAGGTGATGCCTTTGATGAGAGAATTGAACTTAAAAGTTATATTAGTAAATAATAGTTAAATGAATAGGTCAGACGCCTATTAAATTAGCCCAGGTGCAAAGCAGAGTTGTAAGGAAAGTAATTTTGGCCTTAGGTGCCAATCTTCACCCAAATACAGTTCAATGGACTGATGTGCAGTTTCTTGTTTCTGGCTTTTTTTTTTCTTTACTCTAGTTCTTGTCCTGAGGCAGCCAAGGAAGATACATGTAACAGCTGGATTTTTTTTTAGTACTTTTTCAATAACATAAAGTGCATTTTGTCTGTGATTGTTTTGGCGCTGTGGGGATTACCAGTGCTACCTTTATGCTGACTCAAAGTTCATTTTTAGGAGGCCTTCAAATTGTCTAGTGCTTCAGGGCTGCTGTTGTATGTATTAATTTTTAGTGAACCTTTCCTCTAATTATAGCACAGCCACACAGCAGTTCTCTGGACTCTGTATTAAACTTTGTGTAAAATCTTCATTGTCTCTGTAGGAACACGGCTACCAGGAAACTCAGGGGACAACCATGTCAGACCTTTGAACATTTCAAAAACTGAAAAACAGTGTGCTCCGAGGAGCCTGCATAAAATCTTGCACTTGGATTCAGCTGATGTTACCAAGTCAGCATGAATTGCTTGAGGGAAGATACAACAGCAATGCTTTTCTATTTCTAAACACTCTCTTCTGCATTTGTTTAGTTTATGCAGCATAGTTTCATTTCAATCTATGCAGTGTTATACTGTTGGCATGTTGCTTTCACTATTCACTTAAAATAGAGTATATAAAACAGGGAAAGTAAACTGCGGCAAGGGAGACAGATGGAATTTTCCCTGTTATGTAAAAAATACAAAGTAATGAATATGTATGCAATCACTTTTTTACATGTGACATACAATGAATAGGTCTTTTTGTCTCTGCCATAGCCCCCTAAAATGCTACAACTTCACAGAAATTCCTATATAAATCAAATTAGCCAGAATCTAATGTCTTCTCATTAGCAAAAGAGAAAGATGCTCCTTTTTTGTGGCAAAAAAAAAAAAAATCCACAGATACTTCACTAAAAATACTAAAGCTGTAAATTTTAGACTAAAAAAAAAAGAATGCCATAACAAAAACAAGTAGCCTAGGAAGGAAACAAAGCACACTTTCAACAACTGATCACTTCTACTCACCATCAGTTCTTCTGCAGTAGCCATCATCCGAATAGCTGAAGGGCTTCTTTTAAGCCTCTACCAGCATCTCTTTTTTTGTCTGATTTCTGTATTAATTTACAAAACCTGAGAAAGAAAATGTAGTCACACCAACTAACAGTAGGATTCACATTCTGCAATATTTTCCCAGGAATTCAGGGTCTTATTTTGTAAACAGCTGGCGGAAATTATATGTAGTAAAGTATTTGATCAAGTAGTTTGAACAGTCAAATATAGTAAAAGTCCATTACATATATCTTAATGAAAACATATGTTGTCAGAACAGAGCCTTCAAGTCAGTGCATACCTTTGAATACCTCTGAAGCTCCATTGTACATACCAACTATTCAAAATAAAAAGTAAAATATGCAAAAGTGAATTTTCAGTTGAGTCTGGTGAGACAAGCATCAATCTCTTTTTTTGTCTCTACATTTGGGTGATCAGAACATGAATGATTTTATTTTCTCTCTAAAAATATGTTCAAAAGAAGGCAATTCCTAGACCATCAATTCAAATTAAATTCAGTAATTGAGTAAACAGTGGCTCATACTATATCCGCTGCAATATCAAAGTATGGCTCAGGATTGCTGTTGGAAAAGATAAATGATTGCTGGACTGAATTCTTCCTCCTTGCATACCTTGTGCTGCCTGTGAACCCACAAACCTAATGCCCAGTATGTTATTTGAAAGCAGGTGTGACAGGTTCTTATCTAACATTTAAATCGTGAGACTGACTAAATGGAGCATAGTTCTTACAGTTTCTGTTCCCTGGCCATTTTCTGTTTGTCAGGTTACTGTATGTGTCCATTTCTTTTAGAACCTGCTGTTCACTGTTTGGTTAAGTCATAATTGCTAAGCAAATATATCCTTTCAGTTACCATAACACTGAGCTATTGTTTTGAAAATTTGTGCCACTCATTTACAAATCCAAGATTATTTCATCTGCTGTCTTTTCCAGCAACACAATGGAATTTGCCAATCATTTCACTAAATTTGCTTAACAGATAAGAGTTAATATGAGCTTATTCAGCTTTGCCACCTATTATGCAGCAACATTGAGTGTCCTCTTTAATATGCAATAGAATTAAATTTTGTCCTCGAGTAATTTATATGTTGCTTATTTTCATTCTCCTGTTATAATAGGAAAATCGATTTACCTTATAAGCGTGATCTCCACAATCCTGTATGAAAGATGTGCTTATTTACTGTATTTTAAAATAGAAGAGATATATTGCAGCAGGTAAAGACCTTGTAAATGTATTTGCTTTTAACAGAACAAAAGAAGTGGTACCAACATACATAGCTGAGGGGCCAAATGCTGGGAGTGCCCAGTGGGTTGGACCAGCCCTGGAGAACTGGCTCTGCAGAACCCTGTTCCTGTTCAGCTGCTGCAGTGTGCTGAGGAAGCTCCAAGCCCAAGCCAAGAAATGAAGCATTAGCAAGGTCTGTGGCCAGGCACAATCCTTGGTTTGTCCTTAGTGCAGCTGAAGGCACAGGCTTCAGCTCCAGCACGGCTCCCAAGTAGAAGGACCTTGTCTTCCCACTGCTCTTGCTCACACAGCCCAGCCACATCGTCTCAGAGCTGGTCTGAGTCCTCACAGCCAGAGCTCCAGGAAGGGCAGAGACACTGCAGAGCCTGTTGATGCTCTCAGGACCCCAGCAAAAAGTTGAAACAAAGATTGCTGAGGCTGCCATAAAGTGCTGTAGTGGTTGTGTATTTCATAGCATCTCAGAATCATTCCCAGTGTTTTCATAGGAAAGCAGAGTGGGTACTAAAGAGGTATCATGCTCTTCAGCTTCTCCTGAATAAGGCTGTAAATCCAATGTCAATATTAAACTGTACCTATATGTAGAGCTAAGAATGTCTATATTTGTTTCCAAGACACTTTTCATAGAATCATGGAGTCATAGAATCACAGAATCATGGCATGGCTTGAGTCATAAAGGACTTTAAAGATCATGTAGTTCCAATCCCTCCGCTGTGGCAAGGATACATTGTCCTGAACCAGCTTACTCAAACCCCTGTCCAATCTGGCCTTGAGCACTTTCAGGGATGGGGCATCGACAACTTCTCTGGCAAATCTGTTCCAGTGCCTCACCATCCTAACAGAAAAGAATTCCTAATATCTAATCCATACCTGCTGTCTTTCAGTTTCAAGCCAGTTCAACTTGAAGGACACCTAGTGATAGTCTTAACCTATAACTACATGCCCTTGTAAACAGTACCTCTCCAGATTTTTTGTAAAACTTCTTTGAGTACTTATGGAAGATTTCCATAAGTTCTCCCTGGCACCTTCTCTTTTCCAGGCTGAACTGCCCCAACTCTCTCAGTCTGTCTCCATAGGAGAGGTGCTCTAGCCCTGATCATCATCATGGCCCTCCTCTGTACTCAGTACAGTTGCTCCACATCTTTCCTATGTTGGGGGTATCAGAACTGGATGTGATTTTTTATTTTAAAAGTTCATTGACTATTTGAGTTGCTTTGTTTTTAGAAAACCAGAATTTAAATACACACTGTACTTTGTTTTTGCAAGCGCAACCCATGTAGGACTAATACACTGTGCAAAGATAAAAACCTCACAACTTACAACATGATTTTAAATCTTCTTCATCTTGTGTCAATACTGAGGTCTGTCCATGTTTTTTACACTGAGAGAATTGTATATATATAATTTATTGTAGTTTCATACAACATGAATTTGCTGATTAAAAGCAGGGGTAAAGTGGGCAGAGAATTGCACAGTCATTAGTTTATTGAATGCTTTGATAAAAATTACTATTATAGGAAATAATGTAGAAATACGAGGAAGTGTTTGCAGGAAAAATAAAAACACACAAACAGAAGATCTGAAAAGCAGCAAGAGAATCCGTATGAAGTCACAAATCCATGATGAATGAAAACTTCTGGTTCAACAAGTGATCAGAGAAAGACCAAAAAGGGCAGAGCTTGCATACATGAAGACCATTCCATTGGAATGCCCTATTCAAAACTGTTTGCAGCTTCTTAAAAGAGAACCTGGCCTCTTCCCAAAGATGCTCATTAAGCATCATCCTCTCTTATGAGAAATATGTATAATGTACCATCAAATAGCAGGAACATAAAAATTAAAGAAAATACCTTAATTTTTAATTTTAATAGGTTTTCTTCCTCCTTTATGCTTCTTGATAAAATAGGTAGAGAATTTTAAGTGTTGTGGAATATTTAGGGTCAAGTTTTCCTCTAATGTTTGACTAAGTTATCGAGCAGATGCCCTGGTCTACAATATTTAGAGGCTGTTACTGGAATTTAGCCTGACACACTTTGTCAAACCAGTTTGACAAAAAGCATGAAAATGTAAGTGCTGAAGCAATCTACAAGGATGTGCCAGAGTCTTCTGTTCACTCTCAGATAATATTCAAATCATGTGCCTTTAAGTAATAAGGGCAAAAATAAAAGTAATTTCTGGAACTTTACAAAGACTTTCAAGCAAACACATATCTTTGAATTTTCTTGGTAAAGGGTTTCCAGTCTCTTAACAAAAAAGGGGAGAAAAAGTAGTAATTGCTTCGGCTATCTGGCCCAAACAAGTAGAAGGGTGACAGACAAAGCTACAAGAGAAACTTCATGAAACTGGAGTCAGATTTTTCTGGTATTGAACAGGGAATTACAGGATTGCCATTCACATCACACAGCCTAGGCCAAGAGAGGAGCCTGTTTCCTTTACTCCTTCACTGCTTGGTCTTGTTCAAACCTGTCCTTTGAAGCTCTAATTTTGAGAACTGTTTCACACATACCAGCAGTCAGTAGGTGGGACAGAAGCGACACAAGGAACTCTGCTTTCCTTGGTGGCTGAGTTGGCAGGAAGCTAATGAGGCTGCTGCTTTCTGCCACCTCCTCGAAATAGAAGCAGATTTGCAATTAATTCTCAATAATATGTTTTCTATCTTTCCAGAACAGTGCAGCTGAGCCATGGTTTTTTTGTTGTTTTGTTTTTTGTTTTTTTGGTTTTTGGTTTTTGGGTTTTTTTTTACTATAGGTGTGTTATAAAATTACAGTCTATTCTTCCTCAGCATTCAGGAGTGTCCAGAATCAAGTGTATATGGCACCTACTTTATGAGCATTTTTCTGAGAACATCTGTTTAAAGTGCCCAGCCATTTGTAGGTGTTGTTAGTTGACTCAGATTTTCATGCAAGATTAGAATCATAAAATTTGCTGAATTTTATATCATAGAGATTTAGACAGAGATTCCCTCAAAACTGACTGGAAAATACATTTACAGCCTATTCTTTAGGCCTGTCAATTGATGTTTTTCACCTGCCTTGTGTTTTCTTCATAAGATGTCAACACAAACCTGCTGTCCCACAGAATGGTGTGCTTCACTTTTAGGCCACCCTTTTAACAGATATGCTAAGCACAGCCCCAAACCAGGGCCAAAGTCTAACAGTTGTTTAATTTATATGTCCTTTTTCACCTTCCTAAAATAACGCCTTGTTTTTAAAGTGGTGGGTTTACAATGACAGGAGAATGCTCCTCCAAAATTTAAAGAAAATTTCTAATCATATCTTTGAGTTAAAGGCTGAAGACTTACCCTGACTTGAAATCTGAAAATTTGCATGGGGTTTATTTGTTTGCTTTTTCTGGGTTTTTTTTTGGGGGGTGGGATTTCCTTATTGCCTCAATACCTTCTTGCTGACAGCTTTGCACAAACTTCAAATCTCCCAGGACTCTTAGACACTAGCCACACAAATTCCTCACTTTGATTATTTCTTCAGGTGAAGTTTTTTAGGTCCCAATTCTGTAAGAACTAATTAAATAATTACTTGTATGTCAGATATTTAATGGAGGGTTGCCATCAACTTTGATGTATTGTTTTGCTGTTTTATTTCATGGGCAAATTGGAGCTCTAATTGATGAAGGGTTGCCACCAATTGTGGGTTAGACCGCTTCTGTGCAGCTTCTTAAAAAAAATACCAACAAAAACCACCAAAAGCTCACAAACTAAATCATGCTTTTCACCTCCCGAGAATGCAGCTAGTGGGGATTGAGCCAAGAATAGTTAATTTTCTTTCTGAAGGACAATAGATATATAATATGAACCAGAATCACAGTTGGCAATTGTACCTGTCTAGTTCTGTAGGTACCTATTTTTTCAGGTTTATTGGCAGCTCTGTTTCTCAGGGTTTACAATAGCACTGAGAAACAACGGCAGTGTCTGCATGAGACAGGAAATGTCAGCTCCAACTGGGGCTGACATTGATTCAAGAAAATTTTGTGAGACTAAGATTATGGCAAACAGTGATTTCTTTCTCCTGATAGATGAAATGAAGTCATCGCTAATTTCTTCTGTCAAGGATTATTTTTATTACAGGACAGTGTCTGTACACCATTTTAAAGAATAACAAGTTTACTTTTAGATTGGACTGGTCATTTCTTTCTGAATCCCGTGTCTTAGTTTGGATATAACTAAATCAAGGACAATCTAAATGTATCTGTTAGATGTGAGCTCAGATTTAATTCGCCTAATGATCATAACTATATACCTATCCATACTGCTAGACACAAAAAATTCATAAAGGCTTCTTCAGATTGGATAGCCTAAACTTCATCTATTTCCACAAGGCCCAAGGATAAATCTCAAGCTCATAAAACAAACTGGGAACCATAACACCAAAGGGACGTATAAAACTATCAAGGTGAACTGATCATTAATGGTAGTTTTTTGTAAAATACAGGTACTATCTGAATGTAATTTATAGACAATATGTCATATGAAAAGGTATATTACCACAATTCAAATCTAGTTAATTATGATTCAGATTCATTAAATTATAATTACTCAAATAGATTAACATAACTGGGACCTGAAATTAATGATGGAGGATTATTTCTGTCATGTATTTGCTACCCTCAGCTGAAACTACTTCAGCTGCAAGAGGAAGGCATCTGGGATTTCAGATTGTGCTTTGAAAATATTCACCTTCTGCTGACTCCATGAGAATTATTGCTATACCTTCCTTACATTCATAATGTTATTTCTCAGAGATATCTGTGTATTTCCATGTGGTTAATGTGATCTCATCAGCAGTCAGAGCTCATTTGTGCATTTGTCCATGTTTTCAAAGCTAAAATTCAGTTTTCTCTCCTTTTCATGAATCCTTCTAAATGTATGAATACACTTTTGGAAGTGCTTAGGCAGCAACAGCCATTGTAGAAATGCTGTTGGCATTGCTGGATATTCAACACTTCCAATCTATTCCATCTAGGTGGTTAAAAAGGGAGGCTTTGGTTGTTTTGCCCTCTGTCTATTTCACAGCTTGGCCAGTGGCAATGACATTGCCTTTCCGGAAACACAGGAATGGTACATCTTCTGTCAATAGATGTTTGCCTTAAAAATCTTTAACTGTTTTATGGAAAAGAATCTTATTGGTTTCTTTCATTTCAACAAAAATAAAAAGAAACTGCAAAAAATTTTATTTTAAAATCTTTGTCAATTTTACCAAATTCCATTCATATGGAGAAATACTTATAGAGAAGTTTATAGCTGTTTCCCAGTCAGACGAGTGCTAAATCAGTACTCATTAACCACCTAGGTCAGTTAATGAGTTTAGTCTCAGGTATATTTTTTAGTTTTAGTCTCAGGTATATTTTTTAGTTTTAGTCTCAGGTATATTTTTTCCAGTGGCATAGGACTCAGAAGAAATCTGAGTATTAGCAATTTTGCTTTGTTCTGTCTTTGTATAAATGGGCAAACAATAAGGATTATGAGCTGAGATTCTTTCAGTTTTATGGGTGAGTCCATAATCCCTGTTATCACAGACAAGCACAATAAATTTGAGAAGGCAGATAAAGCCAGTTACAGGGTTTTCATTGTTTCTTCCACCTCCACGGCCAGGAGTATCCACAGTCACTCTCATCAGGGCTGTAACTGTACCCTACCTAGCTACAATCCTTGCCTTCCAACAGTACAGAAGCTGGACCAAACACTTGTAAGAATATAATACACATCATTTCTCCTTAGGCACAGATGCAGACTACAAATTCAAGCAGTCTTTTCTATCACCAATATTCATTAAAGATAATACATAAAGGATCAGCTAATAAATTAGGAACCTAGTACCTTGCCTTTACCTTGCTAGTTTTATACACCTTATGCCTGCATGGATTAGCTAGTACAGGTTAAATTAGGATATAAATTTCAAAGAGAAAGCACTGTCTCTTAATCTACTTCCAGCACAGACTTCAAAATGAAGTTTTAGCATGGCAGGAGACTATCAAAAGCATAGATCTGAGCTGGACATCATTAGCTTAAAGCAGAACAGCTTCACTTGACCAGCATGCTAATGAAAAACTTTCTGTTATATACTTTATTCTTGAGCTTACTATTAATTTTCTTGGACCTTATATGTGCCATGGAAGTTTTTCCCAAGCTTCCTGCAGATAGTTTTCCATAAGAGCACACGGGAATCAGCAGACAGGCTCTTCCATTATCTGTGATATGATATAAGTGCACTTCACCTTTCCAAGAATAACTATTCTCCCTGCTAAAACTGAGTAACAATATTCTGTCTCATTCTCCTTGGATATCTCCAGAAGAGGACCAGCCTTACAAATACTAAGAGTAATTGTTGGTGGATCCCTTGAATCATACAAATTAGGTAGATATTGCACCCCTAAATGCCTTGTTCTCTTGTAGAATGTTATGTGTCAGATTTCATTTCATCACTCTCTGCTTGTTCTACATTATGTCTTCATCGTAGATAGAGCAAGTAAAGTCCAATGCTGAAAAAAGTGTTTCATTCAAGTTTCAACAATTGGAAGAGAAAGGAATCATGGAGTGTTGAAACTTCACTATCTCCAATAACCATTTTGTATAATAGAAAAATTTTGCTTTCAGAGAATGCTTCCTCCTAGCCTACTCCCACTGTTGCATTGGCTATGTTTCCAGAGCCTTTCAGCTACCTAAAGTTTTAATGCACTTACAACAGAACTTACTCTTTACAGAAGGTTCATATCCAAAGAGTAGCATTGGAGATAACTTCTCTGAAATAATTTATCCTACTCTGACAAGCTGGGAGAACCTCTGGCCATTTCTCTAAGATGCATTCTCCATGGGAATGTGCTTAGAGAGCAGAGGAATCTGGTTGGCATTCACGGTCCTTGATTTAAAAAGTTCAGAAACACCACCATAGAAAGATACTGAGCTAACAACTGAATAGAGCTAATATTGGGACAGAAACAAATTTAATAAAACATCTTTCCATTGCAATTTATTGGGCCAGTTAATTGTTGTTAAATATTTAGTTTAAAATCACTTTATTATTGTTATTATTATTATTATTAGTGGCAATAATAATAATAATTTTAAGTTATCTTGGTAGATAGAATTAACTTACTCTTTTCCTAAGTCTGTTACCCAGTGAGCTCACAAATGGAGGGCAACAATCATCCTTTACATGAGATAAGCTGACAACTGTAATCAAGTCTGTTATTGAAGTAGAATTACAGAGTTTTCAGAAATGGAGGCATGGTTTTTTCCATCCCAGTGAAAGGGTTGTCTGGGGAGTGGTGGCACTAAATACAGTCTGACTAGACAATAATCTCCTCTGGCAGGCAATAATCAAAACCCTTTGGCAAGCAGCAAGAAGGATCTTTAAGTGGCTTCTGACTTGGAGAGTAAGCCTAATCTATTTCTGGACAAAAAGGTACAAGTCAAAAGTCCTCAAAGTCAAAAGACTGAAAAGTCCTGCTTATGCCTTGCTGTGTTGTCCCTCCAACACGTATTGGGCCGGTTGAAGTCCCCCATTAGAATCAGGGATTGAGAACATGAGCGCAGGGCTCCTGTCTGCCCATAGAGGGCCTCGCACACTCAGTTTTTCTGGTCGGGCAGCCTGTAGCTGATCCCCACTGTGATGTCGCCCGTCTCTGCCCTCCCTTTAGTCCTGGCCAGCAGCTCTCAGTCAGCTCCTTATCCATCCCCAGGTGAAGCTCCATGCATTCCAGCTGGGTAATGACATAAAGGGCAACACCCCCTCCTCGTCTCCCCTTCCTGTCCTTCCTAAAGAGCCTGTATCCTTTTATTTCAACTCCAGTCATAAGAACCATCCCACTACACCTCCCTGATGCCAATAAGATCACAGCCCTGCAGGCATGTGTATGTCTGTAACTCGTGTTGTTTATTCCCCACCCTGTGTGTGTTTGCACAGAGGCCCCCACTGAAGCTGAATTACTGGCTCTGGTGGTTGGAATGACCCTGAGATTATCTTACTTGGTTAGAGCATGTTGCTAGTAATTCCAAGGGCCTGGGTTTGATTTCTCTATGGACAATTCACTTAGGAGCTGGACTTGATCCCTGTGCATCTTTTACAACTTGGAATATTTTCTGATTTTGTGAATTCCTGTGCTACTCTTCAGGTGTTCTCCTACTCATGTGTGCTCTCTCTCCGGGCTCTAGGAATCTATTGCTGGCCCTGTTGGGTTTGGGATGAGTTGAGGTTCTGCTTCCTTAGTAACTTTAGTTTTAAGCCCTCTTGACCAGCTTGGCAAGTCTTTGACTGAAGATAACACTTTGTCTTCTCTGACAGATGGACCCCATCAGCCCTACAGAGAGCAGGCTCAAAATGAGTCTTGTGATCTAAGCAGCCAAACCCCTGGCTGTGGCACCAGTCCTGTTACCATTTGTTGAATCTGCCAGGTTCAACTGGTTTTCTCAGACACATATCCCTTTGATTGGGAGGATTGATGGAAAACCTACCTGTGTTCTGGCATCCCTTACTGCTGCTCTCAGGGCTCTGTAATCCTTGATTTTCGTCAGGGTGCTCCTAGCAGTGTCCCTGCTGCCCACATGGAAAAACAGCAGCACATAATAAGCAGTGGACTGTATGAGACCTGAGTCTCAGTGATGATCCTGACAGAAGCCCCTGGTAAGCAGCACTCCTCTCCAGGGGGAACACCAGGTCAGTAAAAGGGCTCCTCTGCACCTCTGGGAATAGAGTTGCCTACCACTATTACCCATTACCTTTTTTTTGTTGTGCTCAATGTTACACAGGGAGCAGATCAGGCTGCCTTCCCAGCTCCAGCATCTCTCCTGAGTTATGACAAGAAAGGTTTGTGCTATATCCTCACCCTGTGTCCCGACATAGCATGCTTTGTATTTTACACTTCAGAGTGAGTTATGTAACAGTTATCATTAGGTAAAGCCCTAATAGATGAGAGTTTTGGTAGAAGGACCTTCCATTCTATATGCATACGGAAAGAATCAACTTTCAGCCCACTTACTGAACAAAAATCTCCATGATTAAATGTGTAGTCATAATTACATACAGATCAAAGTGCTAATCATCCTGGCTGACAGCACCAGTGATGCAAAGCACTAATATTCCATCCAATATTCCCTTTGAAAAATACCCTCTGACTGTGAAATACAGACATACTTTGCATTTGCTGCCCTAATGTTTTTGGAGGTTCATCAAGCTGTGTTTCTATCTTACAAGCTTTTCTTGGCAGATGTTTATCAATCACCATCTTTTCATTAAGCTGGCAGCCACTGTAAAAACCATTAAACCTCTGAGCAGTTCTGTCCTAGGCAATCTGTCCTTCAGTGCGGGTCTTTACAGAGGTGCTTATTCTAAAAGGTCCTTGTAAAACTCATGGCCCAAAGCTCTAATTCTGTAATGATCTCTCTGTCTAAGGATTCCTGAACCAATGAAGAATTTATTATTTTGGCCTCTCCCCATACGGAAGTATCAGGAAAATAGGAACTAATGATAAATTAAGTGATCTGAGCCACAGTTAAGGAAGGAAAGATACTAATATATTTTTTCATGTTTAGAGTGAAAAAAGAGGACTCTAGCTGCACTGAGGTGTGTTCATGTCAGTGATAAGCTGGCAGGCATGCTGGCAGGGTACAATATTTTTTGGTACTCCATTCAAAGATTTGGTTTCTGAACAAGTGTAAAAGGTACAGTGCAGCGGTGCAGTGTCTCTCTCTCTTGGGACCCCTGTCCCACATTGCCTGGCCAGCCCTGGCACCGGCCGCAGTGAAGGTACAGTTCCGTATCCTGGGATACGTCCCCGATCCTGTGGGGTTTTGCCCCTCAAAAGTGTGAACAGTGGCGAGGAATAAAGGAAGGACACTTATGGGGAGCTTCTGCTGGAGTTTATTGAGGCCCACACAGGACCATGTGTCCACCAGACAGTCTGCCCACGAGAGCGCAGATCTCCCTTGTGCAACACCTTAAGTATGGGGATGGAGAAAGGGGGAAGGGCACAGTGGGGAACCACTCAGGGGTATGGAGGGGGTGACCCTGCACATAAATGACAATCAATAGAACAAACCAATAATGCAAGGGAGGGAACTCCTTGGACCCTGGCCAATTACTCGACGCCCTCAATGGAATTTTCTAGACACGGGGAGAGGCCCCAAAGTGACAGGACTGAGGGTTCCTTAACTGATGATTGACACGTAACTATAACTCGGAGGAAACCATGAAGGCTTAAACATGGGGGTACAAGGAACAAACCATTGTAACTTATACAGACAGCATGAAAGCGTGAAACAAATACATACGTGGAACTGAAAAAACTAGAAACACACCACTGCAGTACAGCACTAAATCGGCATCAGCAAAGTTCTGGAGGACACTGCCATGACCAGGCTCATGGGCTTTGTTAGCTTGAATTCTTTTTACAGGTATATCATGATAAAATGGTGAAAGATGTTTCCAGAGCAAAGATCAAGGCAGGAGAAAATAAAAATATGAAAAGATTAGAATATTCTGAGGACGAGAAAAACAAATAGTATCTTTTCTTAGACCGACTGGCAGAGTTTGTATAAAGCCTGAGCCTTTCCTCCAGATGGGAAGCAAGAGTTTCCACTGTCTGATAAGCACAAGTGGAGCACAGCATGCAGCTTGCAAAAAAATAGGTGAGAGGATCATTAGGACCCAGTTTAGGAAAAGAGCAAGAAATATCACCTAAATCATGAGAAACATTGAGAATTTTTTTGAGAATCAGAAAAGAAGGAAGAAATTTTATTTACTTTATTGACAAAACAATATTTCTTGAGATCTGTATTGGGTCTGTGACTTTAAGTATCTGGCAGAATGATGAGTTTTAGTTCCCAGGTTTGTCTTTTGAAAGTATTTTATAAGTTTCCTCTGAATATCTGACTGAATTGTCAAAGATGAAGTAGCTGGCCTGTGGAATTTTTTTTTCCCAGTGATAGCTGTATTTTTATGTCTTGCATTGACTGGATGTGTTAATTCTTTTTAGTACCCAGTGGGTGTGTTGTTTTATCCAAGTAATTTCAAGGATGCTGTTTTGTGCACTACATGAAAGTGTAGAGTATATTTGTTTAGGCGTTTATTGTGAGCACAAGCACTGTGATCTATGTTGCTATGCATTATTAAATAGGATAACCAAAGATCAGCATGCTTGCCTCAAGAAAACTCACTCCCCAAAAATAATGATTTACGGATATTCCAATGCATTTGATCTGCAAAGAGCACTCACAAAACTGCCTTCATCATTCTGAAGATGATACTGACCAAAAATCAGTACTCTTCTAAGCAAATAAATCAGACCTCAATATTGTCATGGCTTGCTACAATATAAACTACACAAAATACAACAGACCTCACTGACCGTACACTTCTTCATAGACCAAACATTTCACTAAGCAAATTTCCATGCATATTAGGTTTAAAATTGAAGTATGCACTAGACTTGAGCTTTTTCTGTGCTGCACTCTGTGTTATCAAATCATTAAATATGTACGGCCTATTCTGGAAGAAAATTCATCCAGAATATTCTCTACCTCTGTCACCCTCACTACTCTCCTGACCTTTCAAGTATTCTTCCACAGCGTATCGAACTTCGCATCAAAGACAAGCTTTCCATAAACCAGCATACATCATGCAAGTGAAAAAATTTACAACACATCCACGGGCACCATAAGTGTCCCACCAGACTGAACCTAGATCTCTCAGATATCCCTGATTCCAAATTCTCTTCCTTTTCCATGCTATTCTCCTCCAAACAGTCCATCCATGTTTACCCTTTCCCCAAAAGCCCCATTTTTATTGTCTCTTAATCAGTATACGTATGATCATTCTCAAAATTGCTACTTTCATCAGCATCCCTATCAAACTGGTCTCATCCCTGTGTTCTCTATACTTTTCATATCAGTGTCTTGTTCACATGCTCCCATGCAAGAGCATAGGAGCAAGAGTCAGTAGTTCTGGCTGCAGGCTTAGCAGATCAATGAGGATATGATGAGATTAATTGGGTTTTATGATGCAGTGCATAAATACTCACTGGACAAAGTTGTCCTGGGCCATCTAACACCTTTTTGATCCAATGTTTGAGTGGTTTTGTACAATGTATGGTTTATCTTTAATGTCCCACAACATTTGAAACATAGCTTCTTTAGTGTTTACCTTTCTTATTATAATAATTTTAATTGGAATTCTGCAGAGCACTTTGTGAGTTAAAGAAGATTTTTGAGCTTCAATGAAAAGCACTGGGAGGATAATAAAAAGCTTCACAGAATCAGAATGAAGAGAAAAATGTAACAAGGTTTTCAGTAGAATTGCAAATAAACTGTATTGAGATACAATTTAATAGATCAAAATCATGAAAGATGGGTGTTCAAAACATTAGAGCAAGGGGGAACATTGCCTCTAGTTGTTACTGCAATGCACAGAATGCATTGAACAGATAAGTTACCTACAGGCAATTTTATTAAACAACACAGACTGGAGTGTTTCAGCATGACATGTCTCATGCAAGTCACCATTCTCTTGCCATACCATCTATCCTGTATTATATGGTGTCCACAGAAGAGCAGAAGAGCTGGTGAGGGGTCTGGAGAACAAGTGTTATGAGGAGCAGCTGAGGGACCTGGGGTTGTTCAGAGCAGAGAAGAGGAGGCTCAAGCAGGACCTCATCATTCTTTACAACTACGTGTAAGGACATGGTAGTGAGGTCAGGATTGTTCCCTTTTCCCAGGTCACAGCAGATGAGATAAGAAAGAACAGCTTCATGTGGTGTCAGGGGAGATTTAGATTGGAAATTAGGAAAATTGTCTTCACCAAAAGGGTTGTAAAAATTGGAACAGGACACCCAGGGAAGTGATCTCTGGAAGTATTTAAAGAATGCTAAGGGACATCTTCTAGTGGTGGACTTGACAGTCCTAGATTAATGGCTGGATTTGATAAACTTTTCCAACCTAAATTAATTTATGAGTCTATTGATATCAATATATCAGTGCTTAAAATCCTCCCGTCACACAGGATGGAGAATATAAAGATCTCTTTATTACCCTAGCTGCAATAACCTGCTTCCTAGATATTCACTTCTGCAAATACTCTCTTTTGCAGACTAGGAGAGCATGGCCTGCTGCCCTGCCCATGCAGAGGAACACTCTCTTCCATGTTCAGGAGGAAGTAGTGTACCTTGAAATTTAGTAGCAAATGCAGTGAAAGGACAATTAACAAGAGTGAAAGCTTGGAAAAGGGGAAGATTTTCCTTGCCTTGTTAGTTCATGCAACTGCTGCCTATTTCTGAGGCTTCTGTTGGGGGAAATTTTCAGCAGAAATTTTCAGCTTCACAATGCCATGAAGCCCAATTAGGATGTTGCTGCAATTTATAGTTAAGAGACCAGTAGGACTGTGAGCTTTATGGACAGTTAATGGCATTTATTGTTCCAGCAGCACAGTTTGTCTGCCCACAGGCATGAAAATAATACAGAGTGTACTGCAATTGTGCTGTTACATAAGCTCCGTAAAAGGTGTGATTGAGATATCTTTATATTAAGGTTAGTAACCAGCCTTAGAAAGATGAACTCCACTCTACTTTTTCCCTAACACAAAAAGGCAAAATTATGTATTTTGGAAAATTGTTCACTCTTAGTATTTCTTGTTTGTAAGTGGATAAATACAATGACTGCCACAGAACTACTAAATTCTCATATTTTTCTGTATTTCAATCTATCTTCCTTCTGCAGCTCTCTTTTGTGCTGGATTGGAAATCCAAGTCACAGTTTCAGCTTACGAAGAGCAGAACACTTATAATATTAATTATTGTTCTCATTCCAGTGTTCTTAGGAGTTTAGATTAAGTCCTTTGACATTTGCTTGCACATGTCTATCAGAAACGATAAATAAATTCAATGTTACCGAGACCTTCATTATTTCTGACTGTTCTGGATTTGCAATAAAAACAACCCAATACATGATACATTGAATAGGGAGAACATTTATTTTTTCAGCCAGTCCTCTTTAGGCAAATCAAAATGGTTTCTTTTTTTTTGAGAGAGAAGCCTGTTGCCAAGTGTCATTTTGTTGCAGTTTGACAGAAGGCTGACCAATACTGCAAATGAGATCAAGCAGAATCTACCTATCTAGTTGTCACAACAAATTTACAATAGTTTATCATATTATTTCTGCTGGAAGGCAATTCCATAATCTCTCCCCTCTACCAGCTAGGAATATATCTTCTTCATTTTCAGTCTAAGTATATGGTTTATATATGCCTTGTTCTTGCACCAGTATTTCCTTAGTTTAGATAACCATTCCTCCCTCAGTCCTGATAGCCTCACCAAATGTCTAGACAAAGCAAGAAATTGTGTCTGGATTTGTCCTACTCTTGGACTTACTTTGAGGCCAAAGAAGCCACATTGTAGTAGTTGTTTGTCTGAGAGGATCTTCCCACTTTTTCTTGCAACCCTTACTTTTTCCAGTTATATCTTCAATTAAAATGAGATCAGATTTCCTACCACCTTGCATTAGTTATAGTCTCCCCTACTTCTTTCCATTAAATACCAGCCTCAGAATAAATGGGAAATTAAAGCCTGAAATTAATTTTCTCTGAATTTTTCTGGTAATTATCTAGTTTCTGTTACATGTTCAATGACAGAAGGGTAAATTGTCCAAAACTAGCAAATAGAATCACAATTTTTCTATAGAAAAGGGGAAACTGATGGATTGTAACTAGCCAGTCTTCCCTAACTTGGGCCTGTCACCATTTCTGCCTCCTCAGAGCTCTTTCACACAAATTCATTTTTGCATCAGTTTCTAGGTAATTCTGGATACTTGTACATAATCAAGCATGAAGTAAATCCTGAAGACAGGACCAATGCCTTATTGAGAAATTCCCAAATTCTGGGGAATTGTTTAAAACTGAACTTTTGGTGGAGAACAGTGTTTCTTGGGGACAAAGAAACCTGATCAAATTATTGTATACTGAATTACATTTAGATTTATTCTGCCTAAAGAGCTACTCCAAATGCCACTTGGAGAGATCAAGGCATGCTCTTTTTTTTGGTCATCAGGATCATGTGATTCAAAGGTTTTGGTTCTGTATGTTTACTTCCTGATTAAAAGTTTGATTTGACTATGTCATCAGGCTTTGTTTTCTACCTAATTTTGGCCTTCTAAATTACAAAGATTCATCAGAACTGGAGTACTATAAAATGGAAATGAAGATAAATAACTATCTATATAAAATCTTTGTGTTCCTAATACTGCTCTAAACTTTTTATCTGTTGGATTTTGAAATGAAAATTATTTTTTAGATGAGAACAAATGGAAAAAAAACTGCATTTCTTCCCATTCTTAGTGTAGAATTGATTGATTGATCCATTATGATATATTGTACACAGGATTAGAAATTTCAGCTGATACACACATTCTTCTCTACTTCACAATCTGTTCTCTCTTTTGACTTTTGTCTATTATAAAGGTCAAATAAGTCATTTAGTTCACAAGCTGAGGAAATAAATCATGCAATTAGACGTAGAAAAATTTGTATGATACCAGTTTATCTCTATGCCTACTATATGTTTTATGCAATGATCTTTCCACATAAGCAGTTTTAAAAAGGCATTCTCTGACATGAAAATTGTATCCCAGAGTATCATCTTCGTGTCTGCTACCATTGCACTCATTCACATGGTGCTGGTGGGTTTTTTTACTTTTTTTTTTCTTGTCTTCTTTACAATATCTTTATTTTTTATTTCAGGCTTAAAGAACAAATATTAAATTTGTCAGGCTAAAGAATGAAGATTGTTGTTGACAATGTGTGAGATGCTATAGATGTGTGAGATGCTATAGATCCAGAAACACTGGAAATGTTATAGAATATTTATAAAGAAGCTGTTGGATGGTTTTATGTCAAAGATGCGAAGCAGCAATGACACTGAAAAGAAAAACAACTTCTAGAAATTCATTGAGAGATTCCAAGCGGATCTATAACAAATGAGGCAGAAAGCATCATCTGTCATAAGAAAAAAGTACTTGAAAGGACAAGGGTCTTGCAAAGTGCTGATTAAATGTAATATGCTACGTGGCAATGCACAAATGTGAAATGCTTCAGTGAAGATGATGAACACCAGGTCCTCCACTGCATCAGAAAAGCAGATCATTCTTGCTGAGGTCCATTATCATTAAAGTTGTTAGCATTTGTGTAACAAAACATCAAGAAGAAAAGTAGTACCATGAGAGGGATGATCCAGATGCTAAATATTCTAAAAGACTAGAAGCTCTGAATTACTTCCATTCACCAAAAACAATCTCTTTTTTAGTTCCTCTTACTAACAAATCAGAAATCCCTCTGTCTGGGAAGTATCGTGAAAGATGCTAAATAAAAGGTTCAACCATGGACCACATCCATCACAAACTGAAGATCAGTTTGAAATAATGCCTCATTTTATCCATACCAACCCAGAAAAATTTATTTTCTATCCAGGATAAATTTGAAATAGATTATCTAGTGCTACAAAAGAAAGAGTTGGAAGCAACCAAACCAAAAGAAATATCCACACAGTTTTACAAGAAGCTGATTTACAGGCAGGAGTTGATATTAAATTTCAGGTAAGTTCTGGTATTCTCTACCTTCAGTTCTGAATCAGCGCTCAATAAACTTTCATGCCAAAGGATTAATCAAATTCATTAGCTAGGACTGGAAAATTGATAATATTATTTTGTCATGACAGCTTCCACAGTCACTTGTGGATAAAGTCATCCACAAAAGCATCTGACATTTATCCAGAAGTTAATAACTATCAGTGTGAAGTTCATTTAATACTAAAAGAGATGGAAGAGAGTGTCATTCATTGTACTGCAGCCTGAAGTACCATTAGTTAATTTTATGAAGATTAAACAGAGACTAAGAAGCATCATAGTGTTCTTTTTCCCAAACCTCCAGTGTTGCAGAAAGTCTGTAATGTTTGCAATACAGATGTAGAAAGTTCTAGAATCACAGAATATCTCTAATTAGAAGGGACCCATAAGGATCATCAAGTCCAACTCCCTGTTTATCACCTAAAACTAAACCCTATGACTAAGAGCACTGTCCAGACAATTCCATTACCTCTTGTCCTGTCTCTGGTCACCACGAGAGAGGAGCTCAGCATACCTCTGCTCCACTTACCTGTTTGAGAAAGTTAGTAACTGCAATCAGATCGCCCCTCAACCTTCTCTTCCTCAGGCTGAATAAACCAAATTACCTCCGTCACTCCTCTTAAGTCTTGTCCTCAAGATCTTTCATGATCTTTGTTGCCCTTTTCTGGAAACAATCAAGTTGTTTGGTGTTTTCCTTATATTAAAGAACCAAAAATTACAGTGTTTGAGGTAGGGCTGCACCAGAGCAATGTTGAGTGGGGAGAAAGCGAAAGGAGACGATACCCTAACTATGGTTCATGGATCAAAGAAGAAATATCTGTTCAGATCCTTCCTTGCTTGTATCAAAAATAATCCAGGCTGGATGACATTTTGCATTCTGATCTATTGTGTTTTCTCAGTCAGACAAGATAGAACAGACTGCCTGCCTGCTCTCAGTATCCCAACACCAAAGGTACCTTTTATTCTTCTCCACTATGAACCAAAGGTACACAATGATTGACATAGACATCTATGAAGGAATAGCATGAGACCTCTAGAATATATCTTAATTCTCCACAATTCATTCTCAGAATGAATAGCTTGTGCAACATCTGCAATTTCATATCTGAGATGTTAGTTTTTGAAAACTGTGCTAAGACTCTAGTTGAATTATCTACTCAAGGATAGTGGGTAGATGTATCAATGCTGAAGTTAAGGCTTCATAAAGCCATTCATGGGGCCCATCTCTAGATGTAAGGAAAGAATCTTTTCCTTGGTTACAATATGATTACTTCGTTGATGGTTTTCACTTGGAAAAGGCATTTCAATTCATCAGCAGTGATGATACCTGCAAAATAAATGTCAATGTTGTAATTTAAAATTGTTTATTGTCATGAATCATGTGAATTTCTGTGATTGCATGAACTACTGATAAGACAAAACATTCTGATCTTACATTTGTATCAGGCTGGGATTAGAGTAGCCTTGAGAGAACAAGGCTGATTACCCTATTGCATCTCTCAACTGCATTGCATTGGATTTTGTATGTAAGTTAAACCGAGCATAATACATATCCAGTGATAATGTAATAGTTCCTTTTATCTACTGTTCTATTTCCTAAATGTATGTGTGTCTCAATTTAGCTGGGATATTCAAGCTCTTTGTGAGAATCTCAGTGTTTCTATGAAACAGTTAATACAGAGCTTCTGGGAGGCATAAGAATATTCATTTTACAACTGTTGATGGCTAGACAGTATGGATGTGGTATCTGAGATGTGATTCTCCATATAAATCAAGAGAAAAAGATGATAAAATATTTTTATTTTAATTCAGATCTTCAGATGCTTAGTGTTTAAAAAATGAGACAGATATTGAAGTCTTGCTTAAAATGTTTTAGGGTAACTTGTTAATGTTAATAACAGAGCTATCAGGACTCTGTATTTCTCTATGTGTTTCTGCAAACCATTGAGACAAATGTGGAAATGTCTCTGCTGTAGACTTGTACCTCACAGTGGTTCCTGATTCACAAATGACAGCCAAGTATTAAACATAAAGGAAAGCCAAATACTTGTATCTTCTATGTAGAGATGCCAAAAATTTAAAGCGTAGCCTCAAAATTTTCTAAATTTCTTGGACTCTGGTTTGTTTCTAACATTTATGTCTAGTACACCTTCCTGATTATGTGTTCATTTACTTTTGGCCTTCAATAACGTGTCACCAATTAAGCAAATTTTCCCAAGCCTTTTGCTATGTAATACCACAACAGTAAGACTGAGAAAATAAAATATACATTTCGATTTTTTTGCTTGCAACAGAGTTTTTAGCTTCTTATGTAATTATAAAACAGAAAAAAAAAGTCAGTGATAAATCATGTCTTAAAAATTTTGCTACTACCATAAAGCCTAAAGCAAGACAGAAAAACAATGCATTACTGGTAAATTTTTGTGTGGGACACACATTTGAGATTGAATTACTTGTATTAAATGAAAGTGTACAGGCTATGGACGGATTCAGTCAGGGAAGAAGATTGACATAGGGAGCAGCTGCAGCAGAAATAGTAAAAGAAAATCTGAACAAGGAAAAGCTACTGGGAAACACACTGTCTATTAATTAATAAGAGAATCAATCCCTTTCCACTGCAATTCTGTCGAATATCAACTTTAGAAGAGTTGTTTGAAATCTTGAGGAAAAAAGATGTGAGTAATCAATACATAAAATATGGTTTTTTCTTCTTTAATATGATGTAAAATGGAAATACCAATATTTTCATTCTAATATTGGACATTGATCTAGTGACACAAAGGGAGCCAGCAGAAGCACGTCTGTAGTTTCTAAAGGTTCAGATGTAGCTGATGAGTGGTCATGTCTGAAGGACTATCTAACCAGCATTGTTGCCAGAGCTACAGGGGATCTGAGCAGAGGTTCCAGAGAATTTGTACTAAGACAGAGAATACTGGTACCTGAGCAAACTGCTAATGTACAGAACCAGACAAAAAGCATATGGGTTGAAAAGAACAAATGTACTTACATATTTTCCCTGGCTTTCTTTACAGAACCACAGAATCATTCACAGACTGGTTTAAGCTGGAAGGAAGCTCTGGAGACAGGTCCAGCTCCCCTGCACAGGCAGGGACACATTGAGTCACCCATCACCATGCCCAGAGAGTTTTTTAGTATCTGCAAGGATGGAGACTCCACAACTTCTCCCTCCAACCTGTTCTGTTCTCAGTCATCCTAACGGTGACAAGTGTTTCTGATGTTCAGAGGGAACCTCTTGGGTTTCCAGTTGTGCCTGCTGCCTCTGGCCCTGTCACTGAGTACCACTGAAAAGGGCCTGTCCGTCATGCTCCTTCCCTTCAGATGTTTGGATGCATGGATGGGATCCCCCTGATTTTTCTCTGCTCCATACTGAACAGTGCCAGCTCTCTCAGCCTTTACTCACAGGTATGCCCCTGTGAGTATATGCCCTGTGGGTATATGCCCCAGCCCCAGAATAGTCTAACTGGCCTTTCACTGGACTAAGTCCAGTGAGACTGTATCCCTCTTGTTCTGGAGAGCCAGGACTGAATGCTGTATATTTCATATAAAATGCAAACTTTTGATCTGAGTATACTTGATATAATTAGTAACAGGATTCTTCAGATAAGGCATTCTTTCAAAGCATTTCCTTTGCTAAGTATGGATTACAATACAACAAAGATCAACAGGTTTCCCAGCCTTTGGGTTCCATGGTTTTAATGATGCCATCTGAGTAGCAGGAGAGATTTTTGAAATTTTTTGTGAATCTGGGGAAAGTACATAGCTTGATAAATAAATCAAGTTTTGTGTAGTTGTTTTCCTTGATGTACAAAGTTCACAGGTGTTCATTTCAAACAGAAGACTGGCATTGTGATTAAAGCACAATGTGAGCTCTTTTATTTGGCTAGAGATAGAGATGCAGGGGAATGGTGCCACACAATAATATAAATATTGCAGACTATGTTAACTGAGAATTCTTTAGAAAGCTGCCATTATCTGTGTATTGAGGATTTTCAAAAGAAATACAAGTTGGGGGAAACATTTGTTGATGCTCTCATTCTGCTGCCATTATTGCCTCCCTAAAACTCTCACTGGCTGATGAACAAGTGCATAAAACAATGCTTTTGAAAGTCACAACTACAGGTATGTACTATTGCAAATGCTTTGTGGACTCTGAACTCCAAATAAAGACAAAGTATCTTGTTTTATCAGAGCAAATTAAGAGAATAATTTTCCTTTCCAAAGAATGGACCCTCAGAGCCCAGTGGTTCCAGATGGGAGCAGGATTTTTGAGACAGAAATTGTCAAATGACAAGTTTTGTGTGGGGGGTTGGAGCAGAGCGTAAGTGTCTATTAAGGTGTTCTGAGATATTTTAATATAGATAAAGTATAATTTTTACAGAATTTAATTTTTGTCCACATTAGACATATATTTTCCAAAGACACCTTCTAGAGATAAAAAGAATGCAAAGAACATACAGAAAATAAGCTTCACTAGCTAACAAAAGTCTTAAAATATTTCTTAGAGACCCCTGTTTGTAGACAAATGCCAATGGCAGGGATTACTCCTTACTGCAAGGTAAAAAAAATTTAGGATAAAGATGTCTAAATGTGTTATGATGTACCTGTGTTTACCTGAACATGATTTGAAACCCATGCATTCATCACCTGGATGTGTCTGTTGAAAAATGCTTGTGATGTTTTGCAGAACCCAGTTCTTATCAGTTTTGCTGGTAATATAATACCTGCACTGCTGGCTACATAACTTTTATAGCCTTTCCTTTGATCAGTAAGATATGGTAACATTGCTGCACAGAAACACAATCACCACCTTACACTACACGATTCATCTAACCTGCAGCAAAGGCTCGCATTCTCACAGAAGTTCAGGCACACAAGGTGGGAGTGAGTCTGTCTGGATCTTACGTATCCCACTGTGAGTTTCACAGAATCATGGGATCATAGAAGAGCTTAGGTTAGAAGAGACCTTAAAGATCATCCCTGTTCCTCTTGTGTATCACTGAATCACCTCTCTGGTAATCCTGTTCTCTCAGGGCAGTCTGTAGAGACCCTCATGGGCCTGGGACTTCAAAGGTTTCTTTAACTGAGTATTTACTCAGTCGAGGTATTTAAGCATGGAACTGTCAGTGACACTTGTATTGTGGCTTTGTCCCAGCATTCTTTTTGATTCCTATCATATTGATTGAGGTTTCAAATATCAAAATGGAATTTCAAGAGAACTTCTTAATAATTTTATATTGGCTGTAGCTGCCACTTACTCAGGAAATCCAGGAGAAACTATTTATTTGATAAACCTTGAATAACAAGTCTCCTTTTAGAAATATTTGCCTTGTTATCTCAGGAATTAGATGCAAGATTTACCTATAATATCAGAATGACAGTGAATTAGTATGAAAATAAGACTGCTGTGGTTTTTCCATACTGTCTGGTCACTGTCTCTTCAAGAAGAAATAGAAACAACTCATGTGACACCCTGACTGCCTCGGCAGACACTAAAACTACTCAACCTCTGAGAGGGCATGAAAACTGTTAAAAAAAACCTGTTATTGTTTGTGTTTACTCTTAAACTAGAAATTACTTACAATACAGTTCATCTTTAGAACCAGTTATATAGCTGGAAACTTGGAAAGGTCTTTGGAAATTGGTGTATGCATTAAAATCAGACCCTTTTTTAATTCTCTTTTTCTGCTGTCTCTGTCAAGGTTTGGATGGCTCATATTGACTGCTCTCTCTGAGATACAGCATAGAGAGCTTTAACATCGTGCTGCTGATTTTTCATTATAACACAAAGCACTAAAGCTATTGGCCTTCCTGATGTTATTTAGCTTCTATGGTTGTCGTGCATTCACCTAGATGATCTTTTCAGATCTCCTCTTTCCATCAGAGAATGAAAGTGACCTTTTCTATAATTGTTTTTTCAAGGAAAAGAGGGTTCCATTTCTCAGTGGAAAATAAATTATGGTAATCATCTGATTCCTCCAATACTACAGAGCACCCTCTTTTCAGACAAGAAAAAAATAATAATTCAGGAAAAATAATTAGAAATTAAATTGCTTCTGAGCATTTCTCTTTCAATGAAAACCTCTCTCACCCTGAGTCTTCTACTGGACATATGTAATCTAATCATCAGCTGTCACCAAGTAATTGCATATCCTTGAGTTTGAACTGTTACAGGGACAATGATATATGTCTGTTCCTGTTACTTTTGACTTCACAAAGAGATGGCTTATATGTAATTGCACCAGGTGGTTCAGCATTCAAGCTCAATTTGCCTGCCAGCTATATATATGCATATAAACATGCACATTAACACAGTAAAATCAATGAGAGCAGAACATACTGTCAATTATAATATACAAATAATTGTATATATAATGTATGTGGTATTTTCTATTCTGTTTTGACATACACTCACCTTTTTTGGATAACTCATCGTGGTGGTTTGACCCTGGCTGGATGCCCACCAAAGCTGCTCTCTAACTCCTCTCCTAAGCTGGACAGGGGAGAAAAAACATATCAAAAGGCTCATGGGGCAAGATAAGGACAAGGAGCGATCAGTGATCAATTTCCATCCTGGGCAAAAGAGAGCTGACTTGGGAAAAAATGAATTTAATTTACTATCAAATAAATCCAAGTAGGTTAATGAGAAACAGTCCTTATGAGACTGTTCTTTACTAGATAGTTCCAGGCAGAAGTGCGTTCAGCATATTGGTAAATTAGAGGTGCTCATCTTGCCCTAAACCTTTTTTTTTTATTCTGATGCACAAATAAATTGTGATGAATTTCTCACTGGCACAATTAGTAGTTATAGGGTTGAGAAGATATTCTTCCTAGGATCTATTTCTTAGGGCTAATAACCATCATGGCATTTAATTGACCTAATGCCCTTAGCCATGGGTTTAATATGCTTCTACATGTAAATTTCGCGTGCCAAAGTTCATGGTATTTCAGCTTCTACTTTACAAGGACAAAAATTAACAAGGTGATTAAAGAGACAGCCCAGATTTGCAAGTTTAAGCATTTCAGTGACAGCATGACAGTATGGGTACAATTTTTGTCCAACAGGGTATCAGACAGAAGTGTCTCTCTGCATGGTACATAGGTTAGGTGGGAATATGAAGCCATATTGCTGAGAGGGGAGGAGGAAACTAACCAGGTGAAAGTATGGCACAGGCTATGGAAGAGGATTGCTGTGATACAAGAAAACTTCAGTTCATCTAGTTAGCCCAACTGCAACCTGGATCTCCTATTTCTAACTCCTAATGTTTAAATTCTCTAAGCTACTGCAAAAAAAATCTGGACATAGACAGTTGCAGATAAAGGGAAAAAAAAAAACTGGCAGATTTTTTAAAGACAGACAAATAATAAATTACTTAATTAAGTCCCGAATGTCTTCTTCAACAGGCATGACATTTTAGGCACCTAGGGACAAGCCAGACTAGTCATGACTTCACTCACGAGCAATGTTATCTTCTGCTGCTGATGCTCACATTTTATATAATATCTTGGTGACTCACCATTGAGTTAAACAGATTATTATCTTCTGCAGTCTGGAACTTAGGCACAAATGTTCCATCTACACCTTATGAGCATAAATCTGTCCTTTATGTGATATCTTCCCCTGCAGAGGTAGGGAATTTTCTATTTTATCAGGGTTTTTTCATGCATTTTTATTTTAACACCAACATAGCAGACCTTATTTTGTTTATTCACACTGCCTGTTTAACTCTGTAATGTTCCTTTTACCAGTTTGAGCTGGTAGTCTTTAAATCATTGGTGCTTTCCATTCAATCAGATTTCCATGATGCAAGACAAGATCTTGGATCAAGTTGCCACTTGACATGCCTTTCAGTATTCCAATGAAATTATTGAGGCCACTTGCATGCTGAAAGTAATCTAAATGTGCAAAAGTTGAAATTTTACCCATTGTTCAACAAGCAGAAAATAGGAGAATGCTATTAGGGGATGTACTTAGAGTTAATTATATTTACATTGTGTGGTCAAATAAGTCCTTCTATGCATTTATTTTGACTCCTTTCCATCTATGAGTTTATTGTCCAATAAACACAGGCACAATGTAACTGCTCATGCAATGCCTGAAATAAGACATCTGATCTTTAGATATATTTGCATCGAATGAAACATATTTTAAAAGTCATGTTTTCTGTACCCAGACACAGAGAGGAATAGAAAAACAATATTAGGCATTTTGTGTTGAAGTCAGGAAGGTTGATTTGTGAAAGTGTGCAAAGTTTGCCAGGTAAATTTATTCCAAGAAATCCCCTGAAAATTAAAATCTGAAAATATCTTCTTGGTCAAGTTAAATTTAAATTTAAATTTAAAGTAGACACTATAATTTTTTGAAAGATATGATTGCAACAAGCTTTTTTTGCTCACTAAACTGAAGGTTTTATTTATAAGTATGTTTAATCACATTGCACTATATGCCTTAAGGATTTGGAACAAAATACTTGAGTTATTATCTGATTTAGTTCTGTGTCTGTAGCACAATATACAATTACTTGTTTGAAAATTGTTACAATAAGAAAGAATAAATCCTAGAGCAACGAATTTGGCATAGTTTTCAGAGAACTGTAGAGCAACTGTTTATGGTGAACAGAATTTGGTAAGGATATGCCTAAACTCTGCCTTTATTTATGACTGCAACCATCACTCAATAGAGATATAAATTTTTGGGATTTCTTTTTAAACCATTGGGCTGCATTCCTTTTCTGTAGTTTTCCAGAATGCCTATTTTATTCCAAGATCAGCAAACCCTAGTGTGGAAAGTCAAGGGATGAATTTGCTGTGAAGGTTTTGCTTTCATCCACAGAGGCAAAAAGGGAGTATCAGCTCGATCCCTGTAAACCCAAAATCTGCACATAATTTCTTGCACATGATGGAAGTAGCATGTGAGAATAACAAGTTTTATTATTGAAACCCTTTGAAGCCCTTTCCCAGCTTTATCAGGAAAGAAGAATTGCAGTAAATCAAGCCCTGTTACCTGTACTGAAGACAGGCATTTACCTGTTGAAGACAGCATGGAAGACATTGACATTCCATGCCAGGTGGAAGACAGACTTATTGAAGATAGTGTTAATCACTGAGCATCAGACTGAGCACTTGTTTATGAATCTGCAAGATTCTCTTCACGGGCAGGCTCCATTTACTTGGTAGAGTAGATGCCTTGTATCAAAGGAATCAGTTTCATGTTTACCAAGTATCCACTCTTCAGTGGCAACAGCTATTTTTTTAATAATAATTCTAAATGTCTTTCCTCATGCTTTAGAAACATCAAGTACCGGTACTGTTATGTTTCTTGATCTCACCTAAAACTGTGATCTACAGTACTAGCTCAATACAAATAAAAATACATAACTGTGTTCTAAGGAAAAAAAAGAAAACTACTCCGAACTGAATTTCAGTGTCAATTTGGCACTGAATTCTCATGTATATATTCAAAAGTTAATATTATGCATTTTTAATGGAAATTTAATATGCATTTTAAATGGAAATTTTGTATCTCCAAATATTTTGATGTTTCTGCTTAGGGCTGGACTGCAACAGAAGACAAATACATCTACTGAAGAATGTGTATAGACTGATGTATAAGAAAACAGATACATGGTGGAAGGCCTAAAAAAATATTTAACACAGAGTCCAGCTTTGACATTGATGATTTTTGACCATCCTCACCTGAATGAGCATTTGCTCAACAATCTCCAGTGGTATAATAGCTTTTAATTCTGGGTGAATCTTTCAAAAATCCCTTGAATATTGAAGAGTTAACTGAGAAAGTTTAGTCAGTGCAAAGATTTATTGCAGTAATGATGTAGATTATCAACTGATATCCTAATTGTCTGAAGTATTCATCTACCTGAGCACCACGTAAAAGTTCTTTCATTGCCACAATTATTCATTTTTTTCTAATGCTGTCTTAGACAGAGTAATGATTCATTTGGAAGAGATCCAAGACAAACATTATTTAAATCACTTGATCCGTTTACTAAGTTGTTGAAAAATTAACAAGAGAATTGTTTAATGCATCATTTTTTTTAGTAGCATGGGTTGAGTTAGGGAACTTTTGTGAAAGCCTGACTATATAGCAACACTGAGAAATAAATTTTACAGTAGAAGGAGCAAAAACAGTAAGGAATGTGGTCTGTGTGAAAAATATTTTTTGTGGGGAGTTGGCTGAAAGAAAAAAATCTGATCAGATAATCTTTTTTTTTCCCCCTGAAACTAAAAACTAAAGAAAAAATTACTATGTAAAAATTTAACACTGAAATATTTCTTCAAGGGATTCTAAGACCAAACATTTCAATTTCATTTCAGGTAAGTTTAACGAAGCAAAGGAATGGAAATGAAGAGATATATTTGGCAAACACTCCCAAAACCAGAGAAGAAACAGTCCCTCACTTTTTACTCAAGAGTGCTCACCTACAGCAGATATAGCTCAAATTTATTTCTCTCCCCTCTGCCTCAGGGAATATAACTTTCCATGCAGGGTGCCTCAGCTGCTAAAGAACTCACTGAGCTGAGTAGGCTGCTCTCCATCTTTTACTCTCAGGCTGGTCAATTTATTCTAAAATATTTACAATTTATTTTGATCAGTGACTGGAAACTAAGTGTTCTTGCTTGCTATCTCTTTACTTAAATCCCTCGAGTAGCATCCCAGACAGCTCTTCTGATTCTTTTTCTCTCTCTAACTGGATTAATTTTCAATTATTCCATGCAAGGTGGAACAGTACATGAATAAGAAATAAATTGGCCCTGGCTCGGTCACTAGTATGTGATAATTTAGTTGAAATGTGTCTCGGGTCTAAACACAGAAGGGCTTTGGCTCAAGGGCGGTCAGTTTTTATGAGAACATTATAGTACTGGCTTAGGAGATATGCAAAGGAGTAGAGACCCCCTCAGTCTCTCCTGTTGGAGACCCAATAGTATGAAAGAGGTAGGTTCATATTCCTTTTGGCAGAATAAAAATATATAGCAGGATTTCTCATAGGTATTCAAATGATTCAACATTTAGAGTGAGTGGGGAAACCCTACACACTCCAGGTTGGTTGTAGAAATGTAGTCTTGAAAAAAGGAAACTATCTAGATAGTGACCATGCAAACAGATTGAGGAGGCCAGACCAGACAACTCACATTTTTCAAGGAATAGTCTGCTTGCAAAACAGACTTGAAATAAAATATCTTCTTTCAGTCTGTATTTTCCTCAATATTAGCATACCAGTGTTGTTCTAATTTTTTCTTTTCAATGCCAATAGTTTATTTGTCTAAACATCTGAGAAATGATCATTTCACACTCAAATGGGTATTTTGAAAATAAAATGTCTCATTAAAGATATTTTAAAGATATAGCCACTGATATATACAACCAAGGGATCTGGAACCAAAGGGAAACTTCCATAACCGTAAGGAGATTTTTGAGGGAGATAGCATCCATTTCAGGGTAAGAAAATTAATTTAAAAAATACATTTCAAAGTGATTTTGTGATCAATATGATTAATGATTAAGTTTTCTGTAGTATGAATAGCCTCGATGGTTGTCTTCAGCATAAATGTACACAGATTTTTACAGACACAATTTATTTAATTCAAAATATGCTTTTAGAGATAGAGGAGAAATAAATAAAGGGAGGAAAAAAATGGCATATACCAACAAAGTGATAAAGATAAAACAGAAACTGTACATAATTAAAGAGGCTTCACTTTGAAAAAAAAAAAAAGATTTCTTTATTGTTTCTGTACACTATCCCTAATGCTGGCTAGCAATATACTTTTTACAAAACTAATCCATGAAAACTGCTATTAGTGTCTATTAATCTGAACCTGGACAGCTGGACCTTATTCTCTACAGTTTTGCCCCAGAATAAAAATAATTGCATTAACTTCCTGCAATAGCAGCCTGATACCTATTCTAGGCCCCATTATTTATTTCTATCTATTCATGGAGTGAATCAATATTTAATTTTCAATTCCTCCCACAAAGAAAAAAAAATGGAATAGGCTTTATCAGAAAATATCATTCCCCTTAAAAAACAACAACAACAACAACCAGGTATACTTCATATAACCGGATACTAGAAAATTACAATGTTTCCAAGTTGTCAAAGGTAGACTACAGTTTAAAGAAAATTTCCCACTGGATTCTTGATTTGATTTTTTCCTGAAGGGTTTACAACTTTCTTGTTATTTAAAACATACAAAGAAAACAGATTTTTTAAATGTGTCCATAGACAGAAGTATCAACATGGTGCAGATGAAAGATGGATTTTCTCTCTGGCATGCAATATTTTATGATTTATTTCAAATTAGCTGGACAAAGAACATTTCCATACCTATATTAACACAATTCCATATTTTAGCTTTTGTGTTCCCTGAGCACCTATACCTGAAAACAAAAAAATTAGATTCAGTGAAAGGCCAAACAGTCCAAACCACAGTTTTTCTACTTAAAACCAAGCCACATCTCATTTACAATATGATTATGTCTTATAAAATAATTTGAGTTTTAGGAAATGACAGGTATATCAATATGATTATGTCTTATAAAATAATTTCAGCTTTAGGAAATGACAGGTGTATCAATCAGGGCTTGTCTCCCTCACATTAAAAGTAGGGTAACCAGAACATCTCTCATTGTGGTAGATTCATCTATACATGCCTCTAATAATTGAGTGATTCTTCCTTTGACTCTTAGTGACACTATATTAATTCCATCAAATAGTTCCTCCATGTCCAAAGCCACTTGTTCCGATTTTCTGAAAATTTAGGACAGGAAGACAGACTGTAAACAGCTGACTCTCAGTTGAAATGTCTTTTTGGCACCCACAGCTTAAAACACTCTGTTTGAAGAAATTACATTATGGGAAAGCAGCTCTCTAGGCCAGTAACAAAAACAGAAAATTGTTGTTTCCACATACACTTAATATAACACATCCTTCATGGTGTGATGGAATACTGTAAACAAATGGATTAGGTTTTGTTTGTGGGGAAGTTTGTTGGAGAGTGTGGAGCCCAGCTCATCAGGTCTATAACACCAATAAAATTGCTTGCTCTCAGCAGGGGATTTCAGGCTGAAATTACTCAGTTTTTTCAGAAAAAAAATAAATTAAAAAAATTTAAGGACAGTGTCTCTATTCCCTAGACTTTCAGCAAACTACGCTGAGAAACTATCTGTTGTCAAAAGCAGACCTGGAACTCTTCCCTCTTTCTTTATTTGTAACTTTAGCTTGCACTGCTGGAACAGTAACTTTCTCTCTCTTCCAAGGCAATCACAAGGGCAGATTAATTATTCTAGCTCCGGGCTTCAGATTTTTAACATTTAATAGTGCCGCATAATTAATGCAGGTGGTATTTACACATCATTAGATTTTATAAAGGTTTTACCTTTCTCCTGAAGCTACCATCCAGCTTATTTGTATGAATTATACCCCTTGCTCCCCCTGCTTCACTTCTGGGTTTCCTTATTCTGTTTAGCCTTGTAAAACCATTCTCTGCAGAACACGTAGCATCGTTTATTAATTCATGCTTTTTCTTTCTCCCCCACTCAGAGTTTAACTTTTAGATCTCATATGAGGCTTGGGGGCCTCCTCACAATTTCCTTTCTTGTATTGTCCTCCAACCCTCCCTCATCTTCACCCCCCTCACATATTTTCCAGAGAAACTTTGAGTCCCAGAATCTGCTGAGATTCTGAGCAATCCCCTGGTCCATGTACTACCCTCTTGTTAAGAAAGATCCAAACAGCTCAGATGAATGCTTTTGTCAAACATTAAACTGTCAGAGGCAAAATGGGTAAGGCTGCAGGCATCCAGGACAGAAAAAAAGGATATTTCAGCGAAGCCATTTTGAGCTGAAAGAAGCTCACACAGGCATTTTTTGTACTGGAGAGGATCTGTAGAAACAAACAGATTATTCTCAACATCTTGCTAGGATTTTTTCCAGATATTTTGGATGTCTGTTAGGAACTAGTGGTAGAAAAAAGGAATCTAAACATGTCAAAATTCTTCTCAGGGGCTGGATGCACTGGTGAAGAACACTCTCTGTGCAAAAGAGCAATAAAATTGTCTATCTCCCAGAAGATGCCTAGAAGGAACTGCTCCTTTCCCACATTGTTTGGCCTTCTGATGGACAGGATATTTTCTCAGTCCACCACAGCATCTGTGTGACCCCTTTTGAGACATCATTCGTTTTCTGTTTCCTAACAAAGATAAGCTGAAGGTCTTCACCATCAAGGCCCTTTGCAGATATCTTCACCTGTGAAGCCTTCACTCTTTGATGGAATGTCAGGTCTTACTTCCAGTCAGTTTGAGGAGTCAGCCTCACTAACACTTGGCTTAAAAAAAACACCCCAAACCAGCAATATGCCTAAAAAGTTTGATCTTTTTATCCAAAGTCATATACCTCAGATTTACTTCTCATAGCATCAGCAAAGCTCTTTATTATCTTTTTTTGTCACAGTGACTGCAAGCTTGACAATACTGAAATTGCTGTCTTTGACTTTGAGAACAAAGCTTGTATCCTGAGTTATTTTCTTGACTCTTCTTTTTTAGTGCCTAGTTCATCTCTTGCCCTGACCTTATACATACTTAGAAAACTGCTGAAGGTAGGGACTGTACCAACTGTACCTTTGTGTTCTACAGTGTCCAGACATAACAAAAGTCATGACCAGTGACTACTTCTGTCTTAGCAAGATCTCATGGAGTCTAGATAAAAATCTAGCTTTAGATCCACCTCTTTATATCTATCTAGGTATCTGTTTATAGGCATCTATTACATATCCAATGAGTCCATATTAACATTAATATCAATACTTAAAATTATTAGGAAAGACATGCAAGGTGACAGGGCTTTCAAATTCCATGGAAAACCAGTAATTCTGATTATCCAAGAAAAAGGAAGATGACTCAGCTTCTTAATATCCCAACTAGAGCAATGAAAATACAAGTTAAAAAGAAAAATGATGGCCTCATCTTGATTTATTTGATAACGTTAAGACTATATTCATAGCACAAATGCCAGAGGGTAGAAACTACTGCAGCAGAAGCTTAACTAATTTCTTTTACTTGGCATGGCACTGAGTAACTGAAAACTTTTAAATCTACTCTTTACAGAGTTTGCAGTACTTTTACAGAGCTGCCTGCAAGAGTTCCAAAATGCTCAAATGGATCTACAGAACTGGACATCTTTTCCCGTCTTAGAGATGGTGTAGGTGGTGTAGGTAGTCAAATAAAACCACCTCTTGGAAATACAGATTCCCTGGGAGCATAGGCTTCAGGTCAAAAGCCTACCAAAGGAAACCTAATTAGTCCTGACTCAGCCTAGTCAAACAGGGACATAAATGTCTTTGAGAAAATGACATAATTTCTTCTTGAGCATTTATTCACAAGATCAGAAACAGAAAAATTATTCACCTTATCCAAAATAAAAGATATATGAGTAATAAATTGTTGTACAACTCTTAACTTAAGAGAGAAAAGGCAATCATGCCCTAGGAGATACCATGAAGTAACAGTTTATCTCAGGCAATAGCCTGAAAGGGTAATTGATCACAGAATCACAGAATGGGTCGTGTTGGAAGGGGCTGCAGTGTGTCCTCTGGTCCCACTTCCCCACTCCAGCAGAGTCATCCTGTAGACACAGCGCAGGATTGTGTCCAGACAGTTCTGGAATATCTCCAGTGAGGGATCGCAGCCTAGGTGCAAGCAGTGATTGGGTGTGACAGACACTGGACCCATACAGGGTGTTCTTTTTCATGTATCAGCACAGATATTGTACACTATGTATTTTGTTTAAAGTATCGTGGGGACAGGAGGGTTAGAAGACTGTGTATTTATACATAGGTCTTGGCCTCTGAGCCACACTGTGCAGCATTTTGGTCTGGAGTGACCCAGCTTGCAAAGATGCGTTGTGGAAGGGCTGTTTATTTCTTTTTCTTCTCCAGGATGTTCTTAAATTTGTTTCATGCAGTGTTTGTAAACCATTTCCCTGCTTGAAAGAGTTATTATGTACCAGACTATAATATTTTGTGCCCTAATAAAATCTAGCATAGGAGATTGAAAGCCTTTGGGTTCTTTTGATAGTTTCACTTACAAGAAGAGTCTATGGAGGCTTTTCCCCTCTTTAACTCTGGTTAATTTAAGACCTTCTGCATAGATACTTTCTAAATTCTTCTTTCTTTCAAATGTATCTCATGTACAAAACATTCATTTTCTACATATGGCTGGCTTGTGTCTTCAGTGTGAAGGAGAAATCACTACTGAAGTCATTGAAAAGTTCAGCCTAAAATAAAAAATCAATCATATGCAATTAGTTTTAAAATATTAACTGTTGTGGTGTGCATTTTGGCTTTACCAATTTTCTGCATGCTTCTGTTATTTGTTTTATAATGGTTTGTCCCTATACCCCCATGTTAAAACCCCTTTTGGTTTTTCCTTAGTTCTGGGTCCTGTCCATCACTCTGCAACCCTGCCCAGATGGCTAGAAAGTTCTAGTGGGGGGCCAGAGTGATTGGCAGAGTCCATGCCATCCCCTCCCTTTTTAATGTATGGGATTGTTCTACTGATTATCCTCTTGTTCTGGGTAACTTCCCCTCCCTCTGGGATTGGTTCTAGATTGTCCCCTGCCCCTTTCCACACCTCCTGTACTTAAGGTGAAACACAGAGGAAAAAACTCACTTTTTATGTGGGCCTTCTGGGAGAAATAAAACCCAGTTTAAACCCATGTGAAGTCCTCCTTTCTTTCTCGCCATCCCCACGTTTTTGCCTGAGATCAAGACCCACAAGATCACAAAGGTACCGAGCTGTACCCTGAAATGCAAGTTCAGTGCAAGAGCTAGCTGGAAACCAGAATCAAACGTCCACAATTGACACGTATAAACTAAAGTTTTCTTTACAGCTAAAAATATCCTTGATTCTTAAATGAAGGACGAGGAAAAAAAATCAATGGAAATTAAATATTGATTTAACAAAAATAGGCAGTTAATCCTTTATGTACAATTTCCTATTCATATATCCACCGTCATTGTAGAAGCAAAGTAATTAACACAAAATATGATTTTACAGACTTATTTCCCTTCTTGAATCTTGTAAGGAGGACTCAGGACTGCACCAAACCCAGCTCTCTATCCAGAGGCTGGTGTCACAGCCAGACACATGCTCTGTTGGCAAGGGCAGAGGAACACTCTGCACCTCTGTCCCTCTTGGGTGCAGCTGAGCATCAGCACTAATCAATCTTCCCTGCAGCCTGTCCCACTAAGCCAGGGACTGGCATGGCTGAAGTATTGGCATACTTTATGGCAGGCTTTGTTGCAGGGCTGGAGATGGCCAGCTGAAGCTGGTGACTTCTTTAATCACCCCATCAAAATTCAGTGGAAGTCATTTGGCTGAGTCCTGAAACACTGAAATGAGATGATTTGGCCGGCATCCCATTACAGATCATTTCAGGAGCTAAGAAGAAAATTATGATCTCCTCACTTGCAGACTTACATTCTGCAGTGTAAGATATTCTCTATAAAGTGAATGCTTCTTTCATTAGACTCAGCTGAGAAAATCCACACACCCCAGCTTTCATCAATTAAACAAATTGAAGCAGTAGATTTAGCCTAGTTCCCCATTCAGGACTGCAGAGCAATTGTTGAAAAAAAATCAGCCCTCAAGCTTGAAAAACCTTACTCCATTAAAAAAAAAAAAGGGGGGAGGGGGAGTTAAGAAAGGCTTACAGACATTTAAAGGTAAATCTCTGCTATAGTTGCAGAGTCACCATACTCTCAGGCAGACTAAATAACATACTGGAAGAAACTTACAGGATGGCCAGGAGTCCTTTGTGATAAATTCTACCACCTAATTGAAGACAGATTTGGGATGGTTTTCTTGTCTCTGAATGAATTCAGCCCAATGTGTTTATTATTACATTTTCTCTGCCTGAGAGTGTTGATCATCAAGATGAGGATTAGTACTATAAGTACTATATATATGTATTAGTACTGTAAAGGGTATTATTTAAAGGTATTCCCCTTTTGGAGCAAAGAGTAGCATGTCAAGTGTCAGGAGTGCAGGTTTCTAGATGAAGTATACCTATAACAACTTAAAATGTGCTTTAAGTGTGCTTAACCACTTCTGTATGATTTTAATATTAAGTACATTAAGAACTATCCAGATTATTTTTCATAGGAAACTGACTATGTATTTAACACAACTGCACTGATCTTCACTGTGTCTGAATTAGTTTGGAGGAAAGTCTCCCTTTCTCAAGGATACAAAAAATGGATGCAGCTTTCTGTTTTTCTATTTTCCAATTTGGATGTTCTGTCAGATGATATATGTGCTGATGTGTGGAACTTTTAGGAGCTCTTTTTAAGATAATCAGAAGAGGTTTCAGGACAGGATCCTAAAGCAGAGAAGCAAGTGTATTACTTTGGCACACAGGCCTGTTTTTTTGACTCAGTTAACATATTAATTGATTTTTCTTTCAGATTTAATAAAAATTCTATAATCTGTACTACCCAATTATTTAAACAGTCTTTCAGTCTTAGAATTTTTAGTTTTACACTGTTCATTTGATCATTTCAGCAGGATACAAAATTGTGCCTTCAGGCACGGCCTGTTGTCAGAAGCTGTGTGAGGATGCACTGCCTCATGGGGCTGGAAAAGATACTTCCTTCATTACTGGGTTATCTCTCAAAGCAGCCTGGTTGCACTGTAGCAAAATAATTGATACTCACTTTTAGATGGCTGCAGTATATTGTCATTTCACTGCTAAGCCAATTCACTTGGAATTGAGAGGTAGAGATAGAGGGGTTTTTCTGACCCTTAGCTGGCATCTTTCCCACAGGATGGCAATCAAATGTGCTTTCATAGGAACATGGGTTTCTGCTCCGTTTGGCCCTGATATGATCTCTGCCAGGTCTTTACTTGCAGAAGTATCACTGAGTCCTCACAGGAGACTAAAAAGTAAACTGGTTTTCCAGATTTTAAACAGAGAGTTAATTTACTTTGGGCTTTGCTAAAGAAAATCAGAGGAACTGCTCTTTCGGTTTTCAGATTTAAAAAAAACTCATAAAGGCTATGTAGTGATACCTGAAAAAGTCTCTCTCAGACAAGATCATATTATTTTCAGCTCAGTGAATTACCCAGTATTAGGCCCTGCATCTTGGTATTATTAGAAAGGAGTATTAGAAAGCCTACCTTTGATCATGGTCAAGAGCAGCAGCATCTACCTTTCCTGAGCCTTCCAGGTGTCTTCCTTTCCAGCACTTTACACCAAAAATGCCCTTTGCCTTCCTCTTCCTACTTTCCTGTTCTGTCATCTTCCACTGTCTGTCTCTGATCTCTATATCAAATAAAAAAATTTTTATATGGGAACCAATCATTTCAATGTAACAACAACAGCTCTCCTTGGCATCTGAACATTTATGTTTTGGCAGTGAATGGAGATGTTTGACAAGGCCATTCAGTTAGTATTTTCTATGCTTGATAAATTCTCTGAGGACAACTTATTGCAAAATACAAACAGTGATCTTTAAATGATTCAACACCATTATTCACTGAGGTAGAATATATTCTATGGCTTTACAAAGGTCACCTTGAAATTTAGAGAAGCAGTTGCATGGCGACCTGAAATTGGCAATTAGAAAATTAATTCCACAGTCAAGATACCAGACTGAATTAGCATGTTATTGAAGATCCATTTAAGATTACATTTACTACTCTGAGAAATGATTTGTCATTTCCATTGCTAACTATCACAGAGAGTTTGTTCCTAACACGGCAAAACTGTTTCTGCTCCTCACCAGCAGTATTAGTTGTGACAATCCTGCTTCCCCTAAACCTTTACCTCAAAGGTACCTCATATTCACAGCTTTCTTAAATAAATTCTTGAATCAGGTACCAAATCTTACCCATTGATCTTGCTTAGTAATATAGTCCCAGCTTTATGGGTTTTGATGGAGTTATGTGAGTGTAATGCACCAACCTTGTTAGGGGTTTTTGAAGTCCAGGCCAGTTGGAATACATGAATTTCCCTTAAGTCCAACTGAAATAAATACTTCTAAATGGGGTGCAATATTAAAATCCTATCTGTTTCTATTCTAATTATCAAAAAAAGTCATAATGTGCAAGCTAGGGATGATAAAGTTCCATTTAATTAGCAGACAGATAACCTGGCCTGCTGAAGGAATTATTGGTTTTATATTGAGATTTCTAGGGAAAAGAGACTTTCTGAAATATTTGTGAAAAGCTGAAGCTACAATAACTGAAAATAGACTGAGAAAATTTTTTATCAGCTTCAGTGACAGTGAGCAGGATATCATTATAAACATACAGGTACTTTCTCCAAACTTTTTAGTCTAGTATGACAGAAGATGATATTTAAATTCTAGTCTGTTGTTTTCCCTTTTATTATCACTATTATCTCACATCCTATATTGTAGTTCTATATTCCTAAATATATTTTTCATGAATTCTCTGTTTGTATTTATTCAAAATGCATATTATCCAAGCATATACTCATACATAACCAACATTTGCACATAACACATGGTGGTACCGAGATTCCTGTTTACTTAGTTCCTTTTCTGACTCGTGCATATTGCATAAAGGAAAACTTTTTAAAAGCAGCTACTTGGCTTAGGAATTAAATTCCATTTTTAAAAAAATATTTATGCACTTAAGAACACTTAGGCTCAGTGACCTCTACATTCGTTAGGAAAGATGATTTGAAAATCACAGATAAAACCAATTATTTCAGCACAAACTGAGATTCAGGCAGGCAGAAAAAAAGAAGTATGAAGAGATGATTGAGAACATTACAGCAGATAAAAGACTGAAAATTAGGTATAAAAAGCATCTCATACAATTTGAGAAACTAAATGCAGGGTAGCTGAAGAGAGGAGAAAAGGCTGTGTTGTGGCTACTTATTGAAACTGTCATTNTTTTTGCCTCTCTCTCTCTCTCTCTCTCTCTTTTTTTTTTTTAATTTTTGTTTTTTTCCCCCAGCTCCTAATTTTCTCTTCACACTGGCAAAATTAACTTGCACAGACTGGGTCAGACATTTGTTCCACAGCTGCAGACCTGGCTAGTAGCCCTCTTTAGAAATGTAATATGCAATGTAATATGCACATTTCCCTCACTTGCTAAGCCTATGCAGAGAAGTGGCTGTTCTTGAAAACCCATTTCAAAGGAGAAGCTGGACTAGATGACCTCCAGAGGTTCTTTCAAACCAAAGTTAACATGGAGTATTCTGAACACTCCCTTTCTGATAATGTACCTTAATTTCACCAAGATCTTTGTGTGAAAAGGATAAAGCACTGTGTATCTGCTGCTGCAGTGACGTTATGATCATTTGAAAATTCATTGACTCCTTTTAACACAATTAAGAGAATAGTAAGAGATTATGCACACCATGCTGGAGGTGTTTAAACCAGGGAACTTACATCCTCTTTTCAGGAAAAAAAAAACTTAACAAAAATTAAAGACCTTGAAGGAAACCACTTGACAGAATGATGAATAATATCTATCTCATACATCACGTGAGGGGAAAGGAAAGTAGCACCTCTGTCACTCAGAACTGGAAGAAAAGGAAAAGAAAAAGACACATTCTCTCTCCAGAAACACGCTGTACTTCTGAAATGTGCAGTACTGTCTGTAAACTTTGTTATTTCAGTTTTGATTGGCATAGCATGGGACTTGCAAGGAAAGGTCATTAAAGCCAAAAAGGCAGTGTATGTGAATTGATGAAAGAGAAATTACAACAATTTCCAGGTGAAAAGTACAGGAAATCAATTGGTCATACATGTTAGCATGAAATTAAGATTACTGCATGCAAAATCAGAGCCCTCTCTGTCATATTTCTATGGAAGTGATACCAGATATTGCACCAGAGATTGGCATAGTTTCCTAAACTAGTCTGGAAAAATAACTTTACTTGAGTAATATCCATTTGTACGGCTCAGCTTGTACCTTGTACATCTGAAAGCTCTTAGGTCTTAAATTTACAATTAACTATATATAAACAAGGAAGCAAGCTAGAGTTTGTGGATTTTTTTCCCCCTGGTTAACGCATTTATGTCTTGAAGGCCCACTGTTCTGCAGGTATTACACAGCCTGTTTATCTGTGTTTCATTTAGCCCAGAGTTGTGGTGACCTGTAACCAAGCCACCTGACATTGAGATCACACGCCCTGTTTGAATGAAGATACTTAGTGCCCTCTAACACATTCACAGAAAATCGGGAGTTCCATGTTGCTGGTGCTGGCTTTCCTATAGTTAATTGGTGATGACTATTCACTGGTGGCACATCAATTTACTCCTTACCTCCCCTTTCTCAAACCATCATCTCCCTTTTTTTTATTAGAATACCGTTCAGTAAAATTGATTTTACCCCATTAATAGCTTCATTTTTCTTAAATATGTGTAGAGGAAGGCAGCTATAAAGTCTGATTGTTTCCCAGTTAGCATAGTCTGTAAATTAGTGGGGAGATAAGAACCCTTCTTACCTTTGTAGGTTTGGCAGAAACAGGAAATTTTCGTTTAAAAAGAAAATGTACTTCAACTAACAAGACTGAACTATTTTAAGGGTTATTCACTGTGCTTACATCCCTGTCAGTCCTATTACAAGTGATAAAAATTCTCTCTGTTCCAAAATCCAGAAGGAGAATAATTCAGCCATGAGCCTGTGTGGATGCTGGGGTGTGTATGTGTGCGTAGATGTTTGTTACTGATGTTTTCCCTGGAGGTTAGTCTTTGGTTTTGGGGATGCCTGTGTGCTTCCCCCTCGACTGACAAAAAGGAGGGAACTGCTCTGGTAGGAGCCCATGCCCTCACAGTGACACCTGTGGGGATGTATTCCAGTGGGGTGACAGTGCTCATGATCCATGGGACTTGGGCAGACTGGGCATAACTGGGGACTTGGGGGGTTGAAGGGAGGGGGATGCAGGGAAGAGGGTGTTCCTGGGGATTAGTAACTGGGGCTGGGAAATGGATTGTTTATTAATGCTCTGTACGTGTCTGGTATCATCATTTATTTGTTGGATTGCCAATATTGACCCTGAATATATAGTACACTAATAGTCCTGGCTATATAACACACTGTCAGTTAATTAGGTGTCATTAATTAGTCGATAAACAACTTTGAATGAGTTGGATTAAGCCACAGGAACTGAGATGGTTTCTCCCTGCAGCAATAACAATTGCAAGAGCTGCTTTGCTCAGACAACAACTAGAGGGGAAACTTAGGAGCAGTGTGTCACATGCAGAATGCCTCTGGCTCTGCTCTGGCAGGCTGCAGGACCCAGATCTTTCACTACCCCCAGGACAGGAGCAGCCCAGGCTCTCCAGTAATGTGGCTTCTCAAAACTTGCCAAACTGTCGTTTTCCCCCCACATTTGCTTCTGACTCCTCTTGCACGAGGAGCTGAGAGGCGTGCATTTCCTATTTCCCTTTGCTGAACTTATTTGCATCACTCCAAACCTGTATATAGTGGAGAGGCTCCTCTCCATCAAGAAGTGTCTTTGATGAGTGATTTGTGTAGGGAAAGATTTCAGTAGTCAGTTTGAATTTTATTAGCTCACCAAATCTGAATTTTGAGACTTTTTGGTGTGGAGGTCATAGGAAATAGACTAAACCATAGTCCAAAAGCAGCTGCTTTCAACCCTTTGGGTTTTAGGTCAGTCTGAGTCCCTTAGACTCTCTAGTATGTAAAGATTTTTGAATTTAGCAGAGGATTTTCAACTTTTAAGGCTATTAGATACCAATTTTTTTCTTCGATCACAGGTAAATCAAGAAGTCATTGTGGGAAATTAAATCTATAGTCTTTTATGCTGCTGGAGTGGAACCTTCCTTGAGTGGAACTTTTCTAAACCCAACTCTTAGTTAACCCTTAGCTTTGTGAGAAATAGTGTAAAATCTTAACTGTCTGACACTTTGATTCTGAGAAGAAAAATCCACGTTGACTACCCTTTTCCCCCAAGGTGCAGAGCAAATCCCCAGCATCCTATAGAATAATTGCTGCATTACACGTAAAGACATAGTCAAAAAACTACTTTTAAGAACAGACTTAAAGTGGAAAGTCCAAAGATCAGAAGAAAGAATAACTCCTTCCTTAGGTCTCCCAGCTCTTAAAATGAACAATGGTTAGGAAAATTACCTTTAAAAAATATGGTATTACTCTTGTATTCACCGACATGTACTCTTCTGTTCCTCAGAGGCAGTTCAGGGTATTTCAGCCCGATCAGGTCTCTCTCCCCAAGAATTTGAGACGTTCTTGCCATTATCTTCATTGACTCAGTCCCTAAAAAGATGTCAATAAATTGAATATTAATGTAAATAATTCCAAATAAAATAAAATAATACCACTGAAGTACAGAAGAGTTGATCTTGTTGATAAAGACTTGGTTTTAAAGAATGTTGTTTCAATTTATTATGCTACTACAAAGTACTGTTAATGAATATTACAGTGATCACTGAGCAGTTAAGGTTTACCACTAAATATTGACACAAAATTGTAACAGTAGCATATTATTATTTTTTTCTTTTTCATTAAAATAAAATTAGCCCCTTCTTTGGGAATTGGAAAGGAAATTATACTAATTTCTAAATTGGTAGGAATTCTCTTGAATGGAGAATAATAGCAAAGAATAATTTGCCAGACATATAAAGAACATCAGCTGATTGCTAGGGGTGTTGTGAAAATATAGAATATTTGCCCATTTTTCAGTTGCAGGATGAACAATAAAAGAAAACATTTAAAGTGAAATTTTCAACTTCCAGACAATGCTTTTGGACTAGCAATGTTTTAATAGTTTGCCTTGATGTTCCTGCTTGGTCCATAGTCATTTCCAGTTCTTCCATTTCCCTCTGTGCTATCACCCTGAAAAATATCTCCCCTGAAAGACACGAATTAGGCTCCACAACTTCCACTGAAGAATTAGCACATGTTAAGACTGCTTCAAGCCCAGCAGTCTGATTTGCATACCCTTCTTTATAAAGCTAAAAAAAACCCCAACCTATTAACCTCCACCCACATCAAGAGTAATGAACAGTATTAGCATAAATTTTAATTATAGAGAATCCCATTTCTTTTGAATCTCTGTGTTGCAATAATTTTAGCAATGATGTTTTAAAATGTTTCTTTCTTCCCATATAAGTTTCCTACCAATATTTCTTAAAAATTGAGACATTTTATATACTGGAAATGATGGATATAAACTATATAGTTTTACAACTGTTCTCAACAATGTCAGGGGGAAAATGCAAGCTTGACAGAAAATCCAAACTTCAAAAAGTAAGAGTGTTCAGAGGTATTTAAATATGATTCAGTACATAAGGACAAAAAATATTTCATTTTAGAATAAATTGACCTTTCATATTAAGATTGTCCTTATTTCAGAATCACCATTAAAATACTCTAAAAATTGGCTATTGCTTTCAATATATTCAGCACTGCTTAAAGTCAGGGCTTCTAGACCCAACCAGTATTAATTACATAGGAAAAAAATGCTGCAGGAGATTCAAGGGGCTGTGACTTCTTTCTCCACAAAGAGGGAGCTGTTGAGGTCATTAGCACTCTCAGCATACAGAATATTTTTACATCTGTGTGTGCTCAGAGAATAGGACATGTCACATAGGGACGCCAAGAGCTGCCAAACATAGAGAAGACAAAGACATTGCAGTGAGCACTCGGGTCTGGAATTTGGCCTTTTCCTCCTTGAATGCAGCTTTTAAAGATGTATGCAGTCATATTTGACAGAATAGTGGCCAGCAATGACCTTGTTCCTTAAATTCAGCCATTCTCAAGAATTCATGGTGTGAACAAGAAGGTGTGAATTTAAATAGGGTGATGCATAAAGTAAAAATTATCCCTCATAGCACAGGTAAACAGACTGTTTTGCTTTCAGAGATCAGAGACAAAACTACACAGGAGTCTGTTCTCAACAGCAGCAAAGCGTTGCATTGGAGTCCTGTTATTCATCTGTACCAAGCTGCAGCTCAGCAACACTTTGGTAAGCTAAAGGAACAAAGATTGAATGCTGTTCTTGGAAAATGACAGCTCCTGGGAAGTTTAAACCAAGTAATATAGCAGGCAAGGGGACAATATTAACAGTGTCTTGCTATTGTCAATTCTTACTGAAAAAGAGAGGTAAAATCTTAGCCATAATTTTCAGCTTGATGGAGAGGAGGAAAAGTTACTCTCTGGTTACAGAAAAGGGAAAAAATTGATTTAACAAATAAACATCTTCCTCTGTCTTTCAGTATATATGATATCCTGTGCAGCTACATATTCTGTTCTCAGTGGGGTTGTTACTGGCTGAATCACAAGGTAAAAATCCGTAATTTTTTATGCTTTTGGTATCTCATTTTTATGATTTTTCTGCTCTATCCAAACATTTCAGCCATTCTTGTTTTTGTGGATAAAGATTTCAAGAGTAATAGTAACTCACAGTGTGATGGATTTTTTTTCCCCTTCACTGAAAAATCAAAAAAAACCCACACTGTGATCCCAGCATTATCTTCTTCATTGCTCTGGAAGACAGCCAAATGTTACCTACAGATACTATTCATGAGGTTCATATATCATGTTCAAAAGGGGGAAAAATAATCTCAATGTTCCCAGTAATACATTGTAAAATACCAGGATAAACAATAGCTTAAAAGACTTATTTAATTATTTGTACCACCAGGAGAGAGCAAAGCCCAGTTAACTGTCCTTTGTCACAGAAAGCTTTTCTGTCTTTTCTGTTTGGTGGATGATTACTGTGGAGAGCAAACTAGGCAAAATGCTGGTCTGGGTGCTCCAAAAGCAGTTTTATAATCATATCACTATCAGAAATGTCATTTCCCTTTTAGATTCAAATTTCTCACAGATGAAAGGTGTAGGCTACATCCAAATAAGAGCAGAACACTTCTGTGTATTGCAGACACTGGGATCTAAAACTAAAGAGTTTTTCTCCATTCTCCCACTGACCAGAAAAATCCTCTTTTATTTTGTTTCAGTTTCCTGCAGTTGCTACTTACATTACTTATGCCTGCCCTCATGGCTAGGAACAAGGCATTGCATTAGGCGAGTCAGTGAGTCAAAGCAGGGCTGCATTCTCTCTTTTCCTACGAAGAAACCCTACTCCTTTTACATAAGAGGTAATAGTATACGGCAAGTTATTGTCACAGCTGCTGATGCTCTTTGCCTTCTGCAGCCTGAAGGGATTCAGGGGCTTACATAAGGTGTAGATACACCCCTAAACACAATCTGTTTAGGATGAACCAAGCCCATGCCCTGAGTCTCTCCTGTTTTTAACAGCACAGAAGTAGCAGCATTTTTGGCAACAAGCAATGCATGGAGAGGCTCCATTTGAGGCTAAGATTCTCAGAATTAGTTGTCCACATATGGAAGTCCGTACACATCACATGCTTACATTTCCACTGCTGTCAGTGGAGTTGGAGAGGACTTGAGCTGGCCTGTCTTTGGGTGCCAACCTTAGGGTGAACTTCACTCTTGTAGGCTTCCTGAGCTTTTGGGAGCAGAACTGACTGCATGGAAGCTTTGGCACCTTGGGCGGCAGAAAAAAAAAGTAGACCACAGGAATATCAAGGTCACAGCATTTGCCTGGGAAGATGGAACTCCCACCCCTTTGGCTTTTCTGGTTTTGTAGCAAGCACTGTTCAGTGTGAGAAACAGGACTCCCTGTGCTTAGAACAGATGCTCTCAGATAAAAGAAGCCAGGCTCCTTTTTTTGTCTTCTTTCATGCCAGTTTTCTCCTCTGTTGTGTCTCATCATTTTCTAGGTGGTTATTAGCTGGTTATTAGGACTCGCCTTACAGAGTTCTTTTATTCTGCATTTCTTCCCTGGAACAGATTTATTAGCAATCAAATGTCTTCTATCTGGTAACAATAAAATGCTTTTCACTGTAAGTGAAAGTTACAGACAATCATGAACAGCTCATGGTTCCCAAATCAATTCATTTCAGTACTGGAACAGCCTCTGAGAAACCTCTGTCTCCTGCAGACAGAACTGTAACTTCATAGTGCTAACTCCACTGTGAAAATAGAGTTTGCCAGAGTGAAATTGTTGAATTCAGTCTTTGTTTCAGACCACAAGGATCCTATTTCATGCATTAAGTGCCAAGGAGCTCAATTATTTATTACTTTATAGTTGAAACTGGAAAATTTCCCAGATTACTTATCTATTCTTGAATACTTGAACAAATGAGGAAAGCAGGGGATATTTATTAGAATGAGTAAATAACCAGTGAATGGAGAGCTCTTTCTCAAAAATTTGCAGTCAATATCCTAGATGACTCTGAGTGCTTGGTTGCTTCATGCAGTATTTAATATCCTTGTTTCAGCTAGAAATACTGCAAGGATACTTCTCTGTTTGCTATTGTGTAACATTCTGCTGCACTCTTGTTAATTTAGACTGGGAAAATGAAGGGAACAGAAAACCGGAGAGGCTTGGTAAAAAGAAGTTTTCAGTTACTATCGATGGTTTAAATGAGTGAATTTACTAGCTTTAAATGAGTGAATAAAAATTCAGTCCATTGTTATAGCTTCATCTGATCTCCCCTTGCAAAACGGAATGGTTTTGCAGTCATTGTCTATTTTTTCATCAAGATAATTGTACTTTATTTTTTATTTGCCAAGTGTTGATAAAAAAGCAAAGCTTCTCTGCAGACGCAGTGGCACTAGCATTAAGGAAATGATCTTTAAAAACACTTCTCTTTCATTCAAATTACAGAAAGAATTAACTAGGCTAACACAAAATGATGTAAAACATAGATCCTGTTGTGGGGATGTCAAGTTATTTTGATATGTTCAGGATTCAAAAGAATTTATTTTTATCCATAACGTGGTGTGTCTACAAAACCCTAGCTGTGAGAGCAGTGCTGACTCATTGCACAGAACTTACAGCCAACCTGGGCAGACACAACAGCTTTCTGAGAGGCAAAAGTGTGAAGTTTAACAGAACCTGGTGATTTCCAACCACCACCAATTCTTATTATCATCAGGCTTTTCCTTTGCCTTTCATCCACAAAGCTTTTACTGTCTGGAAACCCACAACTGCTTGTCTCAGGGTTTTTTGCATCTAACTGTTCCTCTCCTCTAACTGATTATAGAGTAATGGTCTTTCAGACTTCATCCAGAGACCCAAAAGGAAACTCTTATTGACCCTAAGTTTGCAAAATCCTTAAACACCAAAGAACCTCCTTCTTTTACAGACAGACACTGCATATTAGATGATGTAAATAGATTAAATCTCTTAAGCTTCTCTTTCACAATTCTTTCAGGTGTTACAGAATTTTGGTTCAATTATAAGTACCTGTATATAGCAGTCTGATGAGACGTTCTATATCAGACAAAAGAAATGAAAGCTAATGATTCAATAAATGGCCATCATTTATAAAATCAATAGTGAAACTTGACTGATAGATTCATCATCATGAATTGATTAGCCTCTTTCAGTGACCATTCATGGCAGAATTACCAATGGTAATGGTAACTACCAGTGGTTTTCTGTATAATAGAGAAAGATTAGACAAAAAAGTTACCAATTGGAGAAATTCAAAGAAATACTTTTTTCTCTGTTCACTGAGAATTTCACTAGGGTCATGATGATCACAAATAGCTAACACAAAAAGATGTGAAGCACCTGTCACCTGCCTTTGAAGAACCAAGTCCCTGGAAGATTTGGTTCCCGAAAATGTGTGAAGACATGTCTACCTGATTGAATGAATGTAGGGTTGCCTATTATTCAAAATTTATTTCCCTTTCCCACGGACAGAACATAATAACTAGACAGCCAACAAGGATTTGTGAAGCTATTAGCAATTGCATGAAGTCTTCCTGACCTGAAAATGAAGAAGCTGTTCTGTTTTCACTCACATACTAACAGTATGAAGTATTATCAACACCTGCAAAGCTGGTCCAGCCTGTACACATTCCTCTTTCTGATATTTCTTTGGACTCCCTCTCACCCTAGTATTTTATTTCCCTGCCAGCTTCCATGGCACCCCCAAGATTTCTTTATTTTAACTAAAATTACCTTCTTCCTAAATTATACCATCATCTTTTATCTCATGGGTTAATCCAAACTCACTTTTCTGTCTTGATTCTAGAAAGACAAATTCTTTTATGTCAGGTTTCATTGTCTTGTTATGTGACATAGTGCTTTGTTGAGAGGAGAACCTCAGGAACTCAAGGACAGTTAATAAGGATAAGATGCAGCTCAGCTAACTGAGAGCTGCTGGCGTATGTACAGACAGGTCTGCACCCCTGACCTTTAGCCACTACCCAGAAACTGATCTTTGGTGGTTGTACCATGAGCTGCTTCACCAACAAATTGGAAAAAAATGCAACAAAGACACTGAATATGTTTCTGAGCTTTAGCACTGTTTAGCCAGTTTAAATTGGCTCATTATGAGGTTGTCCAAGAGCCAAGAAAAGGGAGCTGGGGAGAGTCTACTGCTGGGGACCGGCTGGGGGTGGGACCACTTTACCATCATATGGGCTCAGCAACTTTGCACTTGGAACAAGATGCCCAATCCCTTCATCCTTAGAATAACAAGACCTCATATATCAATAACAAATGTAAAAACAGGGAGTTTACAACAGATTCAATATGTAAACTATTTCACTGGCCTATTTCATTAAAGTGTTTTACAGTGCTCAGTTTTAATTTGAAATCACAGCATTTATTCATGTCTTATATATGATGTCTGTAAGATAACTTTCATTGTAATTTCTATATAAATTGGTAGACTTTATCAGAAAAATCAGTGCCTCACAGAGATATGCAGGAATTTCCTGGATCAGCTTCATAATGCTCATTTATTAATCAAAAGCATGAAAAATGCCACCCCCTTTCAAATATAAATTATGTCTTGTCCTCACTGCAAAATATCAAATTCTCAAGATGGAATAAGCATGTCAAGAACAAAATTAAGTTTTGATTTACACATTTCCCAGGGAACATCAGTCTTTATTAATGAAAACTAATACGGCTAAATCTTCCTCTACTTTTCTTATATATGTATGTGGCCTTATTACAGACTTGCTTTGACATTCCCGAAAAGATTTGTTATTATTTCCAAAGACTCTGAATCAGTCTCAAAATTATTTTTTACTTTCTTCAGAGACAACCTACTTCGAGTTCTTTTGGATTGGACAAATAATTAGAACTTTTTGTTGCAAAGAATAACAGACATATATTTTAAATAGCTTCATCATGTGATATTTACCCCTAAACCAAAACAACCCTTAGAAACAAGCCAGAGAGCACCACAGAGATTTAGCAATCTTTCATGTTTGACAGTAAAAAATATTCATATTATTTTCCAAGTTGTTTAATTTTGAAAAATACCGTGTGAGAGAGGGGAGCATTTCCTGTGATATCTGTGATATTTCCATTGTTTCTGCTCCTGGGCTGGTCAGGCTGAAAGTGGCATCTTTACATTCACAGCCTTTCCAAACAGCAACTTGAGACTTTAGGCTTATTCTCACTGCAGTTATTGATATTAAAATTACTCTTGATTTCCACATGAGTCAAAGATGAATTTGTCTTACTGATTTTAGAAAGTTTGTTCCTGGATTCTGCTTTTGTGACTTAAGAGGCAAACCAATGTAATATTTTTAATTGACTTTTTCTCTTCTTGCTTCATATAGTCCATAATCTTTTCTTTCTTCTTGGAAAGCTGTTAGAAGACAGCAAATGTTTCCAGACAAGTCTGAGGCAGAGAAGCAAACAATAGACATCAAAAAATATACAATGTCAGTATGATCATTTCACACTGTCACTCCAGACTTCACTGCATTTCAACACTTTTGCAACGGTGCTGACTGACTGACATTATTTCAACACAGATACAAAAACGTTTATTAGACCTCCAGCTGTTCTGTGGTGGTGTAAGTGGGAAGACAATGATAAAATTGTATCCAACTTGTTATATATTAAATATTAATTCCTTTTTTTTTTTTCAAATATTAGATCTTTTAAGATCTAGTCTTACCATGGGGGAAGCATGCTATTCCCAAGGGAGCTACTCTGTGCAGAATGCAGCTAGTTCAGTTTGTCTAAGTTTTACAGTGGATGTGATTTTGCATTTTCTGCATGTGGGTGACAGTGAGTACAAGATTTGGTGGTAATTTGACCTAAAACACAAGTCAGACACTTCTACCTTTTGCTGAATTGTTATGCCCTGGAAGAGGTATTGGCAGCTACACAGGTTGTGGGCCCAAATCTAAAGGTCACGGATGTCAGCTGGATACTTAAAATTTTCATCCTCAGTTGCAAATTATTGCATAACTGCCATTTGCTCCTTTAAATATATGCCCTTAAGTGTTTTGCTGAATCAGAGCCTACATGTGGTGTAGCTCACATCATATGGTATGTGGTGAAGTCTATAGCTAAAGGCTTCACAAGATTAAGAAAACAACTCTTTCCTGATGCACAGCTCTTTTTCTTTGCTGCCTGTAACTTCAGTGGAAACAAAATCATGCTCGGTTCCAAGAGCTCATAGAGATTGAAAATAAAATAAGGAAAACTTTGCAGGACAGCACAGGGATACCTGTGATCACATGGCTGACAGAGAATCTCAGGGAACAGAAATAGCTTACCAGAATCAAATAAGTCTTGTGTTTTCCTTGTGTTGTTGGGGAAACAAAACAGAGTTTGTAGTAGTCAGCTGTTAGTGTCAGATCTTGGTCAATTACAGAACTGATGAGACGTAGAACTTCATTGAAATGAGGAGAGTTGAGGTTGTGACATTCCTACAGCCTGTTACTTCCACCTGTCTTATCAGGTTCTGCAAGTTGGTGGGTCAAGAAGCACTGGGGACTTCAAATGTTCAACCATTAAATAAATGCAAATAATTTATCAGAGATAAATATTGATAACAATATTTCTATTAAGGAAATACATTTGGTGGAGAAAGGCCATGACTGTAGCAATGAAAAAAATGTTCCCAGAGTTTGAAGGCAGCCTTTTAGATATACTTTCACAGTGCTGAGTCTCTCTTCACTGATGCCTTTCTTATCTATTGTTGTTACGTTCTTTGCCTGATCACGCAATGACAACTTCATCTGATTCTCTTTCACCACATTCTATTTTGAGAACTATTTGGCAGTTTAGACCCCTTTCAGATATCCAGCCCATCAAACAGTCACAAATGGCTTGTCTCTGTTTCATATTAATTATCATACACAATACTTGAAATTGTCATTCCCATACTTGAAATTTTCATAGTTAAAATATCCATATTCTGCTTATCTTTTAATTTAATCTGATCTTGTGCTCTGCAAGTGAGGAGGTGCACAAAAGAGGAGGGAGGATGGCCAGGACAGGCGTCCCAAACTGGCCAAGAGGATATTTCACATGGAGTGTCATGCCCAGTATATAAACTGGGCAAACTTACTTGAAAAAGGACCTGAGCTGGACCAAGGAAGGAGAGTCTGGCGTTGGTCAGTGTGTGGTGAGGAAATGCATCACTTGTTGAGGTTTTTTCCCATTATATTCTTACAAATATTTTTTTTTTTTACTATTAGTATCATTAACCATTTTTACTCTATATTACTTTGTTTTCTATTTTTAAACTGTTCTTATATCAACCTAAAAGTTTTACTTTGATTCTCCTCCCCATTCCACCAGGGTGGCAGGGAAAGAGGGGGTTTGAGGGAGCAGCTGCCTGAAACTTAATTTCCAGCTGGGCTTAAACCATGACATCCCAAAAAAGTTCCTGACTGGGACTGCATAGCAAACGTTCTAAGCTATAAAACACATTACTGGCAACCATAATAATACAAAATATTATGCCATCAGTGGTCAGCTGTGTGAACTTTCCCAGTAGAAGTGTAAAACACTGTCTTTTTGTTTTTTGTTATATAAGCAAAAAGTGGTGTTTAATATAAATTGTATTTACATTATGAAGTAAATGTATTCTTTTAGAAATAATTATATAATGTTGAATGGGACATACATCAAATGGGAAAAGGGATGGAAGCATCCTTTGCTTATTAATAGTAGTCATTTCAAGGCAGACAGCTCAAGATTAGATTTTTCTAGTATTGTTTTTCAAGGTATTCTACAACCCTATTTACACACATGCAATAAAATCAAACACAGAGAAGCATGTTTATTCATTTATTATCTTCCCTTGAATGGATCTATATCCTTCATGTTGTCCTGTTTTTTCTCTCTTTGGTGTCCCAAGCATCACTGGATATGACTTTTACAGGTTTACTCCACCTCAGTTTGGGCAACTCAGACATTGCATAGGCTAGGCCAGGACCGAACAGAACAGATTTTGTGATTTGTCCTTGCACACTTTCTTTGGGAATGTCTATTACCTTGAACTCCTTGAGTTCAAAAAGTCAAAAGATTAATGTCAAACTTCCTGGGATCTCAATTTTGTTTTGAAATGTCAAATTCTCTGGGAACTCAATTTCGTTGTCAAATGTCTGCATCTTATAATTTTAAAATGCAGAGCTATGTTTTTCCTCTAGCCAAAGCATCTGTTAAACACTAGAGGTAATGGAACTCTTCACTGTGTTTCTGCAACCTGGCATATTCTCATGCAATTTTCTAGGCAGAAAACCTGTGGAAACACCTGCCCACGCATCACACCCATGCCAGACCTGCCTTTGGCAGATACTTCCCCACTCACCCAGCAGAACCAGCTGCCATCAGAGTCCAGGTACACCAAATCCTCATTCCAGCGAGTGAAAATCAAGGTAAACATGCCTGCCTGTTTTGTAAATCTCACTGGGATTTACACACAGGAGTAACACCAGTATCAAGTTCTTCTCCACTGTTAACTCTGGGCATGCCTAAGGACACACCAAAGAAAGTCAAATTCAAATAAGCAGGAAATTTCTAGGTAAAAAATTAAGCATCTTCTGGATAATTCACTATTCTATTAAGGTGTACATTTTCTACATTTTGTATTTAGGTGTACAACATTTACCTCCTTTTTGTAATAGCAAATCTACTTCTCTTATCCTTTTAAAGCCTTAATATAGAAAATACTCTATTTATAATGAAGGCAGTACCTGGAGAAGCAAAATTTTCTCTGTATATACAGAATTAAAGGACAAAGAAATCAATATTTCACCTTCCATTTACTTTGCAGTCTGGGGATATAGCCTTATGATATGAACAGCCTGTGTGGAGGAAAAATCTATGCTTTTATCTGAATCTCAAATATCCTATTTCTAGTGCAAGGTGATAAGCTGCTATGAAGAGTTCAGACAAGGTTCCATGCTATCGTTTCCTATTGTTTATCACCAGTGCTGCTGAAACAAATGCTTCAAAGTTTATAATGTTTTTCTTATTATGCAGTATCCTCACCTGGTCTGCAGAGACATTGGCTCTTTCAGGAAAACACCTATAAAATGTAGTCTTAATTCCATACAAGCAGAGGATATAAGCCATAAAGAATGAGTAGCCAACAGCTGAACAGCATTTTGCACAACTATGCCCATGCTTTCACTTCAAAGTGTTTGTAATTATGTCTTTTCAAACTCAAGAAAGATGTGGAAAAGGTAATAGGGAACTCTCACTGTAGTTCCTCATTGTATAAGAATCAAGGACATAAAAAGAAGATCAGGTAATTGCCCCAAAATGACTGTCTCATCAATGTCTCAAATATGAAAACTTACGGTTAAAGTGATGAAAATTATGCACATAAGAAGGTAATGGCATGTAACAGGGAAAAAACACTCTTTCACAACCATAGCTATAAAAGCATCTTGCAACAAAATTGCTATTTTATAGGTATGGTATTATTCAACAACAGTAAGGAAAATAATCTAAATGTCTGTCAGCATTTAACTGCATTGAAAACCCCTGTATAAAAAGCCAAGAATCTCTTTGGATCTCTGTCAGTTCAAGTCACTGAGTGCCAGGAGGGGATTCAGCTTCAGAGACACGGTCATCACGGTATCCTTGTGTGGGTATTTCCACACAAGGTAAACATTCAGGCACCACCTGCTGACAGATTTCTAATCAATGGATTTAGAGGCACCCAACTAAGATTTCTGCAGACACTAGCATTTGATCAGCTGAATTGTTGCCTCAGCTGTATCTCAGCAAGAACTACATTTAATTGCCTAAACATAACTATCTCATAGTGTTGTTGATGCATTACAACATTCCCCTGGTTTCTGCTAATCCCTCCAAAGGACACAGGGTTTTTCTCATCCCATGCAGAAGGCTCAGCTACTATAGATAGCTTCAAATGGCATGAGCTGCCTGTATTTAGAGAACTGCATTTGTTTATCCTACTTTTATGAATTGAAATAGGAATTGTTTTATTCAGCTTAATGTTTCTGCTCCAGTTTGTGCAGAAAGGTCTTTCTCTAGTAATCATGAGGCACCTTGGCAGTTAGGCTTTCCCTTAGGTCCCAAAGATTTAGTCATACATATCTTCACTGCAATAAAAGAACAAATTATAAAGTCAGAAATATGACCGCTAGATTTTATAGTTATAAAGCTTTATTTGAATGCATTGAGTATTCAAATAAGAGTAATTTATTTTATACTACTTCTGGCTATTGCAAGTTCATGACTGCATAACAGATATAAGATCAATGGAGACATTCATTAAAGAAAAGCACAAAAGAACCAAAAATAATGAATCATGCAGCAGAACTACACTACGACTCCTCTGAGGGGTATGGACATTTTATTCATTGTAGACATTCACTTCATTCAATTTGTTTTTTTCATTTGTTTTATTCAGAGAAAAAATTATAAAATATATCAAGTCAGTGCTGACATCTGACCATTAAGGGGTCTGCATCAATAATAAAGCATAAATTCTCATCTCAGATAATTCCCTGACTATAGAGCAGAAATAATGAATTGAATTTGATTTTAGAGTTCAGTATTAGTAACAGGTATATCCAGTTCAGAACTTGATTGCCCTTAAACTGAGGATGCAGCCAAGGCCTCTCTAGGAGTCTGACTCACTTTGATAGTACAGTTCCTGCTCACAGTACAAGCCAAAAAAAATCACACGCAATTTTTGATGAAGGAATAATGGTACTGTAACTTATTTACCTTGTGATGGCTCTGATTCCATGGACTGATCACACTGATCATTAAGATATTTCTTGATTTTCCTCGAACTCCCTATGTGAGCTGCCCTTCCTTGGTGTGTCATATGCTGAGACCAGCACAGTGGCCAGACACTTAGTGTGTCTTGGACCTTCTTAGGAATCATTCTACGGGTCTCCATCCTTTCTGAGCTGCTTGCAAGGAAGGACAAAAAGTCAGGGGAAAAGAGCTGTGGGACAGCTGTTAGCTGGCAGTTGCACAGTGTGATATATTTTGATGATCCTAAATGTACCTGTAAGGCAAATAAAGATGCAATAATTCTTGCATGTTTTGTTTGAATATGTTTTGCATATTCTGTTTGAATAATTACCTATAATAGTATTTCTATTGTTGAGTTGCTAGATTCAATTAGGTACCTATTATAGTTCTTTGGCTATTCACACATCAGTGTGGCTTTAAAAACCTTAAGAGTTTTTTCTCAGATCCTCTGTGCTTCCTAATGAATAGAAATATTGCAGTATAATCACATCTCCATTATCAGTTGCAATATTAACCTTGGCCGCTTTAAAAAATGTTTTCATGTTTCTGATATCATGATGCCATGATATGGCAAACAAATGAAAATTCAATTGTGAAATCTCTGACAAAGCTATAACAAACATTACATATTATGAAAATTACTCTTCTCTAAAAATAGTCAGGAATGAACTCCATCCCTTTTTCAAAAGCCTGTCAGACTTTTTCCTAAGGAACATTCATACAATGATTCTCTTCTTTATTATATTTCCATATTATCACTGAATAGTCTTTCATAATTTTTTAACATTATTACAACATGTGATTGATTGTATGACAAAGGGACATTAGGAAAGTGATTTGTTTGTTTATGGGATGTTTTAAGGAAATTAAAGTGTTGAAAATATTAAAATGAACAAACAGAAGAAAAAAGCTGTTATAAAAGCTCCAAAAGCACTTGAATTTAATTGCTTTGACCAGTTGTACTCAGTAAACAATACTGTTGGGATTTTCTATTTTGGTACTAAGACATTTCTGAAACACATTCATTAGCAGCATATATGCACATACTTCTCTTTTACTTAACTAAACAATAGCAATTTTAAAAATATTTTTGCTACTCTGGAACCACAGTGCCACAGAGGTCCTCTTGATACCCTCTCTATCATGATTTTTTGATTCATTTGAACAAGGGAATTTTTTTTCCCTATTTCACATTGTCTGTAATTTCTCCATTAGACAGTGCCAGTCAAACAGCAATATTTTTTCATGCAAATATATTTTTTAGATGCAAATGGGAAGATTACAGATTAGGTGCAGAAAGGATGCCTTTTGTGAAATTCACAAGCTTCTCACTGTCTCTTCACCAAAGCTATTAGTCATTCAATTAGCCTGAGTGACAATTCCTGAGCATCATACTAACTTTCTATTCTTTTACATTTCTATTTTTCATTTTTATTTCACTTCAATTCACTTGACATATGAACAGTTGGGTTGTTTTGTTTGGTTTTTTTTTTAATTCAGTGCATAAGCTTCACTTCTTAGTTTTCTCAAACTGTGCTGATTGTTTTGCAAGGAAAAGAGTCAAAGATGTTGATGTTACCTTAGTTTCCCATGCGTGTGTATATGCCAGAAATTCCACACCAGATTTTTTCCTATTTCTCTGTGCACAGGAATTGTGAAAAGCATATGCAACATTTATTTTCCCATCTAAAAATGTTTAGCATCTATGGGGCAACTCTACCCAACTGTAGAGACAAAAAAAATAGAATAAGGATAGCATACCTCAATTTCAGTTTCTTTTTCTTCAGTGTAACAGATGATAATAAGGAGGCGACAATTTATGGCCTCATACTTGTAGCACTGCTTCTCTATACTGCTAAATATCGACTATATTCAAAGTCTAGTGGGTGATAGGAATGGAAAACATCTGTTTGAAAAGAAAAAAGTGACTAGATTATTCACTCATGTCCATTTGTGTTGCCTTTTTTCACATGTTCTTGTTCTGTGTTTATTAACGTGTTATCCTAGTATAAGTTAAGGCTGGAAATCACGTAAGTGCCCCTTATTCTTCAGTCAGAACTCCAGAGAAGAATTAGACGATCTCCTTGACCATCTTTTCTACAGAAAAAAATGTTACAATATGTACGTTGGTATTTCAGAAAGATGGAGGTTCAAAACATGTGATGTGCCCTTATAGGGGACTATGATCATGTTTTACATCTGTTAGTTCTCGGGTGAGGTCATTAGTTCGTGAACAGGTTACATGATGATCTGTGGACAGGAACGTTGCATTCTCCAGGATTTATGTTGTGTCTTTTGCTTCATGCAAGCAATGATGGAATTAGGGAATATTTCCTTCCTTATTTTGTCATATGCCTTTCATCTTAGGAGACAGCAAGTAGTGCTTTCAGGTCTATTAACATCATCATAAATCTTGCTGACATACACATTAAAAAAATTCTCATGGTCTTGTGTGGCAATATTCTGAAGTCTTCAAAAGAATTTCCACCACCCGTAAATTTAGAAGATGAAGCCTAAATGACTAAAAATGTTCTTTTGTGTTCACTTGTGCACAAGAGAAAAAGAACCAGTAGATAAGGAAAGTTAAATGATAGTGATGTAAACATGAACAAAGTGTTACCATTGGAATGAGAAGAATACTTCAGGGTAAGGAAAGAAAAAACAGAGAGAAAGAAGAAGAAAATGTGAGGTAAGATCACATAGGTGATTCAAGAGGAGAAGTCAAGGGATGGAGGAATAACCTGAGATGGAAGATAGTGCAGGGAAGGTCTGGAAAGACAAAAAATGTTAAGATAAATCTGCAAGCAGTGGAGAAGGTGCCTGTATTGTTGAACATACAGTCAAATTTGCAATGAAAACTTCACATCAATACAAAGTTGTCATAGTTAAGACAGCCACTGCACTCAGAGTGCTTCTTTAAAAACTTCAGAGGGCTTCAAGCATCAGCATCATGTTATCTAGACATCTTTCATAGCTCTTCTATGTAGCAATCCCATGGGCAGCTCCACACAGCTCTGGCTCTTCCTCTCCTTCTCTCTTCCCTCTGCAGTCCCAGCTCACTGCTTCCTGTCCCCAGTACAGCCACCTAACCCTGTCTGTCCCTCACACAACCTCCTATCCCTTCCTCCTCACAGCACAGCCAGTAGACTCCAACTGACTCTCTCTACCCACTAACTCACTCTTTTATCACACCCAGATGTGAGGGCAAGGCTGTTCCCACTCTTTGGCAATTAACACAGCTGCAACATGTCAGAGGCAGGATTGCCTTTAGCACTATCTCTATCTGACTTCCCATACAACATAATCAAAAACAATGGTTCAAACAAAGTTCATAGGAACGTCCTCAGTGACTATACTTGGCCAGCAAACATAAACCATCATTTTATAGCCAGAAGACCTGGGATAGGAATCGTTAGACTCAAGACTATATCTGAAAAGTATATTGTATGAAAAGCAAACAGAAAAAGAGCATCTCACCATTCCTTTATTATGTCAGGATCTGAAACATGAAATCAATTAGCTTGCTTATATTAATTTTAATTTATTTCTTATGGCAAAACTTTACTCAACAAATATTCAGACAGGGATGTTGTCTTGGTCAGACAAAATTGCAGTGTTCCCCCTCTTCTGAACTAAATCCACTAAATTCAAGGAGAAATGAAAAGAAAATGAGAAGAGCAAGAACAATTGAAAATGAAGGTTGAAAACCACATAGGAAAGAGAATATATCATTAGACAAGAACTCACATATTAAATATACATACTATTTTATATGAAAATGGGGTTTTGACCCTTCTGGCCAGCCACACAGTTGCAATTCTATATGGAGGAAAAGTGGAGAATAGCAAACTGGGCAGGGCACATCTATCTCTCAAACTGGTTGACAGAAAGGCTGTAGTGTGCGTGCAAATTCAGATGTCCTCTAGGGTTAATTGCCAAGCATTTCCTTTTTGACAGATTATGGGTAGTAAAAACCAGTTAAGTATTGCTGTGATATAAATACCAGTTATATATTGCTATTCTGTAAAGCAAAAAGTGATTATATTTCTAAGCAGGTTCAAATCTCTAAAAAACTTATAACATAAGTTTCATGCTTTAAATCAGAAAATAAAGACTCTAAGAGTGATGGTCTAGCTTGAACAAAACTATTCAGCCTTTCCCCATTATCTGTTTCATTTCCCAGGTAGCCTTTTTTAGAAGGGTGAATAGAATTTTCATATCAGCTTTCATTGGTGACCCATGTAATTGCCTTTAGTCTTATGTTACATGAAAATCCATCTTTTGAGATGTGTGATGACAGAAAGGCAGCTTTTTTCCCATAATTGCAAGCAACCTTTATTAGAGAGAAATCACTAGCAACTATTCTGCTAGTGATTCTGATTTACTCAGCCAACAAAAAAAAAAAGAAAAAAAAGAAAAAAAAAAAACAAGAAGGAGAAACACCAATTTTAAACTGCCTCTTTTTCAATAAAACAGTTTTATTATCAGCTCTGAAATGGATGTGTCTTCACTCATAATAAAGTTTGATAAAATACAGTCTTATTGACCTGAACAAAGCTTTTGCTGTTTTTTCTCTTCATCACTTATAGTGATATCTGTAGAGAGCATTAAGGCTTTTTTATATTTTTAAATGAAAGCTCTTCCCGCAGATAACCTATCAGCACTCCTGCTATCTGCATGACTTGTCCATATAGTCACATTATTTTAATATATTCAAGACATTAGTATATTGATTTATTTGCTGTGAAAGACAAGATCTTTATTCATTTGCTCTTTACAGGTAGGGAAGCATCTCCAAAGAGGAGCATTCCTTGAGACCAACAACAGCATTAATTCAGTGCACCGGAGTCCTTGGAGCTGGTATCCTGGAACACCATTGCCTATCAATTTTCTGAGGATTCTCTTGACACCAGGAGAGCTGTTATATTTAGATGCTTATCTGCTTTTGACTGCAGTGCAGTACTTGCGAAGATGTCTTTCATTTTGAGG